>CM029014.1:120415672-120785672 GCA_016801055.1 Panax notoginseng | reverse complement strand
CTGCTATATCAAGATAATCTGCTAGGACTCGCAACCATGTCTCTTTTGTTTAAAAAATTAGGGATTTTCATGAAGGCTGAAATATTAGGAATCAAGTAAAGTTGGATGGGTGGAGTATGTGTTTAAGAAATCTTAATGGAAGCTATAGTTCATGATTTAAGGAAGTCGATTGTAAGCCCATCTTAACTACTATTGCAAGCTAATATGTTAGGAATCTTAGGACTCACAATAGGATTGTGTCTTTTGTTTGAAAAAATCAGGGATTTTAATTAGGTTGAAAAATTAAGAACTGAGGAGTTGTATTTGAGATCAATGTTAGGAATTAGATAGAGGTTGCAGTAAGGTTCCTCAAATCTTTCCGCCTTTTCCCTTGTTATTCAACTCATACATTAAATGCTACTATTTCAATATAGAATAACAAGTTCCCATGAAACTCCTTTAAATGTATATGTCTATTGATACTTAAAATAAATGAACATGAAGATTAAGTAACGTAAAGCTATATAATGTGAAATCAGCGAAAGTGCCATAAGTTCAGCATGAGTTTTGCTTGCTGCAAGATCCCACAAAACACATCCATAGTCCTGCTTATCTTGATGACATGACCTATCCTCCCTGGCATCTTGAACATCTACCTCAACAACTTCAGTAACTATATCCATTGCCTCATATTCATTATCTTGAGAGTTCAAAACTTCATTTCCTTGTTCTGGCAATGAACCTTCTTCAGTACCTTGTGCTTTTGATCCTTGGATCGAGGAATCACAAACATCGACCTCATGAGCATTGCATAGCTTCTTGAAAAATTTCAGTATCCTTGAAAAAAAGTAGAGCAAATAACTTCGTAGTACCGATGGTGTGATGTCTGGTCTAGTAAAATCAAAAGCCTTGAGCAAATGAAATCTTCATGAAATAAATCAAAAGCCAAACAAAAGTAAAAAAAGGCATTATGAAGAATCAATACCTTGTAGAAAGTTGTTGTTGTTGTATGAACTACTCGGGCAACAATCTCTTTCTAACAGTTCATGTATTCTTCAATAATCTTTTGGTATTGGTCTCCTAATTTCTTGAGCTTTGAGTTTGTAAATTTGTTTGTATGGCCTCCGTTCATATGTCGTTGTGGTACGGGCCCTTGCATAGTAAAACTTTCAATGTCAGAAAAGAATCCGGATAGACACTATTATTCTTGCCCAAGAACGGTATGTAATTAAAACTGAAAAGATAGATAGTTTGTAAAATTAAATCAATTATTAGTTTTTCATGATTATATGAATATGTATTAATATTCTCCTTTTGTGGCTATATTTCTGGTGAAGACGATCCCGTTGGCTATCGATGAAGAACAGTAAACATTGCAGCTATGTTGTCTTCAGTTTTCAGTTTCGTTTACAAGTTTTGAACAATAAAATGTAACTTTGTTTCTTTTCTTGGGTGGATGAATAATGTAGAAGTAACTTTTCAAGTCTTTTGAATGAACAAGACCAGCAACAGAGTTGATGTGTTATTTACTGATTGTGTGTGAAATTAAAATCCATATTCTTTCTTAAAACGCACTCTACATTGTACCTAGTATCCTATATGATCCTTATATATGTGTATTTTATCATATGGTATGATAACAAAATTTTAATTCTTATTTATTTATTTTATATTAAGAAAAAAAAGTTTTACACAAGGTATAAGGTATTTTTTTTACTTAAAAAGGTTCGTCACCCAAACAGTACCTTAGTTGGTTAAAAATTAGAAGCCACAAGTAGGCAGTACAAGTCCCTAACTATTTCAAATTGACTTTTTGTAACATTTTGAAAAGGAAGGACTGATTGTCAATGTGAAAGAAAATTAGGTTATACTAATGCAAATGGTTGCTGGGTTGGATTAAGCCTTTGTCCCAATATAGTTTTGAGACACTGCCTTTTCTCAATTTAATAGTTGTACTTTCCTAAGTATAGAACATTTGAATGCAAGCAACCTTAATTTTTTCTACAAACTTGTCATCAACCCCAGAATAATGCCTGTTTTGAACTTTGGAAGGACCCAAATTGTTAAAATAGTGCAAGACATCAACAAAAATCCGACAACATGAAAGTGAAATATGTATAAATGTTTGTGCAACAGAGCATCTCCTTAAGCATGTATATTGTCCCGTAGAACCTTGGTCCTTGACATTGAATCACAGAATTTGTGTGCCTTCCCATAATACCTATTTATAATGGAGATTGCATGGTAAAAGAAAGATGGTCATTGTTTAGCTAGCTCCAACTTAATTATTCATCTAAAACACATTCCTCTTGTACAATACAAGTACACAATTCAGCAGATAAATACATTTAAAGTCCCTCCATTCAATAAAAAGAGCCCCAGATATTCGTAAAACTTCATATTCTCAAATGCAGTATTCGTCTCCTCACTCATTTTCTTCTATAGCATTTTTCTGCCATAACAAACTTGTTTCCATCGCTGTTTCTCTTAGAAAAGCCTGGCCAAACTAAAATAAATAACATGTGTCAGAAATTTAGCAACTGAATTGAATCAAAATTTTAGTAAAAGATATAAAACCCAGCAGACATTTTTACGAACTTTACTTGAACTCAATGGGGGTGGATAACATGCATAACTTTAAATGCAACTGAAGCATTTATAAATTATGAAATATGTTTCGTGCCATCTTTCATTCTAAATGCAAGCACAACTTCTTGACAAACACCCATTTGATCCCATTTTGCCAACTAAAGCATCAAGATCCACAACGTTAATTTGGCGTAAACATGCACAGCTTATTCTATAATTGTTTCTTCTGGACACCATCAAGTACATTCCAAAAATGTATCAACATAAAATTTGAGTCTTATTGATTTCTACATTTCTAGTTACACTTCCTATAGACACTTGTATAACTAAAATTAAAGAAAAATAGGCATATATAACAGATTCAAATAAGATTTCCAACCAACAATAGCATGAATTACAACTGCATTTTCCTAAGAAGAAAAAACATCAATGTCAATCTCTGAGTGAACTTATAGATGCAGCATATACAAAATTGGCTATATACCTTGATTTCCACATCATCAAGAACAATACAACTGATAAGCCTCACACCAGCTCCTATTCGAGCATTGGCAGAAATAGAAACTCTACGTGTGAACATGAGCACCATAATTAGGATATCTAATTCTAGTTTCAAGTTTCAGACCAGAGTCTATTAGTACTTGAAGCCCATAAAAGAACCAATCTCTAGGTAGACACAGATGAAACAGAAAGGGGAGTGGGAAATTGCAAGATTTTCTCAAATAATATGGCATCACTTACTATCATCAGCTGACATCCACCAATGAAATAACAAATTAAAGCATTACATAATTGCAACCCAGATCAATTGCAAGCACAAACAATGCATCTCATTCTGATAAGTGATACCAAACTAATGCCTGATTTTGTGATCATAGACACACGTTACAAATATCTAGGCATGAGATTTACTTCTTTGAATATCTACATTACTTGTGGATAGTGCTACGTTACAAATATCTACAGATATCCACTTCTATATTAGTGATGTATGTATGGGTGCGAGTCCTAGCAGATTATCTTGATATAGCAGTTGAGAAGGCTTTGCAAATCCACTTACTGAATCATGAATTGTAACTTCCTTTAAGATTGCTTAGGTCCCACTTTACTTGTCTCCTTTGTTTGGGTAAGTTTTTGTTCCACAATTTTTAAGCGAGTTGAAACATATATATGTTCTGTTTGCCCTTTGTTTCATTTATTAGTCGTCTGCCATATTTATGATGTTGCTATAGTAGAAAATAAGAGTTGCTATTCTTTTTCATATTTTATGTGCCTTGTTAATAACTATTACTTCCCCCCTCTCCCCGACCACATGTTTACACGTCTGTTCTGTTTGTAACAAATTGTAACAGTTATATAAACAACACACAAATCTTTTGCTTTTTCAAATATAAATATCTTCTAAAATCTCTCTTCAGAAGTTAGCATGCTCCTAGATTTTTCCTTATCTAAGATAAAATCGCAATCTTCAGCTAAGCATTTCAACAAACAAATTATGAACATGATTAGATTATAAATCAATAACAACTATAAAAAGTATATGCTCAAAAATTTGTGGAAAACACATATGGAATCTCACTGACCTTACGATTTGCAAACCCTAGCTTTAATCTAACTGCCCAACCACAAAATAACTATACAAATCCTAGATTTCTTTCAAATCAACA
Organism: Panax notoginseng; assembly: GCA_016801055.1. Lineage (NCBI taxonomy): Eukaryota > Viridiplantae > Streptophyta > Magnoliopsida > Apiales > Araliaceae > Panax > Panax notoginseng. Next base: position 120,781,437 of record CM029014.1, on the reverse strand, counting down.
AGTTTGCAACAGGATCGTTCGATCTCACTGACCTTCCGAATCGAAAGAGTGAAAGAGAGCCTAGCGGGGAGAGAGAATCAAGGAAGAGTGAGAGAGAGCCTAGCTTCCGAATCGGTAGAGTGAGAGAGAGCCTAGTGTTATTCATACCACTGCCCAGCTATAAAATGGGTTTTTAACCCGCGTTATTTTAGACCCGCATGTTTGTTTGGTTTCAACGTGTTTTTTGCTTTGGTCCGTCTTTGGACCGTCCCTTTAGTCCGTTTCTGAAAGGTTTCGTGTGTATATATATATATATATATATATATATATATATATATATATATAATATTCATATTAAAGAATGAATCTTATAACCATCAGCTTATACATGAAATTCATGATTTCATACTGAATAACCTGATCACATGGATCATATCTCTTGATCACCATACTTCTTGCAGTGCCGTATATATATATATATATATATATATATATATATATATATATATATATATATATATATATATAATGTAATTATCCGGATTACAGGATCAACTTTTTTTAAAAAAAAATCAATCATAATCCACGCAACAGCGAAATCAAAGCACGATTTTTTTTAAATAAATTTTATTCAATAAATTATGCCCAGTTAAATTGTTCTAAACACATATCAACATACATATCAAATCTGGATAATTAATAATTCGCATAAAAGTTTGGCTCAGATACCACTGTTAGATTTATAATATTCATGAACGCAATAAAATTGCACAAAATAAGCGGAAGCGTGAAAAATCAGAGTTTTAAAATTTTACAAACCATATACCCGGATCATCATTTATGCACAATTATTAATTAAACAAAAAGATAAAGAACAAGAATCATATCCTTGAAGATTTGAGCTTCCTTAGGTACAAGTTTACCTCCAAATCCTATTTGCGTTCAACTTGAATCTACCGGGTTTGGTTCCTTCTTTTGATCGACGTTAGCCACCTAAGTGTTGAGCTTCTAGAGGTGATCCACCAAGGAAGAAGAAAGATTCAAGAAGATGGGTAGTTGGCTAAACCCTAGTTTTTCTATCTCTATAAAAAAGAGAGCATACTCTCCAATAATTAGAATCACGTATGTTGTGAACAAGTCAACAACTCTGTCACCCATAATAAAACTCATCTTATTTATAGATGTGGGCAACTCACCTTAACAATTAAGAAATTTAGTTTTATTTTAACTTATTAGGCTCCCAATCTTATTAGGAATAATTAATTAAACTCTTTTAATTAATTAGCAACTCCTAATCTTATTAGGAATAATTAATTAAACTCTTTTAATTAATTAGCCTCCTAATCTTATTAGGATATATGCGAGTACTTTTATTAATTAATTCTCAAACTCCTTTAGGAATTAAATAATAATAATAGTAATAATAATAATAAGACTCCTCTTATTAATTCATATTTAAGATTTCCAAAATATTAAATAATAAATATTAAGCAATTTAATTTATTCTATTACAATATATTAAATTAAATATATTTCACTTATTATTACGATTATGTCATTAATTTCTTAAATAATTATTCTTCCTTTTATGGTGTGACCCTTTAGGTTCTCCATATTAAACCGGTTGTGAATAAATCAATTAGAACAATTCTAATCTTATTTAAATAAATAAATTAAACTATTAATTTATTTAAATAAATAATATTTATTCTACAATAGAGATAAGCCTGCCTAGCGATTAACGGCTTTCCAGATAATATAAATTTTAACATTAATCATAAAAGAACCTTTGAGTAAATAGTTACCGTACAATTCAATTCTTCCACCATACAATGTCTCAATTAAATATAAGACAAGGAATTACTGTCAAGTTTTATTTTTATTTAATTATATGTATTTCGACTCTTAAATGCATAACTCCAAATAATGCAAATTAAAAACTCCTTTCTAATTTTATTCTGCCTTGGCCAAGGACTACTGGTTGTCATTTATCAAATCACATAGGACATTTCTCTTCTTTTACTAGAAGTGGTTGATTCTTTATTGATCATACATTATCTCCATGTACAACTTATTATATCCAAGCATACCCTTTGATATACCCTAAGGGTCTTAAGGAATAAGTCAAAGTATAACTCATCATACACAAGATACTATGATGATCTCAAGTCCAAGGATCACTTGTACTACTATCACTACAGGAATTTCTGTTGACAGGTGAGTAAAACTCCATTAGGTATTCCTTAGCGAGCCACGTTCAGTTAACTTATTCTTTAATAAGCACTTACGTACTTGCTTTAGTGTCTCCACACAAATAATCATGAGATCAATCATCCTCATCCAATGAGCAAGCAACATATGTACCAATCTATCCGGATTTACTAATCCCTAATTTATTAATCCAACGATTGGGAACTATTTTAGTTTTAAGCTTTCTAAGAATTTAGATCTCACTAGAATAATCATCATCATTATTCTAAAAGTATTGCTTAAAACTATGGGTTTATCACATATTATAAAGAGCATTATGTAGATAATTAAAAGTCTTTAATAAATTAATACATTTTATTAATAAATGAATAAGATTTTTACAAAGTATATGTTTTATCATCAAACATAATTGACTTGTGCGCATACTACTTTCACTTATATCATTTTCCTCATCCTCATGCTTATATTCTAACGAAAGTCATCTTTGGCCCGTAGTGCATAGATGGACAGTTGATTATTGGTTTTAGAGTTTTATATCTTTGGCTTACGCACAAAGATGTACTGTTGATTATTGATTTTACAGTTTTATATCTTTGGCTTTCGTGCAAAAGACGAATTATTGATTGATAGCTTTGGCGCGTAGTGCAAAGATGGACAAGTGTATGACATGATCATGACCACTGGTGATACTAACGAATATCCTTGACCCGTAGTACATGGATAGTTCGATGATGTGTTTGACAAGATCACGACCATTAGTTAACAGTTAAATGTCTTTGGCCGTAGTGCACTGACAGACAATTGATGGGTATGATCGTGACCATAGGTTTGATAGTTGAATATCTTTGGTCCGTAGTGCAAAGATCGACAACTGATTGGCATGATCATTGTTATTACATTTGGACGTCTTTAGACTTTGTGGTAAGAATAATGAGTAAACGTTCTATTAAGCCTTTGTGGCAAGGAGAAACTGTTGATTTACATGATTATAAATATGAATTATGAATTTAACTATAATCTTTAGTGGTTCACGTGAACACAAGTGCTGAAAGTTCCCTTTGTCTTGGGTACAACAAAGAACTGTTGATGAGTATTACAAGAATGAAATATTAACGATAGACTTTTAATTTGGAGGAGATAGTAGACATTATGCTCTACTTGACTCTTCTAATGAATTTCTTATTCCGCTGCAGTTGTTGATCTAAAAATTATTGTCTATTATATTCTATCAGTTGTTATACTATTGGAGGCTAATAATAATTTATTCTATATTATCTTAGTAATAATATTTCTTACTGGGCTAGTTGAGCTCACCCTTTTTCTTTCATTGTTCTCTTCAAGAAATGAGAACGTAGTTGGGACTAGTCGGGGAATGGAGTGACAGTCCGAGATGGTTATTTTAGTAGCCCTCACTATTTAGTGTGATAATAAATGTAATGAGGATTGAATTTGAGTTTGGATATTGTCCATGAGATAATATTCGTGTAAAAACTCTCAGCTCATGTTGTATAATTAAGTTTGTATTTGTATTTAGTACCATGTATCTGGAGAACCAAGATGGGTGGTGTATACCTATTTTGGGGCCGTCACATAAAGCCACACTACAACCTTCGGCAATAATTGCCTTCTCCAGAATGGTTCCATACAAAGCACTTTGAAACACAGAAATCCTACTATAGAGCCAGGATTTCAGTCCCTACTCATACCTACGAGCCTTCCTCTCCTCAGTGTCCACTTGATGTTGTGCAAATCTTACCAATTCATTGAACTTGGCCGCATACTGGGGAACCGTCAAGTCCCCTAGACTAAGTTCCAAGAACTTAATCTCCATTCTTCCCTATATACTTGTAGGAAAATAGTTCTCGAAAAAACCTTCTTGAACTGTTCCCACGTTACAGCATCTGTGATAACCCGAGAATTTAGATAATTATTAAAATCCTAAAATGATGGATTAAAGGTTATAAGATGAACCTAGATATAAAATAAGTGTATGAATTTGACATTTCTGTGAAGGAATTTTAAGGATTTCAAAATTTTTAAGAAGAACTTATATGGTTTCTTAATTGAATGAGAATAAAGAAATATGGGTTACAAAATTCCAAAACCCTAGAAATGAATTGATATGTATTTGAATAAATACCAATAATAAGGTATTATGATACCTGTAAAATTTGATGTGAATTGAATAGTGTAAGAAATGTTATACTAATACATGTGGAATTTTATTAATGAAATAAGATTTCACAAGAAGAAAAAGCTATGAGGTTAAACGAAGATGAATATATGTATATATATATATATATATATATATATATATATATATATATATATACACACACACACACACACTTAGTAAGGTGCTATATATATTTTAGCAAGAGGAATGATGAATTAAGTTAATGATATAAGGGTCAAGATAAAACTATGTTAGTAATTAACATAGGTTGAACGTTGGCCTTGGCTGGTAAATAAGAATTTGAAAAAGTATAAAGTCGTTAGTTAATACAATTAACAATAAGAAATGAGTAATTTAAAACTCAAAATTTGAGTTAGAGATAGAATTTTGAAGCATGGACTGCTCGGTTGCGTCCGGAACATCAAGTTTAGTCAAAATGGACAGTAAACACAAAATGTGTAAAGGTTGACTTTTGGTCAAAGACAGTTGACTTTTGGTCAAAGTCAACAGTTGACTTTTCATAGAGAAAAATTAAAATTAGTGTGAGAAGTGAAATATGTTATGATATTATGTTATATGGATAGTGGTATAATATTAAATATTATACTGAAGAATGTAAAGTTAAATTATGAGATGAGATCAATATATAAAATATGTATATTGGTATCAACTAGTTAGTAAATTAAATTCATATTTGAATAAGTGATTGAATATATTAAATTATATATTTAATAGATAAATAAATTGTTTGAAAACAATTTATGGAGAGGAGGAAATTAATTTAATTATACAATATAAATTGTATAATTTAAATAAGTTATTTAAACTAGGTATGATAATTAAATAACCTAAATGGTTATTGTTATTTAGTGGTCCTAGTATTTTAATTATATACTAGTGACATAATTTAGGAGATTCGTGGACCATGTCTCAATTTATTAAATTATTTTGTATGATTATGTGAATTATGTATATGATTAAATAAATATGCATTATATAATGTGAAAACATTTATTTTGTATATAAAAGTGAATTAAGAATTAAGCTATGTAACCTAATATATATATTAGGTGTGTTAATTAAATAACCTAAGAGGTTATAATATGGTAGAATATTAGTATTTATAATATATACTAATTTTAAGAGATTTATTTTATACATCTCAGTTAATTAATTGTATAACTTAATTATAACAAGTCTAATTGGCTTAAGAAAATAAATGTACATGAGTAAGGAATTATGTTTTAATGGAGGAAATGAAAACCCTAATTAAATAAGGAACAATTACATATTATAGTACATTTTTAAAAGTAATTACAAAAATCATACATTCATAAAATAATTACAAAAATATGACACTTCATCATATATATTTACAATACTAATACAATTAAGAGTTCTTAAATTAAGGGATTAATATTAATGAGATTACATAACAAATTAGTTTCCATCTTCCTTCGGTCTCTCTCTCTATCTACGCCATTACTATTTCTCTCTCTTCTCCCTTACTACTTCTCTCTCTCCTCTCGTCTCTCCTCTTGAAGCCACTCGTCGTCGTCGTCCTCCTCCTCTTCCGCCCCCGCCGACGACGCAATACCATAGTCTCTCAACTCTGACAGAAAATTGAATACGTGACTTTCAGGCTAATACTTGATTTTCTCTCTCCAACTCTCTCACAACTGAAAGGATTCTAGTTTCTCTCTAAGGTATGCTTCTAATTTCTGTTAATTCTCATTCTACTAATTAATTGTTAATATGATCATATATATATGCTATGTTTCTAACAGAATGGGATATTGATTGTTTAGATTTGTGTTGTTTTTATGTTTTGTATAGAATGGTTGATACAAGGAAGAAGGATGGAAAGAGAAAAAGAATCACAGAGGGTGATTCTATTAAGGACTTGAAGAAATTTATTTGTGTTTGTGCAGTTGGTTTCTGATTTTGATGTTTCTGTAGTTAAGACAGAAGCTCAAGTTCATATCCAGAAGATATTTACAACCCAAAAAATTTTAAAAGGTGTGCTAATTTAAATTTTGTTATTGTTACTATCAAATAACTATTTGGTTACTTCTGGATTATGTTTGGTTACTGTTAGCTTGTGATTCAGATACCATTTTTGTTACCTTGATTTGATATTTTGGTTACTTTTTTATGTTGTTATGGTTACCATGTAGTTGCTTAGTATACATGGTTGACTAAGCTGGTTTTGGTGTACATGTTGTTTATGTATTGGTTACCATTAAAACATATTTTGGTTACTATCATATAAATATTTGGTTACTTCTTTAGTATGTTTTTGGTTATTGTTAGTTTTTTATTTGGATTCTATTTTTGTTTCCTTGAGTTGGGATTTTGGTTACTATTTTTTGTTGTTCTGGTTACAATGTATTTGCTTAGTATATATGAGTTGACTAAACTGTGTTTGGTCTATATGTTGTTTATGTATTGGTTACCATTAATATATATTTTGGTTACTAACATACAACTGTTTGGTTACTTCATTAGTATATTTTTTGTTGTTGTTGGCTTATGATTTGGATACCATTCTTTTTCCCTCAATTGGGATATTGGTTACTTTTATATGTTGTTTTGGTTACAATGTATTTGCTTAGTATACATTGGTTGACTAAACTGGGGTTGGTCTACATGTTGTTTATGGTTTGGTTACCATTAAAACATGGTTTGGTTACCATCATATAACTGTTTGGTTACTTCTTTAGTATATTTTTTGGTATACATATTTTTGTTTTTGTGACCTTTAAATTAAATTATGTTATATTTCTATTTCCACAAACACATCCTACATGGGTTCTATATTCACTAATCCCAAGGTATTTCTCTTCCTCCCACAGGTTCATAATGCAGAAGTCTTTTCTAGAGAATGAGAGCAGCCATGCAGAAGAAAGTAGCAGCAGCCAAAAAGCTAAAATTTTAGGAAGATTTGTACCAGATTTTGATTAGTTCGGTTGTTGTTGTCTTGTCCTTTTGAATTGTGTTTCGTACTTTGATTTTTATTGGATATCCATAACCATTTGTTATGGTTAGTAAGTATGTAATGTTTATTGGAGCTTATGTAAATGGGATTACATATTTGATTATATTATCAATTATTTGACATTGTTTGTTGGGTCGTATTTGTTACTTCTAAGTTGTGTCTAATACATTGTTTGAAAGGTGCAGTTGATAACCAAACATGCATAGAAGGGTAACCATTTTATTTTTTGGTAGTAACCAGATAGTTACAAGCTTGTATCATGACATATATCAAATGTTAAATGTACATGTGAGAGTATACATGGGTTACCTAAACTGGGTTGGATATACAGGTTGTTTTTATTTTGGTTACCATTAAAACATGTTCTGATTTCTTTCATATAACTATTTGGTTACTTCTTTATTATATTTTGGTTACTGTTACCTTATGATTTGGCTACTATCATTGTGTCTTCAATGTGGAATTTTGGTTATTTTTATTTTTTAATCTGGTTAATATGTAATTATTTAGTATATATGGATTGCCTAAACTGGGTTTCATTACATGATGTTTCTGTTTTAGTTACCATTAAAACCTGTTCTGGTTACTATCATATTATTATGTGGTTACTGTTTTATTATGTTACATTATGATTAATGTTATTAGTAACCAGATAGTTACAAGCTTGTATGAGGACAAACTTCAAGTGTTAAATATGCATGTGAGATTGTCCTATTTACATACTCATAAAAATTATCTGTAAATTATAAAATTGGTATTTAAATCTGCATATATAGGTAACCATTTTATTTTTTGTTAGTAACCAGATTTACATAAAATTGGTTCAGAACAGTATCCAAACCTGCATATAAGTGTAACCATTTTAGTTTTTGTTAGTAATTAAATAATTAAAAACTTATATTAGAACAGTTATCAGGTGCTTAATGTACATGTGAGGGTTCACATTTATCTAGCTGATGGATACTTTTAAATTACGTAGTTATAAAAGTTATTTCGAAATGGTCAGTGCCAGTTGGTAACTAAATATGAATATAGAGGTAACCATTTTATTTTAGATGGGTAACCAAATTTACATAAAGCTGTTTGAGAAGAGTTACCAATTGTTCAATGTATATGTTTACTTTATATTGACAACTCATGATGGAATCAAAAATTAAAATATTAATCAACATCAATTTTGGTTACTGTGCACCATCAAAAATGTTACCAACCATGTGGTTAATGGTTACTAAAAGTAAACAATTATATATTCATGTAAAGAATTAAATTTATTGTATTGGTTACTATCAGTCTCCATTGTCTAACAACTGAATAAACATTGTAAAGTAACCAACTTAATATTAGACAGTAACCAAATTACATAATCTTAGTAACCAGAATATAAACCAAATTTTTACATGCAATTTTGAAAGCCTAAATGATAGAATTTGACCAAAAAACCCTACAGTTCACCAGCAAAGCTGTGACTTTTGATCGTTGACCCGTTTCCAATGAAATTAGGCTCCGAAAACGCCAAAATCCGACACTCCAAACTTGACAAAAACTGCCAAATTGTCATTGCAACCAAATAAACAGTATACAGTAACCAATTAAATAGCATATAGCAACCAATATATATAATCAGATTAACAGCTGTATGAAGGTAACCAATGTAGTCAATAAGTAACCACCAATAAAAAAGAAAGAATTATAAAACACAATAACATTATACAGTAACCAAATAAACACCTTATAGTATCTAAATACATATTAGACAGTAACCAAGATATATGTAATTAGTAACCAAAATTATAAAAAATATTTTTACATTCATTTTACAACCAAAACAATCAGTAATGACTTTGTTACAAATTAAAGACTAACAGATGTATGAAGGTAACCAATGTAGTTAATCAGTAACCATCAATATAAAAAAATCAGTATAAAACACAAAACATGAACTCAATGTAGTCTGTAAAGTAACCAACTTAATGTTAGACAGTAACCAAACTACATAATGTTAGTAACCAGAACATGAACTGGGGGTAATATTATGCAGTAACCATTGCAATTTTACACAGTAACCAAATTAGTATTATATACTAACCAATTCCAGATTAGACAGTAACCAACAGTTGCAGGAAGGTAACCAATGTATTTAATAAGTAATCATTAATATAAAAAACATCATTAGAATAAACTTTAAATTATAAAGCAAGCAAATAAACATTATACAACAACCAAATCAATAATAAACAGTAACCAATTTATATGTATTTAGTAACCAGAGTATAAAACATATTTTCAAATGTTTTTTACATTCAAAACAGTAACCAAATAAATAATAAACATTAACCAATTTATATGTACTTAGTAACCATAATATAAAATATATTTTTACATGCATTTTGCAATCAAAACAGTCAGTATACTGACTTTGTGACCTATTAAAGAGCGAAAAATTTAAGAAAGGTAACCAATATACGAGTATATAGTAACCACGAGGTAACTATATGTATATAAACTTTAAACTCAAATACCTTAGTATACAAATCTGTAATGAATCAATCAACAATCAGAGTTGTTAAAGAGGTTGGTTACTGATCTTGAAGTTGCTGTTGATCTTGAAGTTGTTGTTGGTCTTGAAGTTGCTGTTGATCTTCTCCTCTATTATACGATCTCAGAGTTGCATCTCGTCTTCTCCGATATGTCGTTGCTGTTGATCTTCTCCTCTATGTTGTGTTCTCTGATCTCAAAGTTGCTGTTGATCTTCTCCTCTATGTCGTTGCTGTTGATCTTCTCCGATATGTCGTTGTTGTTTTTGTCTTCTCCAATAGATTTGTAGTTGATCTGTTGTTCCGATTTCCAAGTTGCATGATTTTAGGGGCGGTTAATTGCAAATATGAAATTCGGTAACTGACGTGTAGGAGTTAATGACACGTGATTTTAGTACGTAATATTTTGTATGTTTTATTTTTGTAATTATGTTGTGTATGTTTTATTTTTTGTAATTACTTTCTAATTATTGTATATTAGTGTAAAGGACCCATTAAATAATTAGGGAATGGTAATATTAGAAGTGTTGGAAGATGTTAATTGTTTTGTCCCAAAGAAACTAAAGTTAGAAGCCCAAAAGAATTAATTGGGAGCCCAAAACTTAGCCCAATGGAAGAGGGCCTTTTTGGACATTTAGCAAGCTAAATAATGGAATAAAAGCAAAATAAAAAGGGGCAAATCCAAGGCCACTTGGCCGGTCATGATAAAGGAGAGGAAGGGGGGAAGAATGTAATGATTATTTCACTTTAGTTGGTGAACAAACCTCCTAGGTGTCATTTCCCCATTTAGCCAACACTTTGTACATTCTTGTAAGCAACCACTTGGTGATTAAGAAAGAGAAAGAGAGAGTGAATGGGGGGAATGAATATTAGATATATAATTATATCAATATATATTTTTTTCTAAACCACAAAAGCCATTTCTCTCTCGTCCTATTACTTCCTTTTAGCTAACAAAAAGAAAACAAAGAGGGGGAGAGAGAGAAGTAAATTCGGCAGCTCCTAGAGGGAAAAGAGAGAGAGTTTTTGATAAGTCATCAAAGCTCCATAAGCAAATCTAGGAAGAAAAAGAAGGAGAGTGTGGTAATCAAAGGTATAAACCCCTTTTGTCAATGTAATTTTTGATTATTCCAAATCAAATCTTGAATCTATATTTCTAAACTCAAAAACCTTAGATCTATGTGTTATATGAGTGTTTCATGTTTAGATTTACCCATATTGGATGTTGTTTTAGTTGGAAATCAAAAGTAAAGAAAAAGTAATTTTCTAGTTTATAAGCCTTCAAATTTCTATGTACTTTGAATTTTCACCGTTTTTTATCTACACCTTATTTTTATGATCCGTTGAAAAGAGGTGTTAGATATATGTGTTGATTAGTAAATCCAAGTGGTAGAACTCAAAAATCACGTTTCTAAAAGTCGTGGTGTGGATTTTGGTAAAAACTGTCTCTTTTTTTGGGTACTATTTTGACCAGTCGCTTCCAGGCTAATTTATGGGAGCTTAACATGTCCAAATATGGATTGTGATAGATGAAAATTGTACATCGGAAAGATATGAATCCAAAAAAAATTGACGGATCATTAATTGGAGTTATAGATATCATTTTATTCATGTTTTAGCAAAGGACTCCAAAACTGCAAATGGACAAAATGCTACTGCCCAAAATTTTAAAAGGGCATTTTCGGCCACTTAAATTGTGAGAAAAATTATGGCCTTTAGGGACATGAAAATATATGGTATAAAGTACCTACTGTCCAAAAATGAGCTCATTCCGACTTAAAATGACCAAGTTATGACCATTTCAATTTTTGTGATTTTTGAACGAAAATCGCTATAACCGGAGTTCTATAACTCCGATGGCCACAAAATTTAAACTGTAGACTCACGTTAACATGTATAAGATTATGTCAAGAGATGGGAATTTTTGGAGTTAAGCACGAGGTAGCTAATTTCTTAAGGAAATGACTAAAAATAATTTTTGAAAAATACCAAACGAAGTTGAAAAATTTTGAAAAAAATACTTTTTGTGTATGAAATATATGTATATATGTTTAGACAAAAGATATAAAAATAATAAGCTGTTTTAGTATTTTCGTGAATAGGATATGAAATCTAGCTTGCTGGATTGAAAAATCTGATGAATCCAGCTTGCTAGATTGAAAAATAATTTATTGAATTGAAAATATATTGAATCCAGCTTGCTGGATTGCAGTTTGGTTGGCTAAATTGACTATCTAGGTTACTGGATTTAGAATCCAATTTGCCGGATTGCAGTTAGGTTTGTGAATTGACCATCCAGGTTGCTGGATTTGGAATCTAGGCTGCTGGTTTGGTATTTGACTTATTATAGTTTAAAGAATAACTTATGAAATGAAAAAGCAAGTGTGAAATCATACTGTATATGATATAGTGATTAAGGAATTATCAAATGATGATAATAATACTGATGTGTTAAGATGTTATCTAATATTTGATTAAGTGTTAAATAATCTATGGATAAAGTAATAGTATTATGAGCTAACATGTATGTTATGCTATAATTGAAAGATCAACCTTATAATTGATAGGTCTTTCATGAGAGATTAAGTTAGATTGCGTAGCAGTAATCCATGGTACATGCATGTAAGACCCCAACTTTTATAAATAAAGATGAATTTTCTATAAATATCATTTTTGAATATTATGGAGTTAATTTGATATAATGTTATAGTTGTGGGTAATATTTATAAATTTTGCAAAGTACGCAAGTTTTTATATAATATTCGATTGGTCGGGGAATATTCGTTTTAACAGGGAATATTCGTACAACGGCACAATCATTGGTGGACCCCACAACAGAATTATTGTAGGATTGAGAAAACGACAAAAATATTTTATTAAAAATAACGACGAAAGTTTTACCATTGATACTGTTGAACTACTCGGTAGTAAAAGTACAGTAATACGTATGGTTGCATAGTAGCACACGGTATTGATTATTAATGCTTATGTGAGAAGTCACTCAGCTTGATTCAATTATTGTCAGTTAATAATATGAATTATTTAGCGAAAATGACGTTTTGTTTTATTCGTATTATTAACGTAATAAAACAGAAATATCTTTTTATATAAAACAGAATACTTTATTAAAGTTATTCTATAAATAGAATATATTATATTTTATTTAAAAGATTTTTTTTAAATATGGACCGTCAGATTAAAGTAATCAATTTGGACCGTTCATGTATTAGTTACTATGCATTCTATTTTTCTATAAATAGCAGCTCATTCCTTCATTATTTCTTACGAATTCACTGAACTCTAGAGAGAGAAATTATAGAGAGAAACTATAGAGAGAGAGAAGAAGAGTATTCTGCTACTTAACTACTTCCTTATTTCAGCTCTTCTTTAAACGGTAAGGGGTGTTATTCTTTCTTATTCATGAAGAGAACTATTATTATTTCATTTCTTATTATTCTGTTGGAATAACCTGTATACGCGGTCTACCCGATACTTGGTGACATTCTTCTATTATTCTGTTGGAACATCCTGTCTGTGTGTTTTACACCGGACCTAGTTCCGTTTTTATTATTATTCTGTTGGAACATCCTGTCTGTGTGTTTTACACCGGACCTGGTTCCGTTTTTATTATTATTCTGTTGGAACATCCTGTCTGTGTGTTTTACACCGGACCTAGTTCCGTTTTTATTATTATTCTGTTGGAACATCTTGTCTGTGTGTTTTACACTGGACCTGGTTCCGTCTTTATTATTATTCTGTTGGAATATCCTGTCTGTGCGTTTTACGCCGGACCTGGTTCCATTATTTATTATTCTGTGGGAATAACCTGTTTGTGCTGTCTATCGCATGTATGGTAATTTCTTTTATTATTCCATTCTTTATTATACTCAGTTGGTTAAGTTTTGACTTCTATACTCCATGAAATTTGTGGAATATCCTTGATAATTGCGTTTCATCCAGTATCTTTTCATAAAAATATTCTTCTAAGTATTCTTGAATTTTACTCCACAAAGCAGTATCATGTTGACAATTTAGACGTTGTTAATTCTTGGATAAGTTCATTCTTGAACTTGTTTTATTGAATTCTTATATCATTGTCATCATCCTAATGTTTATAAAATGTTGAAAGTCATCTGTGTCCTGTAGTGCATAGATGGACTTGGTATGATTATGACAAGGGATTATTCAGTATAATCATGACCGTAATATTATAAATAATATGGTATAAGTCCTCATTGGCCCGTAGTGCATTGATGGACAGTTGTTGGCATGATCATGACCATTAATGAATATACGAATATCCTTGGCTGTAGTGCAGGGGTGATTCGATGATGTGGATTATTTTATTAAGCTGAGTCCCAGCGATCACAATGTTGAAAAACCTTTTAAATCATAAAAGATAGTAGAGTTTATTTTTTACTTGACTCTTTTAATGGATTGCTTGTTCCGATGCAGTTAAACTTGATGTCTATTATATTTTATCAGTTTAACATTGTTGAAGGCTAATGATAATTTTTTTCTGCATTATTTTAGTCATAATATTTTTTATTGGGCTAGTTGAGCTCACCCTTTCTTTCACTGTTCTCTTCAGGAAATGAGAACGTAGCTGGGACAAGTCGGGGAACGGAGTGATGGTCCGAATAATAGTATTAGTTAGTAGTCCTCACTATTCTATGTAATGGTGTGTTAATAAATGTAATGAGGACTCCTTTTGAGTATGAATACTCTTTAGAAGACAATATTTGTATTCAAACTCACAGTTTATATTTTGTCGTATTGTACAAGACAGTTATAATAGTAAGTTGTATTTGTATTCTGTACTATGTATCTGACGACCCAAGATGGGTGATGTATACCTAATTTTGGGGGCGTCACAATGCAAGTTTCCTAACTCAACTTGAGTTGTTAATTCAAAGCATGTTAGTGGTTAATCGTTGTTTATTATATCATGTCTAGATTGATTATTGATTTGCACGTTGTGCATATTGTAAATGTTCATCAGGTATGAAAGGTTGATCACCTTCATTACCATTTGGTTCAGTTAATCTGTTCATGTTCATTATTGACCATTCATTTTTATTGACTTGGTCTTTCAGCTAAGAAAATTTGTTTATGCTCTTTCACAATGTTTATATTGTTGAAAGTTAGCTAGCTTATTGTTTATTTCTTTTAATCATGATATATCCTCAATTAAACTTATGCTTGCTGGGCAAATTTGATGCTCACCCTTGCTATATCATGATAAAATTTTCAGATTTAGATGAAAGCTCGAATAAAGACAGAAGCAAAGTCAAAGTGCAAAATTAAACTATGATGCAATTAGATATATTAAATTTTCTGACGAAAATAGCATTGTAAACCTTTTTAGATATTGAAGGTATGTATTAATTTAAGGTTGTAGACCTTGGGAATAATGTGTAAAAGTTTAATGTATAAACAATTTATGTTTATATATTCCGCAATAGTTATAGAAATGATGTACTAGATCTTAGGTAAAAAGTACCTGGATTTGGGGATGTCAAAACATCTGTCATAGCCCCGCCTTTGTGAGCCTCCCACTAGAAGTTGGCTTCTCCTTTCATCATATAGGTCGCAAAAGAAGTCTTTTGCGCCTCCCCTATGTTTGCGCTTCCAAACACCTTCTCAATTTCCCTCACTCATGTCTGGGCCTCAATTGGGTCCATAGTTCCTTTGAACTCCGGCGGGCCTACACTTTTCAATTCCTTAAAGTTAGTCGTTCTGGCTATCCTAGGGACAGCAGGTGCTGTGACGCCCCCAAAATATGTATACATCACCCATTCTGAGTCGTTAAATACATGGTACATAAATCAAATACAAACTCCTTTTATACAATACGACAAAAGCGTATTTTAGAGTTTTTACACTAATATTGTCTCATAGACAGTATTCAAACTCAAATGAAGTCGTCATTACATTTATTATCACACTATTTCATAAAATAGTGAGAACTACTATAGCCCCCATCTCGGACCGTCACTCTATTCCCCTACTAGTCCCGGCTACACTTTCATTTCCTGAAGAGAACAATGAAAGCAACAGGGTGAGCTCAACTAGCACAGTAAGAAATATTATGACTAAGATAATGCAGAATAAATTATCGTTAGCCTTCACCAGTGTTAAATTGATAAAATACAATAAACATCAAGTTTAACTGCAGCGGAACAAGTAATCCATTAGAAGAATCAAGTAGAACATGATATCTACTATCTTCTATGATTTAAAAAGTTTATCATCAATTTTATCGCCGAGACTCAGCTTAATAAATTAACCACATCATTAATCATCCCTGCACTACGGGCCAAGAATATTCATGTAATCATCAATGGTCATGATTATACCTAATAATCCCTGGTCATAATCGTACCTACAACTGTCCATCAATGCACTACAGGCCAATGAGAATTTTTACCACATCATTTGTAACATTATGGTCATGATTATACCGAATAATTCCTAGTCATAATCATACCAATCAATAGTACATCTATGCACGTAAGCCACATACGACTTTTATCACAATATAAGCATGATGATGATGACAATGATATAATAATTTAATTAAAAGAAAGCAAAGAATAAATTTTTAAAGATTTATAACTTAATTTATCCTGAATTCAATAATGTCCAAATTGTCAACATGATACTGTTTTGTGGAGTAAAATTCATGAATAATATTGTATTAAAAATGATTTGGACAGCAAAGAAATCAATTTTTGTCATGAATAATTTTCTGGGTGAATAGTACACTAGTGAATAGTATCCTGTGAATAGTACTTCAAGAATAGTATTTCGTGAATAGTATTTTGTGAATAGTACTCGTGAATAGTACTTTGTGAATAGTACCCGTGAATAGTACTTTGTGAATAGTATCTCATGAATAGTACTTTGTGAATAGTACCGTAAAATGAATACCACTCATGGACAGTACTCCGGCATGAAAAGCTTAAAATTTAACAAAAATATGCAGAAAATATTCTTGTGAAACGATATTAGATGAAGCGCAATTTTCAAGGATATTCTACTAATTTCACGGAGTATAGAATCAATGCTTTAACAAAATGAGGGTACAATCAGGAATACGAGACGAAATAATATTACTCACATACTACAGAGTATGGAAGAAAATATTTTTCCTATGAATACTGAACAAAATAATATCCCTTACCTCAGAAGAAGACTGAATACTGGAATAGTGAAGTAGCAGACTTCTCTTCTTCTTTCTTTCTGTAGCTTCTTTCTCTATAATTGCTTTTGTGAGTCTTAGTGAATTGGTGAGAATGAAAGAAGAACGAGCTTCTATTTATAGGAAAACATATTTTCGATAATTGCACGTTTTGGGGCTCAAAATATTACAGTATAATACCTTCATCTTTTCCTTCATTTTTAATTTAGTCCTGCAAGTATTATCAAATTTGCACCAGCTCCCCTGATAGTATCTCATGTGAATCAATAGTACATTCATGTGAATCAATAGTTTATACATGTGAGAAAAATAGTTACGGTACAGTACCTTCATTTATACCTCTATTTTTAATTTAGTCATGCAAGTATTATCAATCTTGCACCACCTCCCCTAACAGTACATGCATATGAATCAATAGTACATACATGTGAACAAGTAGTTACGGTATAGTACCTTCATTTATACCTCTATTTTTAATTTAGTCATGCAAGTATTATCAATCTTGCACCACCTCCCCTAATAGTACATGCATGTGAATCAATAGTACATACATGTGAACAAATACTTATAAGAATGTGAATTAATAGCAATTAATTGCTCATTTATCCGATTAATTACTCGATTGGTCAATATAACCTCCAGACATTAATTATTATCAAAATAGATGTCGATTTCCATTAACACTAATAATCCCAACACAATGAAAATGTCAATTTCATCTTTAAACAATACGAACTTATTAATCATTAATATTATAACTTACAATATTTAACAACCAGATCATTCCCAGGAAAGAGGGGGACTTTCTGAGAAGGATTTCTACCTATTGGCGCGCAATTAGGTGACTAAACCTTTTCTTGACAGAACTTTCTAGACATTGTCAATATTGCAAATAATAATATGAATAACTTTGTCATCTCAATTATTGATTTTATAATATAAAATATTATGCAGATGATACTGTGACAATAATTGAATCAATAATATGAGAGATATTATGCTGCAATTACTGTAGCAATAATTGAGTATAACTGAGTGACTTCTCACGTAAGCATCAATAATCAATACCGTATGCTACTATGCAACCAAGCGTATTACTGTTCTTTTACCACCGGGTAGTTCAACAGTTTAACGGTAAAACTTTCGCCGTTATTTTTATAAAAAGATAATTATGTCGTTTTCTAACTACGACAATACTTCCGTTGGTCGGGGAATATTCGTTTTACAATGGAAAACCGATGTCGTAGCAAAACCGATGAATTTAATAGCAAGGCTCAAAGCCATAAAGAATAGTCTTAATATCTGATAAATACCACAAGTCTACCATAATAAATGCCACACTGGCTTAAACCACAATCTGAAATAACTATTACAACTCTTAATAAATCAATGTATCATAACCTAACAAAATATATCAAAACTATTGGATAGAAGGGAGCTCTCATCACACTTGCTCTTGATCCCCCTGATTACCTGCCGAAAGAAAAACACAGCATGAACCAAATGCCCAGTACGGATATAGAATACAAATAATGAACCAAAATAACTAACTCAATTAACTGAAATGAAAAGAAACGAACTGAAATGAAACGAACAAAACTAACACAACACAAAAATAGTCTGAAACAAATGGCTGGATGTTATTTTATATCGAGCTCAGAATAAAATAGAATATACCTTGCCACACAGGCAAGTCAAATAATGCCACACAGGTAAATCAAATAATGCCACGCATACAAGTCAAATAATGCCACACAAGCAAGTCACACACATTGGACTGCGAATCCAATGCATGTAAAATCAGAAGGTGTGTTTGGCACAAACGTCACCAATCCGTAGAACAGAACAGCACAGAAACTAGGGTCGATCCATACGCCTCCCACAACAAAACACCAAATGACCAACTCTCAACGGAGCACAAAACGGAGACATCGTGGACTGATCACACCGCCACGGAAGGTTTCACGCATCGGTGCCAAGAGGACATGTCTGTGGTACCCCCACAGGTGGTTATAGCTCAGGTATACCCTACTGTATTCTAACAAAAATATCACGTCACAACACATGTGACCTAATACCAAACAAAAGGGGTTCTAACGTGTACATATTAAACTGAAACGAATCATCAACACAAAGTCTCCAAAATATATATTAACATGTACAACACTACAAATATCAAAATAAAATTTCGACATGATACACTAGTCTAAAGAGTACAAATATGAGTTCTAATACAAGGTCAAAACAAAACTATCACAATAATTGACAAGGAATAATTATGAGAAGCAATACTAAATTTCGAAACGAATAACAAAACGAACAAATTAAAAACAAAAGAGTCTCGCTGAAATAGTACGAAATCCGTACCTGGATTAAGCAATGTAATACCCAAAATTTATATTCTAAATTTAACTCGTTTAGACTCTCTCCGTCCGGACTAATTCAAAGAATAAATTAATTAATTATAAGTTTAATAAATTATAACATTACATTTAATAGTCATTAGCTTTTACAATTATGATACTCATTAATATTTCATCCAAATTAAATTTTGTCAACTAAATTATCTGACCCACATGCTAGTAAATACTTCTCTTTTTTTTTTTTTATATTAACTTCTAATTTCTGTACCAATTATTAAATATCATGCATATGATTGTCAAAAATAATAATAACAATAATATAATAAAACAATTCAAGGATAACGATTTTCACACTCTTAATTTGCAGGTCATGTATAATCCTTATATACATATATGATCACTGTCCCTCCGCTCTATACAAGGTGTTCTAAAAAAAAAGTAAACCTATATATATATATATATATATATATATATATATATATTACTTATATATATATTACTTATACCATATATGATTTCTTTACTTAGGGGATTACCAATTCATGCATATAATATATGTATATAAAAACATATAAGAGATACCATCAATTCAAGTAAAACATGGTGCAAAATTTTATATCTTCGGTCAAACGGATTGTCCCACTTCACCGAATTAATTAGTAGCCAATTATAATCTCATGATACAATTATAAATACCATAAAAGAATTCACTCCCTCTTCCTCCTGCAACAATTTTCTGAGTATTCAATTGCTTTTTGCAGCCGTTGTTTCGTGTTTTCTCTTTTTACAAGAAGAATAAAATAGAGTATCATGTTTAGGGTTCAAGTTTTTATTATTCATTTATGAATTTATTTATATTATTAATTTACTAATTTTAATAAAATTTAGTATTATCCAAATATAAATTAAACCCAATTAGTTTTAAGGCCCAAATTTTATCAACTTAATTTATTCATCATTTATTAATACATTAGCCCACATAAATTAAATGACTATTTTGACCCAAATAACTTACAAAGTCCAATTAATATGTTTTAAAACAAAATAGTTTATTTATTTATTTATTTAATATATTTTTTTTTCGGGTATTATATCACCTACCCCTTAAAAGGATTCCATTCCAGGAATCAAAAGAATGAACGTACCTAATTATCAAAAAGATGCGGATACTCCGCTCGAATATAGTCCTCCATCTCCTAAGTGGCTTCCTGCTCTGAATGATTCTTCCACAAAACCTTAACAAACGAAATAGTCTTCCTCCTCATAATCCTTTCTTGACGATCCAAAATCGCCTCAGCTTGCTCCTCACAAGTAAGATCCTCTCGAATCTTATCGAATGGATATTACACTACGTACAACGGATGATAATGATAACTTCTCAACACCGACACATGGAACACATTGTGCACGTGAGCTAGCTACGGAGGCAAAGCTAACCGATACGCAACTTTACCAACCCTCTCCAAAATCTCAAATGGGCCAATATATCGAGGACTAAGCTTCCCTTTCAACCCAAATCGTCAAATGCCCTTCCAAGGAGAAGCTTTTAGAAACACATGCTCACCAGGTTCAAACTCTAAAGTCCTCCTATGCTTATCAGCATAACTCTTCTGCCGTGATCGAGCCGACTTCAATTTCTCCTTAGCCACTGCTACCTTTTTCGTAGTGATTAGAACTAACTCAAGCCCTTCTATGGCCCTTTTTCCAACCTCATCCCAACAAGTCGGTGCCCGACACTTTCTACTATACAATGCCTTAAACAGAACCATTCCAATACTTGCATGCCAGCTGTTGTTGTAAGCAAACTTAACTAGGCTCAAGTAATCATCCCATTTATCCGACCACTCAAGTGCACAAGACCTCAACATGTCCTTCAACGTTTGAATAGTCCTTTCGAATTGCCCATCAGTTTGCGGATGGAAAGAAGTACTAAAGTTGAGTCGAGTACCCCAAGCTTGTTGAAACCCTTTCCAAAATTATGAAGTGAACCGTGGGTCCCGATCTAAAACAATAGACACCGGAGTACCATGAAGTGTAACAATCTCTTGTTGAAAGATATATGCCAACTTATCCATCAAGTAACCCTCATGGATAGCCAAAAAAATGTGCCGATTTAGTCAGCCGGTCCACTACTACCCAAATGACATCATTTTTCTTAAAAGTCTTCAGCAAACCAATCACAAAATCTATCGCGATATCCTCCCACTTCCATACTGGAATGTCTAACTGTTGCAGCAAACCACTAGCTCATTGATGTTCTATCTTCACTTGTTGACAAGTGAGGCACTTTCCAACATATTCAGCCACGTCTCGTTTCATCCCATTCCACCAAAAATTTTTCTTCAAATCCCTATACATCTTCGTAGAACCTGGATGAATAGAAAATGGTGAACTATGAGCCTCAGCCAACACAGCCTCCCGAATAATTGAATCTGACGATACACACAATAGTTCACCTAACCAAATCACACCATGGTCATCAATACGAAACTCGGGCTGCTTGCCCTCCTCTAAATTCTGTGTCATACTCCACAACTCACCATCTTCTTTTTGAGCTTCTTTAACCAGGGAGATAAGAGAGAGCTCAACTCTCATACCCTCCAAATGTCCATCTAAACCTCATACATATAACTCCAGCTCGAACCGCTCCATATCCAAAATAAGCTGAGGTTGTGTAATAAGGGCTGCTACACTCCCAGAACTCTTTCGGCTAAGAGCATCTGCAACTACATTCGCCTTCCCCGGGTCATACTGAATCCTCGCATCATAATCTTTTAGAAGCTCCAACTAACGCCTTTGCCTCATGTTGAGCTCCTTCTGAGTGAAGATGTATTTAAGACTTTTGTGATCGGTGAAGATATCACAAGTCTCTCCATATAAATAATGCCTCAAAATCTTTAGGGCAAAGATCACCGCTGCCAACTCCAAATCATATGTGGGGTAATTCACCTCGTAAGGTTTAAGTTGTCTAGAAGCATAAGCAATCACTTTACCGTGTTGCATCAAAACACACCCCAAGCCATTCTTAGAAGCATCACTATAAATCTGGTAACCTCATGTCCCCGATGGCAATGCAAGTACAGGAGCTGTCACAAGTCATTTCTTTAATCCTTCGAAACTCTTCTCGCTCTCCTCATTCCACACAAACTTCGTGCCCTTTCTCATAAACTGGGTTAATGGTAAGGCAAGCAAGGAAAACCCTTCCACAAACTGCCTATAATACCCTGCCAAACCTAAGAAACTCCTAATCTCTGTCACCGTAGTAGGTCTCGACCATTTAGTGATAGCCTCAATCTTAGCAGGATCTACCTTAATGCCTTCAGCAGAAACAACGTGGCCCAAAAATGCAACCTGCTCCAACCAGAATTCGCATTTAGAGAATTTAGCATACAATTTCTCTTTCTACAAAATATCTAATAATGTGCGAAGATGCTCCTCATGCTCTTCCTTAGACTTGGAGTAAACCAAAATGTCGTCAATAAAGACAATAACAAATTGGTCCAAGTACTCCCTGAACACCCGATTCATTAAATCTATAAACACTGCTGGAGCGTTAGTCACCCCGAATGGCATCACCAAAAACTCGTAATGCCCATAACGAGTGCGAAAAGCTGTCTTAGGGATATCCTCATCCCTCACCCTCAACTGATGATAGCCCGACCTCAAGTCTATCTTCGAAAAATACTTTGCGCCCTAAAGTTGGTTAAACAAGTCATGAATCCTCAGTAATGGATACCGATTCCTGATGGTAATCTTGTTTAACTCCCTATAGTCTATAGACAGCCTCAAAGAACCATCCTTCTTCTTCACAAACAAGACCGGAGCACCCTACGGAGAAACACTCGGCCGAATCACACCATGATCTAACAGCTCCAGCAACTGCTCCTTCAACTCTTGTAAGTCTAACGGTGCCATCCGATAAGGTGCCTTAGAGATAGGCTCCACACCAGGAACACGCTCAATAGAAAACTCTACTTCCCGCTGTGGTGGCAACCATGACAACTCCTTAGGAAACGCATCGAAAAAGTCATGAATAATTGGAACATCTTCAATACGAGACTCGCCCATAGAGGTATCTTTCAAAAACGCCAAATACCCCTCATAACCCTTTCCCACCAACTTTTCAGCCTTCAAAGCTGAAATTAACTTCACCACTCTACTCGGCTGTGAGCCCTGAAACACGAACTCTGGAGACTTCACATCTCTAAACATAACCTTCTTTGCCTGACAATCGATAGTGGCCTGGTGAGTATGCAACCAGTCCATCCTAAGAATGAAATCGAAATCATGCATACTCATCGGAAGAAGATTAGATCTACGAATCTTATCCCCAAAACTGATTGGACACCCTCGATACAAATCATAAATAACAACAGAAGTCCCCATCGGAGTAGTAATAAACATAATAGAATCTAATAACTGAGATGGCACACCCAGGTGCCAAACAAAAGACTGAGCAACAACGGAATGAGTAGAACACGTATCAAACAAAATAGACGCCTCACGATTGCCAACTAAAAGAATACTAGAAACAGTACTTGATGCACCTGCCACCTGGTTATATGTCAAGGCAAATACTCGACCACCCTGACGCTGACCTCCTTTGCCACCATTATCACCACCTCCACCATTTCTACGTGGACCGGTATAATCCCTAGCAATATGACCCATCTGTCGACACAAGAAGTATGTACATGTAAGTTTGTGGAACCGCCTTCCCGGATGATTAGCCCCACAAGTAGCACAAGAAGCTATCAGAATGAGATCTGGGTTACCCCCGCCAGCTGGTCCCGGATAACGACCCTGATTCTGTCCCTGCTGACAATTCTGCCATTGCTGACGATTCTGACGATTCCAAGGTAGCTGCAGCTAACGATTCTGCCCTTGCTGAGGCATCTGCTGATAACCTCTATTTTGATTTTGGCCATGCCACTGCCCCTGTTGGCCACCACGATTCTTATTCCACTGACCACCCTGATTCTTCCCATGTTGACCCAATACTTGACCCTGCTGGTCATCTCTGTCCCTCTTTCGACTCCCTTCCGGTTTAAAAGATCGAAAATCTTGTCGCTCCATTTTAATATTCTTGGCTACATTAGCCACTGCTGACACGTCTATAAACTTGTTGTTAATAAGATGTTGGCGATACCTCTAATGAATCTGCCTCTTGAATCTCTCTGATTGTTCTGTTGCGGTCCCTGCTGATGTTCCCGCAAAGCCTGCCAACTTGGTGAGCCTCATCATAAAATCTGTGATGGACTCATCATCTTTCTGCCGAATAGACAGATATTCTCTGGCATAGGCCTCTTTATCAGCAGTTGGGAAGTATTACTGATAAAAGACCTCACAAAACTCCACCCAATTAAGTGTCTCAGCATAATTTTTACCTTTTGTTACTTTCGTCGCTTTCCACCACCTCTATGCATCCCCTTCCAGCTTGTAAGCAGCAAGAAACACTCTCTGATTATTTGAGCACCACAACACATCAAAAATCTTCTCCAGGTGGGCAATCCAATTCTCTGCATTAATTGGAGTCGGAGCAAAATTGAATGCTGTGGTTTCTGCTTTTGAAATCTCTCCAACCATAAATACATCGGAATCACCGGCTGATCATGACCATCAACATTCTCTTCCACTTTGTTTTCCTGTGGACCATTATTTCCCGGGTTCTCCTATTCAGGAATTTCTGGTGGCGGCTGCTGCATTGCCTGTACAACTTGTGCCACCAACCGAGGTAAAGCCTGGTTCACCGCCTGATTCACCAAGGTAGCTAATTAAGCATTAAATTGATCATTAGGTTGCTCATTGGGCTGACCCTCACCTCTTCCCCTATTGTTACCTAGCCTCCCAGCAACTCTAGTGGATCTACGAGCCATCTAAGAAAGAGATCATGAACATAAACAAAGCAGATTAGAGACAAATTCGAATATAGCTGATATGATAGCTAAACAAAAAATCAAAGTACAGAACAAAAACCTAGCGCATAAGTTTACCCATAACTCACAGGTCAAACCTAAATAGGTTTTCTACAAGAAAGAACTTAAGCTTTGATACCAACTCTGTAACACCCCCTTTTCGAAATAGAAAGAGAGGTTACTCAAAACATAACAAAACCGATGAATTTAATAGCAAGCCTCAAAGAATAGTCTTAATATCTAATAAATACCACAAGTCTACCATAATAAATGCCACATTAGCTTAAACCACAATCTGAAATAACTATTACAACTCTAAATAAATTAATGTATCATAACCTAACAAAAGATATCAAAACTATTGGATAGAAGGGAGTTCTCGTCACACTTGCCCTTGATCCCCCTGATTACCTGCTGGAAGAAAAACACAACATGAGCCAAATATCCAGTACGGATATAGAATGCAAATAATGAACCGAAATAACTAACTCAATTAATTGAAATGAAACGAAACGAATTGAAATGAAACGAACAAAACAAACACAACACAATAATAGGCTGAATCAAATGGCTGGGTGTTATTTCATACCGAGCTCAGAATAAAACAGAATATACCTTGCCACACAGGAAAGTCAAATAATGCCACACATGCAAATCAAATAATGCCACACAGGCAAGCCAAATAATGCCACACAGGCAAGTCACAAACGTTGGACCGCGAATCCAATGCATATAAAATCAGAAGGTGTGTTTGGCATAAACATCACCAATCCGCATAACAGAACAGAACAGAAACTAGGGTCAACCCATACGCCTCCACAACAAAACACCAAATGACCAACTCCCAACGGAGCACAAAATGGAGATGATGTGGACTGATCACACCGCCACGGAAGGTGTCATGCCTCGGTGCCAAGAGGACATGCCTGTGGTACCTCCACATGTGGTTATAGCTCAGGTATACCCTACTGTATTCTAACAAAAATATCATGTCACAACACATGCGACATAATACCAAACAAAAGGGGTTCTAACGTGTACATGTTAAACTAAAACGAATCATTAACACAAAGTCTCCAAAATATATATTAACATGTACAACACTACAAATATCAAAGTAAAATTTAGACATGATACACTAGTCTAAAGAGTACAAATATGAGTTCTAATACAACGTCAAAACAAAACTATCACAATAATTGACAAGGAATAATTATGAGAAGTAATACTAAATTTTAAAATGATTAACAAAACGAACAAATTAAAAATAAAAGAGTCTCGCTGAAAGAGTACGAAATCCGTACCTGGATTAAGCAATGTAATACCCAAAATTTATACTCCAAATTTAACTCATTTAGACTCTCTCCATCCGGACTAATTAAAAGAATAAATTAATTAATTATAAGTTTAATAAATTATAACATTAGATTTAATAGTCATTAACTTTTACAATTCTGATACTCATTAATATTTCATCCAAATTAAATTTTGTCAACTAAATTATTTGAACCACAAGCTAGTAAATACTTCCCTTTTTTTTATATTAATTTCTAATTTCTGTACCAATTATTACATATCATGCATATAATTGTCAAAAATAATAATAACAATAATAATAATAAAACCATTCAAGGATAAAGATTTACACACTCTTAATTTGCAGGTCATGTATAATCCTTATATATATATATATATATATATATATATATATATATATATATATATATATATATATATATATATATATATTACTTACATAACCATATATGATTTCTTTACTTAGGGGATTACCAATTCATGCATATAATATATGTATATAAATACATATCAGAGATACCATCAATTCAAGTAAAATATGGTGCAAAATTTTATATCTTCAGTCAAACGGATTGTCCCACTTCACCGAATTAATTAGTAGCAAATTATAATCTCACGGATACAATTATAGATACCTTAAAAGAATTCACTCCCTCTTCCTCCTGCAACAATTTTCTGAGTATTCAATTGCTTTTTGCAGCTGATGTTTCGTGTTTTCTCTTTTTACCAGAAGAATAAAATATTTCATAATGTTTAGGGTTCAAGTTTTTATTATTCATTTATGTATTTATTTATATTATTAATTTACTAATTTTAATAGAATTTTGTATTATCCAAATAAAAATTAAACCCAATTAGTTTTAAGGCCCAAATTTTTTCAACTTAATTTATTCATCATTTATTAATACATTAGCCCACATAAATTAAATGACTATTTTGACCCAAATAAATGACAAAGTCCAATTAATATGTTTTAAAACAAAATATTTATTTATTTATTTATTTAATATATTTTTTTTCAGGTATTACATGAGGATACCTTGACTTCATTTCAGATTCTAACTCCCATGTCATTTCCTTAACATCGTGGTTTCTCCACAAAACCTTGACTTGAGATATAACCTTGGAGCATAGAATATGATCCTTTTTATCCAAGATTTTAACAGGTACCTCCTCATACGTTAAACCTTTCGCTATCTCGTCCGGTTCTAATTCAATAATGTGGTTCGGGTCTTTCACATATTTACGTAACTTAGATATGTGAAAAACGTTATGAACACGAGACATACTTGGCGGTAAGGCGAGTCTATAGGCCACAGTTCCTACTCGATCGATGATTAAAAATGAGCCAATGAATCGAGGATTGAGCTTTTCCCTCTTTCCAAATCTCGTAACTCCTTTCCATGGAGCAATACGTAACAACATATGATCTCCAATATTCAATTCCATGTCCTTTCGATGAAGATCAGTATAACTCTTTTGTCGATCTTGTGAGATTTTTATACGTTGTCGGATCATTTGAATCTTTTTCTTAGTCATAAGTACCAACTCCGGTCCCAACAACGTTGCTTCACCCACTTCATCCCAGCATACTGGAGAACGACACTTTCTTCTATACAACGCCTTAAATGGAGCCATGGCAATACTTGCTTAATAACTGTTGTTGTAGAAAAATTTTACCAATAGTAAGAACTTATCCCAACTTCCTTTGAAGTTAAGGACACAGAGTCTTAATAAATCTTCAAGAGTTTGAATAGTCCTCTCCGACTGCCCATCCATTTGAGGATGATATGCCGAACTAAATCATAAATCCGTGCCCATAGCTTTTTGCAAATTAACCCAAAATCGTGAAGTGAATCTTGGGTCTTGATCAGAAACTATGGATACTGTCATACCATACAATCTTACAAACTCGTTTCTATACATACGAGCAAGACGTTCAAGTGTATAAGTTTCTCATATCGATAAGAAATGAGCAGACTTGGTCAATCTATCAGTAATGACCCAAATCGCATCTATGCCTTGAGAAACCTTGGGAAGACCAGTAACGAAATCCATGGTAATGTGCTCCCACTTTTATTCTAGAATTTCAAGTGGTTGAAATGGACCTTTTGACACTTGATGCTCTGCCTTGACTCGTTGATAAGTTAGACACCTTGAGATAAACCCCGCTATCTCTCTCTTCATATTGCTCCACCAAAATATGTGTCAAAGATCACGATACATTTTGGTACTCCTAGGATGGATTACAAACGGTGTGTTGTGCGCCTCCATCATGATTTTATACTTCAAATCAGAATCATTAGGAATACAAAGTCTGGAGTTGACTCGAAGTTTTCCTTCTTCATCGATTCTTGCTTCCAAAATAACACCTTCTTACACTTTCCTCCTCATATGCATCAGCTCCAGGTCTGTAGTTTGAGCAGCTTTAACTTTATTAATTAAAGTCAATTCTACTCGTATATTCGCCATCATCACATAGGTCCCTAAAGTCTTGAACTATATCTCCATCCTTTGTAAGTCATACAAAATAGACCTTTGCATTGACAATATCGCACTCGTATCCGCATATGATCTTCTACTCAATGCGTCAGCTACTACGTTCACTTTTCTAGGGTGGTATTAAATGGTATGATCGTAATCTTTCAATTGCTCAAGCCATCGTCGTTGCCACATGTTGAGTTCCTTCTGAGTGAAGAAATATTTGAGGCTTTTATGATCTGTATAGATCTCCACCTTCTCTCCATACAGGTAATGCGTTCAAATTTTAAGCGCAAAAACGACAGCTGCCAACTCTAGATCATAAGTAGGATAATTCCTCTCACATTCTTTGAGTTGTCGTGAGGCATAGGCTATGACTTTCTCATGTTGCATGAGAACACATCCTAACCCTTTGCTTGAAGCATCACTGTAGATGACAAATCCCTCCAAGCAAGTGGTATTGTCAAAACAGGTGCTGAAATGAGTCTCCTCTTGAGTTCTTGAAAACTCTTCTCACATTCCTCGCTCTAACTGAATTTTATATCTTTTCGAGTCAGTTGAGTTAATGAAGTAGTGATTTGATAAAACCCTTCTACGAATCTCCGATAATAACCAGCTAAACTGAGAAAGCTACGTACTTCAGTCACTGACTTAGGTTGCTCCCAGCTTTGAATTGCTTCAATCTTTGCTGGGTCAACAGATATTCTATGATTTGATATCACGTGCCCAAGGAATGCTACTTGCTCAAGCCAGAACTTGCATTTCTTCAACTTGGCATAAAGCTTATTTTCACGAAGTTTTTTGAATATCAGCTTCAAGTGTTGCTTATGATCTTCACGACTTTTGGAGTAAACGAGGATGTCATCAATAAAGACGACCACAAAGTGATCCAAATAATCCTTAAATACTCGGTTCATCATATCCATGAAGGTAGCAAGAGAATTAGTCAATCTAAATGACATGACTAGGAATTCGTAATGCTCGTACCGAATTCTGAAAGCAATCTTTGGAATGTCATCAGTTTTAATCTTTAATTGATGATATCTGAAAGAATATTGATCTTTTAAAAGAATTTGGCGCCTTGTAACTAGTCAAACAGATCATCAATACGAGGTAACGGGTACCTATTTTTAATGGTGACATGATTCAACTCTCGATAATCAATACAAAGTCGCATACTTCCATCTTTCTTCTTCACGACTAGAATAGGAGAACCCCAAGGAGATGTACTAGGATGAATGAAACTGATGTCTAACAATTTCTGCAGTTGGGTCTTTAACTCCTAAAGTTTAATAGGAGCTATTCGATATAGGACTTTGGAAATGGATTTTGTACTGGGTTTAAGGTCGATATAAAATTCAATTTCACGCTCTGCGGGTAGGTCAGGAAGTTCTTCAGGGAATACGTCAGAAAATTTATTAACAATAGAAATATCATTCAAAACTGACGTATTTTTGTTTAAATCCGTGACATGAGCTAAGAAAGCTTGACATCCATTTTTTATAAACGAATAGCTTTATGGCTCGAGATTATCGTGATTGACTTTAATGGTTTGGTCGCTTGAATTCGCATAATAGGTTGATTAGGAAAATGAAAGCTAACGACCTTACGAAAATAATCAATTTTAGCATAATGAGTAGTTAACCAATCAATCCCTAGAATCACGTTAAATGCAAGTATTTTTAAGGAGATAAGATCGACATGTAACGTGCGGTTACTGATTTGAATCAAACAAGACTTATAAACAGTGGATGTAATGAAGGTTTCTCCCAACAAAGTTTCAACAAATAAGTCAAAGTCTAATTTCTCCGGAGTCAAATTTAAACGTTGAGCGCAAGTTGGAGAAATAAAAGAATGTGTAGAACCGATATTAAATAAGGTATACACTTCGCTAGAGTTTATGATTAGCTTACCCGTGATCACCTCGTTCGGATTTCTCACTTTTTGGGAGGTTACGACAAACGCTCTCCCTTGAACTACCGGTTTTATCTTGTTTGGGACAGCCTTTGATGCCTCCATCCCAGCTGGACTTGATTTCGGTGCACATTAAAATCGGGCTAGGCGACCTTCTCTTCCACAATTGTAACATGCCTTGGACTGTTGCGTACAGTTTGGACTGATGTGTCCCTCCCCTCCGTATTTGTAACAAACGATCGGCTATCGTTTCTCATCCTTAACAACAGTTGCTGGTGATGACGTCTTTCCATCATTGTTGAATCTCCACTTCTTGAAATTTCCACTTCTATTATCTTGTCAATGATTTCCACCGAAGTGGTTATCATTTCTGGCATGTTGATTCCCTCCACGTTTGTTGTCGCCGCTTTGATGACTGCTACCACTGGTATTATCATTTTGTCGACTGCTCTTTCTTAGTTCGGTCGACTCGTTATCGCGCTCCAATAACTAAGCCCTATTTACAACATCTGAATACAAACACAGTTTGTGAGAAATTAGGAATCGACGTATCTTAAGTTTTAAACTTCTTAGAAACAACCGCGTCATTCTCTCCTCATTACCAACCAAGTGGAATGCAGACCGGGATAACTCAGCAAACTTAGCTTCGTACTGTGACATGGTCATATTGTTTTGCTCTAGCTTGATAAACTCTTCCTCCATGTGAGGAATACTTTTGGGAAAGTACTTGTCGTTGAACAGTTCTTAGAACTTCTCCCAAGACATCTTCAGTGCAGTAGGTTGAGTATGCTTTACAGATTTCCACCAGTAATCTGCCTCTCCTCACAACATGAAGATGGCAAAAGGAACATTTTGCTCCTCGGAGCATCGCAATACATCAAATATCTTGTTGATCTGCTTTATCCACGTCTCTACCTTAAGTGGGTTTGGCTCTTTAATAAACTCTGGTGGTCCCAACTCCTTGAACTATTTAGCGGTGACCATTCGAGAGTTACCAGTGTTTCCACCTGCATTTTGAACATGAGTCGTTCTCGCCTGATGTTACATGAATTGCATAAAGCCTCTGAACATCCCATCGTTCATCATTTGGTCAGCGTTGTTGTTTTCCTGAGGATTTTTGCCATCCTGATGCACATTATCCTGAGTATTGATCATTGGTGACTCAACGGTCTTATGTGCTTCATTGCTTATCTCAATATTTTTGGATGCCATTTTCAAATACTGCCACAAAACAAGGGTTAATTGACATGTCACATATTATCCCTATACTCTGACCGACCAAATAAATACCAAATAAACTTAGGTAGGTTATACTAGCGAAGGAATTTCCCGTCTCTCCCCTCCTAGTTCTAGTCTTACATTTCAGCCAGGGATCATATTCCTGAGCTTTGATACCAACTGTGATGCCTCCAAAATAGGTATACATCACCCATTCTGAGTCATCAAATACATGGTACATAAATCAAATACAAACTCCTTTTATACAATATGACATAAGCGTAGCTTAGAGTTTTTACACGAATATTATCTCATAGACAGTATTCAAACTCAAATGAAGTCATCATTACATTTATTATCACACTATTTCATAAAATAGTGAGGACTACTAAAGCCACCATCTCAGATCGTCACTCTATTCTTTGACTAGTCCCGTCTATGTTTTCAGTTCCTGAAGAGAACAATGAAAGTAAAAGGGTGAGCTCAACTAGCCCAGTAAGAAATATTATGACTAAGATAATGCAGAATAAATTATCGTTAGCATTCAACAGTATTAAACTGATAAAATACAATAAACATCAAGTTTAACTGCAGCGAAACAAGCAATCCATTAGAAGAGTCAAGTACAGCATGATATCTACTATCTTCTATGATTTAAAAAGTTTATCATCAATTTTATCGCTGAGACTTATCTTAATAAATAAACCACATCATCGAATCATCACTGCACTACGGGCCAAGGATATTCGTGTAATTATCCATGGTCATGATTATACCGAATAATCCCTGGTCATAATCATACCTACAACTGTCCATCAATGCACTATAGACCAATGAGGATTTTTACCACATCATTTGTAACATTACGGTCATGATTATACTCAATAATTACTGGTCATAATCATACCAATCAATAGAACATCTATGCACGTAAACCACATATAACTTTTATCACATTACAAGCATGAGGATGATGACAATGATATAAGAATTCAATTAAAAGAAAGCAAAGGATAAGTTTTTAAAGATTTATAACTTAATTTATCTAGAATTTAATAATGTCCAAATTGTCAACATAATACTGCTTTATGGAGTAAAATTCATGAATAATATTGTATCAAAAATGATTTGGACAGCAAAGAAATCAATTTTTGTCATGAATAATTTCTCGGGTGAATAGCACCCGAGTGAATAGTACCCCGTGAATAGTACTTTGTGAATAGTACCCTGTGAATAGTACTTTATGAATAATACCGTAAAAATGAATACTACTCATGGACAATACTCCGACATAAAAAGTTTAAAATTTAATAAGAATGTGCAGAAAATATCCTTATGAAACGATACTAAATGAAGCGCAAATTTTAAGGATATTCTACTAATTTCACGGAGTATAGAAGCAATACTTTAACAAAATGAGGGTATAATCAGGAATACGAGACGAAATAATATTACTCACATACTACAGAGTATGTAAGAAAATATTATTCTTATGAATACTGAACAAAATAATATCCCTTACCTTAGAAGAAGATTGGATACTGGAATAGTGAAGTAGTAGACTTCTTTCCTTCTTTCTCTCTATAGTTTCTCTCTCTATAATTGCTCTTGTGAGTCTTAGTGAATTGGTGAGAATAAAAGAAGAATGAGCTTCTATATATAGAAAAATATAGTTTCGATAATTGCACGTTTTGGGGCTCGAAATATTACAGTGTAAAACCTTCATCTTTTCCTTCATTTTTAATTTAATACTGCAAGTATTATCAAACTTGCACCACCACTCCTAATAGTATCTCATATGAATCAATAGTACATTCATGTGAATCAATAGTTTATATATGTGAAAAAATTAATTATGGTATAGTACCTTTATTTATACCTCTAATTTTAATTTAGTCATGCAAGTATTATCAATCTTGTACTACCTCCCCTAATAGTACATGCATGTGAATCAATAGTAAATACATGTGAACAAATAGTTATGGTATAGTACCTTCATTTATACCTCTATTTTTAATTTAGTCATGCAAGTATTATCAATCTTGCACCACCTCCCTTAATAGTACATGCATGCGAATTAATAGTACAACATGTGAACAAATAGTTATAAGCACGTGAATTAATAGCAATTAATTATTCATTTATCCGATTAATTACCCGACTGGTCAATATAACCTCTAAATATCAATTATTATCGAAATAGATGTCGATTTCCATTAACACTAATAATCCCAACACAATGAAAATATCAATTTCATCTTTAATCAATACGAACTTATTCATCATTAATATTATAACTCACAATACTTAACAACTAGATCATTCCCAGTAAAGAAGGGCTTTCCGATAAGGATTTCTCCCTATTGGCGCGCAATTAGGTGACCAAACCTCTCCATAACAGAACTTTCTAGACATTGTCAATATTTCAAATAATAATATGAATAACTTTGTCATCTCAATTATTGATTTAATAATATAAAATATTATGTTGATGATGCTGTGACAATAATTGAATCAATAATATGAGAGATATTATGTAGCAATTACTGTAGCAATAATTGAGTATAATTGAGTAACTTCTCACGTAAGCATTAATAATCAATACCGTGTGCTACTAAGCAACCACGCGTATTACTGTTCTTTTACCACCGGGTAGTTTAACAGTTTAACGGTAAACTTTTGCCGTTATTTTTATAAAAAGATAATTCTGTCGTTTTCTAACTACGACAATACTTCCGTTGTGGAGTCCACCAATGATTGTGTCATCGTACGAATATTCTCTGTTAAAACAAATATTCCCCGACCAATCGAATATTATATAATCACTTGCTTACTTTGCAAAATTTGTAAATAATATCTACAACTATAACATTATATCAAATCCACACCATAATATTCAAAAATATATTTCGAGAAAAATTAATTTTTATTAATAAAAGTTGGGGCCTTACAGGTGCTCTACCCCCGACTTGATTAAATTCAGCCGTTAATAAATTAGCAAACTCCTACATAGGGTTATTCTAACCCCCTTGGTTATCATTATGGTATTCAGGTTCCTGATTACGTTGTCTACCTCTTAGCGGCATTCTTCTGATTAAATAAATAAAGTTTCATTATTATTTATTTGTTTACTTAGTTATTATTCGTCAAACAACAACTCATACCACAACAAAGCACATTTGATAAAAATCTCATTATATTAATATGCTTCTTCATAATTCAAACTATTTATAGATTGATTCCATAGCTAGAGCTATTACATTTCTATCCCGCGATTAAATTTCACATAAAAATGGGATTTACAAAAAGACTACCCTTTAATTATATAAAAGAGGATTTTACGTCACTACACAAAATATTTACCGATCTAGACTTTCTCCATCTACTACTAATCCTGCATAACAGCATACCCGTGCTTCTGATTTGCAAGAATCGACATAATATCTCGACTAATAGTATGACAAGTTTGCCCGACTCAATGGAATAACAAGCAATTTTCAGCTTGAAATCCTCATGAGCACTCTCATGGATGTAAGACATTTGTACTATCTTCTGGTTCCTCTCCCCCAGTTCTTTACGAAGCTCAATGGCCTCATTCTTAAAATCCCTCGCTTTATCCTTCATGAGCACCTTCTCATCATGCTCTATCGCAAAATCTGCTTCTGGAGACTCCTTGGCTTCATGGAGGTCACTAACCTCCTCCCTCGGATTCTACACAATAGTGCGCAGTTGCACATTCCGGTCAAGCACCGCCAAATACAATGCCTTCATTGCCTCTGGAGGTGTTGGCTCTAGTGCATATACCACCGTATCAAACGATGCTACCTTTATATCCTCATCCACATCGACCACCACATCGAAATATGATTTCGATCCCAAGTTTTCTAAGTCCCTATCTGGATATTCGTCCTCTGGCTCGGACTCATCTAGGTTCACTATTGGTACCCCTACCACTGGCATCAGTATTGGACCTATCATGTTTACTGACTCTTCACTCACCACGTGTATATCCCTATACATAGAGCTATTGATGGACATCTACAGTAACACATAACATGTTGATTAGTACATATTACACAATAATATAAGAACAAATCACATTTAGTTTATTTAAGGTTAATTTCCATCTTTTAAATCTTTACGTACTGAGTTTCCTTAATACTTAATTAAGAACTCTATTTGAATTCATTTACTTCCAACTTCTCACACCACTAACAAGGTTATTAGCGTAAGGTTCTTTTCCCTTTAGTTTTATAACCTAATGCTTTGATACCAACCTGTGACACCCCCAAATTCGGGTACTGTCAACCCACAGATATGGTGCTACACGATACTACTAACTATACATTCATTTCATTGAAACCACATCAAAATCAGTGTATTTACTACATTCTTTTTACACCAGTAATGAATCCTTTCCTAGGTTATAGACCTGGCAATTTAGGCCCTGGCCCGTGGGCCGGGCCGGGGTAGAATTATGTTTCATTTGTGTTATACATACCTTTTTAAATATGTCTAGTAAAAAGTCAAATAAAACTTTTATTTATGGACAAATTATAAGTAGTCGACTGATAAATTATGTTCCCATATTCAAAAATTTATGATATTTAACTATTAGTACCTGATGAAAGAAAAGAAACCCAATCACTAAAAAAATAATAGATAAAAAATTACTCCCTCAAATGCGCAAAAGAGTTTTATTTGTAAAATTTATAAATTAAGAATGTATTATTATTTCACACTTACTTATTAACTTTATATAAACATAAGCCCAGTATAGATATGATATTTATTTTACTTTGTAACCTAGTCTCCTTGTTTGAGATAATCCAATCAAGAACAGGTAAACATTTAAATAGGGTAGTCTCCTTGTTTGAGATAATCCAATCAAGAACATGTAAACATTTAAATAGTCTCCTTATTTGATTTAGGTTTTACTTTTTAAGAATAGTAAAATTTGAACAAAAGTAAAGAAAAAATATATTGAAGATTGCATTAAAAATAAACAGTTGTTGTAGCTCAGTTGGTTTGAACTCATATTTATTTAGTTACAAGTCTTGTGTTCAAGTCTCATAACCCACAAGTAGAAATATTTTGAAAAAAAAAATTAAAGGAAGAAGCCCGCGGGCCAGTCCGACCTGGCCTAACCTGGTCCACGGGCCTCACAATATCAACCCATCAAAACCCGGGACATTTTAGCCCGGCCCGGCCCAGCCCGCCTGTTTGCCAGGTCTACTAGGTTCTATAAGTTATAATCAAATACATTCTTCATTTATACATAGTATAATTCATATAAATATACTAGTCTATTGCAGGATAAACTACTTATCCATCTTAGCTTTACCTTTATCCTTATTAGAACCCTCGGTTCGCTCGGCCTTAGCTGCAATCATATAATTCAAGAAATAAGTGAGCATTACTAGCTCAACAAGTCAAGCAATACACAATACAAGTACCACATCGAGAATTATATGATTATTATTCATTAACTGAACAAATAGCTATGAAGTACTATGAAACATTGAAATAGCACTTTTCATTCTCATAAAACCATTACAAAAACTTAGGAATTCTGAGTAGGTCAAAAGACTATGAACATTCTCTTTTGGTTTTTGTTCAAAAAAAGGATAACCTGACACTAAGTCCGTAAGTTCGATATATCTTATGAGCACTTCTAGGTGATCAACCTATAGTACTCTATGTTGATCAACACTCATCCGTTAAATGTATATATGTTTAAGTTTTGGCAATCTCACGTGCCCATCGAATAATCGATGTAAAATACTTTTGTTTATTCATACTCAGACTTACCTTTGAATCTGTACCAATCAATTGGCATAGGATAGCGTTATCAATACTATAACGAATAACTTGTAAATAAATCAATCAACTCATAAGATTTGTCTAGCCGAGTTAAAGTTGTCATCGACTCTTTCGTAAAATAATTAATGCATTGTAAAACAAGAATCATAGAAACTTGGCTAACACGAAGGTTAGACAAGCGTTAAGGAAACTTGCCTTCAAGCGTCTTCAATTAAATTCAACAGTTCTTGGTCTTTACAGTTTTTACATGATATATTCACATAGCATACTGGAATTAGCCACCAAACAATCTAATCACATTATTTTTACAAATTTCTTTCTCTTCTATAACTTAACTGAATCTATTTTATTAATAATATTCGCTTCGAGTTACTTATCCTTCATTACGGCTTATTAACATTCATGTGTCATAAACCGACACTCAACAACCATCAATTAAATACAATAGTAGTTGAAACCCTAATGGATACATTAACTCAGATGAATTCCTCTCGAATTACTAACATCTGACTCCGTATAGTGTGTACATAGGTTTTACCTTCACTTCTTATCATTTACGTATTACGCACATTTATCACATAATGTATAATATTAGGACGCACGTTAAACTTGAATACGATTCACGAGTTACGTTCTTGAACTTTACCTTCTTCGTTTAATTACTTTTAATCAATGTTAAATTCCTAAAATCATCGCTATATATGTTTTTTATGAATTGTCTTTTCATGTATATTAAGTATATACATGCTCCATAGTTATCATGTAAATAGCTGGATTAATAATCAACTACGTCAGACTTTTTCTCTTACCGGCGCTGCGGCGCCAGTTTCATGTATACAAGTGGCGTTACGACGCAAATTAACAGTATCCAATCCTCCGTCGTGGCGCTGCGGCGCCAGTTTCATAGGTTTGGGAGGCACTGCGGTGCTGACCCTGAGCCTTTGAAAAAACATTAAGTTTTTTTTTTCATTTCAATTCTTTCGGGGCTCGTAACTTGATCGTTATAAGTAGGAATTAGCTCGTTCAAAAGTCATTATCTTATATACCTCATATACTTCAATTTCATTTGGATAAAAGTAGTTTTTAAATCTGTTAACAATGAATTTAGTTTTTAACTTTTCTATTACGCATTCGTTTAACGTTCGTGAACGTTCATAACTTGTTTTTTCGTTTTAAGTCCGAATTCGACCATTCTTGAGTCCACGACTCTTAATCATGTTATTCTACGATACACCATCGAAAACTAAGGAGAAAAATTAAACGACGACTTTCGACTATCATTCCGGGAATTCTACGATTTTGAAGATTATCGTCTAATCTCGTAAATTTCACCATAACTTCGTTACTCGAGATTTATACACCAAACCAAATGGAATCAATCCATTGATCAATTATCTATAACCTAACCAAGTAATAAGCATATAACTTAAACTTGATCATTTTCAATTTGTCGATCAACAACCAATTCTATGTTTTAATGATTTTCTTTGATTAAAGCTCACTTAGACGCTTATGATTCTTACTTATACATGGCTTATTAATGTTTTAGTTCACTAATAGCCATCCTTATTACTTCTGAAGAGACATGCTCCACCAATTCATACTTTTCTATGAAAAATACTAGAAAAGAAAAGAAACGAAGACTAAAGTTTAAGTATTGTTTCCTTAGTGTTCTTCGCGTTCTTGACTTAAGCTTGAATACTTTTCTTTGATTCCTCTTGATTACTTGTTATTTCTGTAACGACCCCAAAATTCATACAATTTAATTCTCGACTTCGGTCGTTAACAATACATTCAACCTCTAATTTTACATCATTAAACGATAATACAACCATTGAAATT
The DNA here is from genome assembly GCA_016801055.1 of Panax notoginseng. NCBI lineage: Eukaryota > Viridiplantae > Streptophyta > Magnoliopsida > Apiales > Araliaceae > Panax > Panax notoginseng. The sequence goes on along the minus strand of CM029014.1, from coordinate 120,741,462 downwards.
TGCGGAATAATTAAAATTTTCTATTACAAACTATTCTCGTTCCCAAAACCTTCAACCTTTACATCTAACTGTCTCAGAATCATTTTAATACTACAAGAGTTTACATCACAAAACGATATTACAATTCAAGATTAATACATTATTCGGAACCTTAAACATGGTTCAAATATTAATAACTCAGCCAAAGTATATAAATCTTCAAGTATCACATCTGATTCATATCTTTCAAGTAGCACATAACTTTACCTTAAATCTTTAACTTGCAAAAGTGGTTATTTGCAAGGTTGAGCTCGACAATCCTGTAAAATCTAACAGTTTTCATGCACCACATAGCACATAATAACATGCTCGATATACATCTTATAAACATTGGACTAACATAACATGCATGCTATAGTTTATATAACAAGTATAAAGATTGAGTTCCTTACTCAATAAACATTCATTACCCAATTAACGTAGTCATAAATTGACTTTAACATTTCATACTTTCAACATTAATATAACACACCATGCTATTTGCAATAAAGATTTCAAACAGTTCATCATCAAATTAACATAGCAAATAAGAATTGAAAGACTTGCATTGATCGTTGTTTATCAATAACAGTTTAACAGCTTGCAGTTATCTACACTTCGTATGCCCTACACAATTATATAATCATACACATCAACTATTAGTCACCTAGCAACGCATAGTAGTTGTAATGTAAACTTTACTCTATATCTCATAAGTCCGATGAAATCCAACTTTGGATAAGCTATAAACATCATATTAACTTATTTTTAAAATTTATTGGACACCCATTTCGGATAAGATAGGCAGTCCAAAACAGTGTTCAAAAAGGGGCGTTCGAAACTGTTTTTCATTCTTTCCCAGTTTTACCCTCTCTCGCTAAAACAGTTATAACGTTTCCGTTTCAAAATATTTTTCAACGATTCTTGAGCCCATGCGAAGCTAACTTTTGGGAATACAACTTTTATTCTTTTACCTTTTCCAAATTCTAAATACAGAATTCCATAAAATTAGTTCAAGGTGACTGCCCCGAGTTGGTTAGACAGTTTTGGCGCGACTACTTTGAATGGTCATAACTCTTTGCTCCGGAGTCAAAACTAGTCCATTCCGGAGTCTATGGAAATCTTGTTCAGTGTACTATAACATACCAGAAGCCAAGAATTTTCTATACAATCTAGCTAACCCCGAATTTTTGTTTTTGGATCAGAAGTCCACTAGTTTTTTGGACTTCTCGTTTTGACATCCAAAACTCGTCTCGACTCGATCTAACCCAACTTTCTTTACAAATAAGTCTTATTTAACATAATTAGACTCGTCTAAGGTCTCGACTCTATATTTCTAATTACAATCAATAGAACTCATTTACATAATCAATTCCAAGCCAAAATAAACATAGTAAACTAACTAGTTTACTAACGAAACTAACTAAACTTCCAAAATGCAAACTTTATCTAACAAACTAAATATAATATATAAAAATAATAACATTACCAAAAATTAAATAAGAAACATAGCCGAAAATACGAGTTCTACAAACTAAATACGCACTTCCACGCCAAAATTTAACTAAGAAGGTCTTTATAAAAAGTCCTCCCACAGCAAACCCTTTCTCAAAATTGGAGGCCTTATTATTGGTGAATGAAACAAAGGGTCAAGCCCTTCTATTTATAGGTTTAACAAAGGGATAAAGTTCTCAATTTAGTTGATGTGGGACTTGGTTTATACAAATTCTAATTTGTTTATACTAATTTTTCATATTTTTAACATGCTAAGTGTATTCATTCATCCCGAATTCGTTTCTTAACTAATTCCATCCGTTCAAGTTGTGTTGTTTTCGTTTTATAGAGGAGAATAGCAATCATCCATCAATTTGAAGTTTCCATCACGAATTCATCAACTTTAGTCCCAATGTATGCCAAATAAACATTACAATCAAAACCCAAATTCCTCTTCTTTAGTATACATACATGAATTGTTTTCTGAAAATTTATTTCTAAATGACCATTATCAAATTATAAATATCTAATAACATATATAATATCGTAAACCACAAATTCATTAACCAAAACTCCAATTTTAAAAGAAAATCAAGAACACATAAACTAGAAATATAAACTAGATTATGTACATTTAATTCCTTAAGAAATAAAATTAATTTTATCAGTAAAATTATAATTTCTATTCAACCATTGTAATCATAACATTATTTAACAAATTCTCACTCCTCTAATTTAATTATTTAATTAAATTAGAATATCACCATTATACTCACGTAATAAAATACGTATAAATCTCATCTATTTTATCACACTTAAATAAACTATCTCATAACAATTTTCATCAAATATTTATTTAATACCATAAATATTCATTTTATTCCACAAAGTTTCCAACTAAAATATTTAATGTACTTAATAAATATTTTACTCGCATTATACTAACATTTACATTTTCATGCAATATATTGCATTCTCACTTTATTAAATCAATTATACTTTTATTAATTCACTATTTTAATTAAGTGAATTATTCACACTATTGCTCGGTTTTCACCAAATCTCTTTTTAAAATTTATTGTTGAATATCTTAAACACACTACCTTAATATAGGTTTTATATTTCCTATTACCTTCATTTCTTCAACAAATTCTAGGTTTTATTCCATAACTTTCACTTGAACTCAATTAGATTTTGAGTATTATATATTCTTTAACCCATCCATTTCTTTTTCTAAGGATTCTTATCATAAAAACTCGGGATATTACATTCACCATTTCTTCTAAGAATTTCATCCTCGAAATTTTATTTATTAATCTTTATTCATTCAATCTATCAAAATAGATTTTACGTTAATACTTTATTCATTCATTGGGTTCTATAACCACTTCTTTCCACAAAGATCTTTCTACAATTATTAACTTTTCTATTAAAAATTTTACATTATTCTTTAATAACTCATCTCCTTCTCATTTCAAAATTTCATTTCTCACTTATGACATATATTCATCATTCAGTGTCGCATTCTATGACTTACTTCTTTCTTAGGAATATCATCCTTACCACATTCGCCTTTTAAAATAACAAGAATCTTCCAAAATTGCTCAATAATTGGGAAGCAGTATGAATAACTCAAAAATTTAAAAGATTATCGAATCATGCTGAGGGGTCACAAGACCTTGAACTACGTCCCCAGGTTATCAAGTATCTCAACTTGAACCTTTAACAGTCATAAGACTATATGGACCTTTCTTTTCGTACTCAGAGAAATCAGTCCTTCGTACAATATTTTGTGCACAAACATTTTAACGCTTTCGCATAATATAATCCCCTATAAAGGGGTTTTCACCTCAACTTCTCAACATCTGAATCCGCACCAAAATAACTTGGTTCAGGAAAATTTTAATGAACACTTTGAATTTCATAAAACGTTGGTCTAGCTGAATCAAATAGCTTAGACTCATACCAATAATTCAATTTCAATCGAAACATGTATGGCCAAACCCTGTTGGCAATTAACTATCTTTAAAATTCTGAAAATAATTTTATGACGTCATGATACCGTACTGTGTTTACAGTCCGTTTGAGGATTCCGTCATTTTGTGACTTTATCATACTAACTCATACCATAGTGGGCTGACGATCCTTAGATCACATCTAACACTAAGTAATTCTACATTGATAACTCCGTCGTTTTTATCATCTTTGCACCAGGTTACATGATGCATTAATGATATAAAATACATTTTGATATTTTCAAATCATTTTCGTCTAGTCGAAATAATTAGCATAGATTATTCTTTAAATAATCTTTGAAAATCAGTTTTAGTGATATCATATCTCAACAGGTAACGACGTGTCAGTGTCTAGAAGTCCACACATACACATTTGTCACCATGCGTTGAGAGTAAAAATTCATTTTTAAAAGGCACATAGTGCGAATTTAGCTTGATGTCAAAAAATTTCAAGTCTAGCATAGCTAGAAGATTTGGAATACATGTGCTTCCACCATCAACTCCACTTTCTATAATGATCCATTGCTTAATAAGTCTATCTATTCCTATCATCCTCAATACTCCATTCACACTTAATTATACCCCAGTTCATCAAACTTACCGCACATTGGAAGTTCAGGAACTTACCACAATAATATGAGTTTAAGAACTTAACCTAGTCAGACCATAGGCGTCCATTCGTTGATGGGTTCAAAATATATCATATTATTATGAGTCACGAACTTATCATATGCATTAGTTTTAAGAACCGCACCTAATCCTAATAATATCTTATTAATCTTAATAGTTTCTAACTATCAAATGTACACATAAGAAAAAAATCACCTTTTCACCACATATACATTGATAGCGCGACACCGACATTCCAATGATTATCAATGTGATAAACCAAGTGCAAGCACAAAATCTCTGCCCATACAAAGGTTTGTAAAACTTAGTCACCATACGAGTCCTCAATTGAAATCCCACCTAACATTACCTTACTCTTAACTTATTCTTAACTTGCCCTTAACTTGCTCAATACGAATTCCTCGTGAGTTTATCTTGTACTATATCATAGTATATTATCTTCATAGCATCAAGCTATAATTATTCAAACATTACAGAACATCTTCCTTTTATAACTTAAACAGATCACGTCGTGATCTTATTTTATAATCATCTCACTTAAAATTCTTTTCTTAACTCGTGATCATTTTGTTTTACGACCCTCTTTCTTTCTTTTTTAATCATTTACGATTTCATTTATGCTTTTAATCTTACAGGCTTTGTCTATTCATCATTATTCATTATTTTGGCTATTGGAGTTAGGTAACTCTCATTTCTTATCTTTATATCTCTTCAAGATTCTTCTTTGAATTTTCTTGTTTATATAACAATTCTTCCTTTAAGAATTTATAACTTCATTTACATTGCTCAACATTTCATTCGAGTTCTACATTTTTATCATATGTATCCATTTTCTATACTTGGTACACATCAAGTCTCTAACAATTTCAATATGGTACGCTGAGTGGTTTCCCACAAACAACCAACAAACTAGGTTCCGAGTTGCTAGTTCGTATATACCTCCGCTCTTTGAAAGAATCATTTAGCCCAGATACCATACATCAACTATTAAAGAGTACGATTGTACCATACTTAAATATAACTTTTTATTCTTAACTTCTTTATCATTCTCTTTTTATAGACATTGTCTATTTATTATCATCTTACATCCTTATTATTGGAGTTGGGTAACCCCACATTCATATTCCTTATAACTCTGCGGGATTCTTCTTTAAATCCTCTTACGCATATTTTAATCCATTCTTTATAAATTTCTTAAATTACTTCTTATTGTTCAAAGTCTATTTGAGCTTATTCGTTTATTATCTTTACCTCTCTTCTCTAAGGTTATAGCCTAAGGTACTATTACCTAAGGTTTTTGTTAGTTCCTAGTAGGCACAATAGACCTAGAAGAGGGGGGGTTTTATAGATCCTTTTAATTTTAAATACTTTTCTGGTTTATTTTGTATTGCTAATAATTTAGCATATGACAAGCGTAAGAATCTTTTCAAGCACAGCGGAATAAGTAAAAAATCCCCTTCATTGATATATTCATAATCAAACATACATTGTTCGTAGAGTTAGTTCAGTGGTAATCAGTTAAAACATACATAGCAGTTATAGTAGTTAATGTACATAATGTAAATGACATAAAGTAAAAGACACAAGGGGTTTTAAGTGGTTCAGAGACTCAAGCTCCTAATCCACTCTTCTGCTTTTAACTAGCAGGATTTCCACTAAGGAAGGGCAACACCCTGAATCACTAAGATTCCTTCAAGGCCAGCAGCCTTGGGACTTTAGTTCACTAAGAACTCTTCAAGGCCAGCAACCTTGGAACTTCTCTAGTACCCTAGGAACTCTTCAAGCCCAACAGGCTTGGAACTTCATTTAGTCCCTCCGAACAAGGACCCCTCAGGCCCTGGCTTCTTGTTGTTGAGTTGTTTGTTTATTTGTTGGAGTTGGTGCTGAGCTGGTAAGATGTCTTTAAGCTCTGAACATCTTCTGTACTTAGCAGCTTGGTGTGATCATCCTTGAAGTGCAGTTGAGTGTTGCGTGATGCTCAGCTTCTTTAGTTACTCAATCACTTCTGATGATCCCTTGATGAACTGCCTTGAAGATCATTCTTCTTTATACTTGATGGCTGCACACGATGAGTTTCTAAGATGACTGTAAGATCTTCTGCTAAGTACTTAGAAACTTTCTCATGCTTGACACCATGATGGCGTTAGTGATCTTCATTCTTGATACTTGATGCCTTCTCATGATGGACTTTCTAAGATGACTGTAAGCTATTCTCTCTGGTACTTAGAGTCTTCTCGTGATGGACATCAAGATGACATTGATGCTCTTCTTTCTCTCGGCAGTTCAGAACACTCTTCTTGTAGTAGAACTCTCACTTTTACATTGTAGAACTCTCACTTCTACTTCTTTCTTTGTCTGTCTCTAAGTGTTCTTGGTGGATCGTAGAGTGAGCCTTCAGACCTTCATTAGTCACTCAATATTTTACGTTGCCTAGATCAGTCCACCATCTCTCCAAACTCAGTAACTCCAATAACTTTTGATCTTTAAAGCTCTAGCAGATTTATACTCCTTCCCAATCTTCCCATTAAAAAGTAGCCGTTGAAAGTCCTTTGAAATGCTTCACAGATCTCGAGTTGTTTGGTGCAGACTGCAGATGTGACATGACATGACTTTTTGACACTACAGTCTACTGTTTCACCTAACCCGTTAGAGATGTTACTTTTATACCTCGGGCAGGTAGTCAACTTTATTTCTTCCTTTTGATTTCTCGATCAGAGGTTGTCCTTTTGCATCGATGCTCTCAATAAGCTCTTGTCCGAATACCAACCTTCAAATTGAGCCGTTACCAATGCTTCAATCTTCGGATGACCGAACTCTACAATTCTGATGCATGCTTCCTTGGACCTGATCATAGTTTCTTGTTGACTATTGCTCATTGACATGTACAGTCAGCACTACGATCTTGAAGAGTGTTGATTGGATCTTCAATATAGAACACCTCTTCCTTCTCTTGTGCAGTGCCTCAACACTTCTGATTACCTCGACTGCTCTCAGATACTGATGGCTTGACTCTTTACTCTGGCCCTTTCTGAATAACAAGACACTTCAGATTTGTGGCGTGTCCAGCTCGCTTTCTCCTTGTGATCTCCCGTTCACTTATGATCAATTGACTGACCCAATGCTTAATCACTTTAGCCTTATTCTTCAGAGGCTAACCAGTATCTCTGTGTGCACTCCATCAGTTCTTTTTTTGTTTGGCAAATACTATGACCCTGGTGCTGCCAAGATCGTTGTCTTCTATTTACTTGACAGCAACTGCATTCACTAACTTTCCTTAGTCAGTTACTGAAGTCTTCTTATGATCAACCTGTGCAACACTTCATCTTGAATGGCTTCACAACTCAATCTGGATGCTGATTGAGTTGATGCTTAGATCTTCTATTAGTTTGCATGCCATTCGTTGAGTGCTCTCTAGTTTCCTTCAGGTGGGATATATCTTTACAGTACCAACCAGGGGCTTCATTCCTTTGGATATTCTGGGAGTGCTCATTTGTTGAGAATCGTATATGCTCTACGATTCTGCTTTGGCATTATGAGCACATCTGTTGAGGCCTTAGTTTTGCACTCTACGATTCAGCTTCGGCTATGCAGACACTATGACTCCGAGATCAAATCTTGACACTCTACGATTTTTGTCGTTGTGCTTGTTGTCTTCATCTAATCTTGCTTGACTACAATTTCTGCCTCTAATATGATCAGTAGACTCTATGACTCTGAGTGTTGTCTACAATTCTTGACTTGGCTTCGACATCAGTAGACTCTACGACTCCGAGTGTAGTCTACGATTCTTGACTTGGCTTCGGCAGATGCTCGGTCAGCTCGTAGGCAGGTTGTCTCTACGATTCTGAACATGACTTCCTCAGCAGACTACGGCTCCGAGGTAGTTCTCCTTGACACACTACGATCCTTCGTTGTCTTTCCTGGCAGTCTACGAACTCTGAGATCTACTATCTTACAAACTACGATTCTGCCTCGATAGCTCTTGAGTTTTCCTTGACTCTCCTTGAACACTATGATTTCTGGTGCAGTGCTCGACGATCAGACAAGCCTATCTATTACATCATAAGATCAACCTAACATGCTTGATCTTTCTATATTTATAGTCCTCGTACATCATTTCTTTTTAAGGACTTTACAAAGCTGTTTTTCTTATGTAGGATCAACCTAACATATTTGATCAATTTATCCTAAGTCCTTGTACATGTGTTTCTATTATCTATCAAAGGACTTTACAGCTTTTCTTAATGCAAGCATACTTGCATATTCATTCATATATATATCATAATCAAATCATATATAAATAGGAATATCAATTACATATATGTTCTTGACAGTTTCTAACCTATCAGCTTTGATACCAACTGTAACGACCCCAAAATTCATACAATTTAATTCTCGACTTCGATCATTAACAATACATTCAACCTCTAATTTTACATCATTAAACGATAATACAACCATTAAAATTTGTGAAATAATTAAAATTTTCTATTACAAACTATTTTCGTTCCCAAAACTTTCAACCTTTACATCTAACTGTCTCAGAATCATTTTAATACTACAAGAGTTTACATTGCAAAACTATATTACAATTCAACATTAATACATTATTCGGAACCTTAAACATGGTTCAAATATTAATAACTCAGTCAAAGTATATAAATCTTCAAGTATCACATCTAATTCATATATTTCAAGTAGCACATAACTTTACCTTAAATCTTTAACTTGCAAAAGTGGTTATTTGCAAGGTAGAGCTCGACAGTACAGCAAAATCTAACAGTTTTCATGCACCACATGGCACATAATAACATGCTCGATATACATCTCATAAATATTGGAATAACATAACATACATGATGTAGTTCATATAACAAGTATAAAGATTGAGTTCTTTACTCAATCAACATAGTCATAAATTGACTTTAACATTTCATGCTTTCAACATTAATATAACACACCATGCTATTTGCAATAAAGATTTCAAATAGTTTATTATCAAATTCACATAACAAATAAGAACTGAAAGACTTGCCTTGATCGTTGTTTACCAATAACAGTTTAACAGCTTACAGTTATCTGCACTTCACATGCCCTACACAATTATATAATCATAAACATCAACTATTAGTCACATAGCAACGAATAGTAGTTGTAATGTAAACTTTACTCTATATCTCATAAGTCCGATGACATCCCACTTTGGATATGCTATAAACATCGTATTAACCTATTTTTAAAATTTATTGGACACCCATTTCAAATAAGATAGATAGTCCAAAACAGTGTTCAAAAAGGGGCGTTCAAAACTGTTTTTCATTCTTTCCCAGCTTTACCCTCTCTCGCTAAAGTAGTTATAACTTTTCTGTTTCAAAATATTTTTGAGCGATTCCTGAGCCCATGCGAAGCTAACTTCCGGGACAACAACTTTTATTCTTTGACCTTTTCCAAATTCTAAACACAGAATTCCATAAAATTAGTTCAAGGTGACTGCCTCAAGTTGGTTAGACAATTTTGACGCGACTACTTTGAATGGTCATAACTCTTTGCTCCGAAGTCAGAATTAGTCCGTTCCGGAGTCTATAGAAAGCTTATTTAGTGTAATATAACATACCAAAAATCAATACTTTTCTAAATAACCTAGCTAACCCCGAATTTTTGTTTTTGGATCAGCAGTCTACTAGTTTTTCGGACTTCTCGTTTTGACATCCAAAACTCGTCTCAACTCGTTCCAACCCAACTTTATTTACAAATAAGTATTATTTAACATAATTAGACTCGTCTAACATCTCAACTCCATATCTCTAATTACAATAATTAGAACTAATTTACATAATCAATTCCAAGCCAAAATAAACATAGTAAACTAACTAGTTTACTAACAAAATTAACTAAACTTCAAAAATTTAAACTTTATCTAACAAGCTAAATACAATATTTAAAAATAATAACATTACCAAAAATTAAATAAGAAACTTACCCGAAAAAATGAGTTCCACAAACTGAATACGCACTTCCACGCTAAAATTTAACTAAAGAGGTCTTTATAAAAAGTCCCACAACAAAGCCTTTGTCAAAATTGGAGGCCTTATTGTTGGTCAATGAAACAAAGGGTCAAGCCTTTCTATTTATAAGTTTAGCAAAGGGGTAAAGTTCTCAATTTAGTTGATGTGAGACTTGGTTTATACTAATTCTAATATATTTATACTAATTTTTCATATTTTTAACATGCTAAGTGTATTCATTCATCACAAATTCGTTTCTTTACCAATTCGATCCGTTCAAGTTGCGTTGTTTTCGTTTTATAGAGGAGAACAACAATCATCCATCAATTTAAAGTTTCCATCATGAATTCATCATAAACTTTTGTCCTAAAGTATACCAAAACACACATTATAATCAAAACCCAAATTTCTCTTCTTTAGTATAAATACATGAATTGATTTCTGAAAATTTGTTTCTAGATGACCACTATCAAATTATAAATATCTAATAACATATATAACATCGTAACCCACAAATTCATTAACCAAAACTTCAATTTTAAAAGAAACTCTTTAACACATAAACTAGAAATATACTGGATTATGTACCTTTAATTCCTTAAGAAATAAAATTAGCCTTATCAGTAAAATTATAATTTCTATTCAACCATTATAATCATAACATTATTTAACAAATTCTCACTCCTCTAATTTAATTATTTAATTAAATTAGAATATCACCATTATACTCGCGTATTAAATACGTATAAATTACATCTATTTTATCACACTTAAATAAACTAACCCATAACAATTTTCATCAAATAATTATTTAATAACATAAATATTCATTTTATTTCATAAAGTTTCCAACTAAAATATTTAATGTACTTAATAAATATTTTACTCACATTATACTAACATTTATATTTTCATGCAATATATTACATTCTCACTTTATTAAATCAATTATATTTGTATTAATTCACTATTTTAATTAAGTGAATTATTCACACTATTTATGAAACTTAACTCATAATAATTTCCATTGCCCACAAGGCATAACAATTAAAATTATATTATCACATAACATAATTTCAACTTAATTAAACTAACTAATATTATTTAATTTCTTTAATAGTTTAATTAACTATTAAATCTCACATTCTCCAACATATGAATATATAATTCTCTTCATACCAAATTACATAATTCAAAATATATACTCCTCATAATAAGAATTTTAATTATTAAATTCTTAATTTAATAACTTATGAAAATTCGGGTTGTCACAAATTGTCTTCTCTCTCTCAATATATATTATTCAATATTGGTGAAACTCACAAATGAACCAACTTAAGCTTCCTTTTATAGAAAACCAAATGGAGGGCAAAATGGTTTTAAGGCCAACATCCTTACTATTCATTTCTTTCCCACCAAGCTTTCTCTCTTTCTTGGCCACCAAGTAGCCAGCACACATGCCTTTTGGGGGACCCACATAGGTTGCCCCATGGGTTTTACCCATCCGGTGATCCATCGGTTTGATGCACAGTTTGGTTTCTTAGTTTATGCTTAGAATTAATTCATATCAGGCTTATATTGGGCTTGATTTAATTTAACGTTGGGCTTGACAAAGTCTAAGTCCAATTACTAAAGTCCATTAAGAACTAATCATATTCTAATCGTATAATTCTAGTATTCTCTTCGTATATACTTCGTACGGTATTCGTATTATACGTCGTAATAACCACTAGTATTATACTCGTATAACCACTAGTATTATACTCGTATTCCTCCCGTATAATAACATTTCTTATTAGTCATTTAATTCTCGAAACTCACTTTTCCTAACACTTAAGTTTTAAGTACGTAGGCGAAAACTACGTTTGTCGTAACTGAAATGTTATTAGATATTCTATTTCGTCTTAGAATTCTATCATTACGCGTTTATTAGAAATTCAAAATTAATCCCCGTGCAGAAATAGATGAATAGTGTTTTACGAAAATTTCTCGAAAAACTTTTATTTTCTTCTTGAAAATTCAAAATAATTAATCCTATCACATAGCCAGAATCCTTAAACAGGTCATAGAACGACATTCGCACATTATAGGTCATAGAACGTCCTTTAAACAGTTTACTCACGTAAATAAACAATTAAATTCAAATAATCAAATAAAAAATTAATTCACATAAAAATCCAATTTTTCTCGGGAGTTCCATATACCTTATTAGATACTGGTTCTACCCATTCTTTTATTTCACATGCTTGTGCTAAACGTTTAAGTTTGACTCCAGAAAAATTAGATTTCGACTTATCTGTTGAGACTTCAATGGGAGAAACCTTCATTACATCTACTATTTATAAATCGTGTTTTATTCAAATTGACACTTTCACATTACATGTTGCTATCATCTCTTTGAAAATACTTGCATTTGATGTAATTTTAGGGATTGATTGGTTAACTACTCATCATGCTAAAATTAATTATTTTTCTAAGGTTGCTAGCTTTTATATTCCTAAACAACCTATTATGCGAATTTAAGCAACCAAACTACTAAAGTCAATCACTGTCATATCAAGCCATAAAGCCATTCGTTTATTGAAAAACGGACGTCAAGCTTTCTTTGCCCATGTCATGGATTTAAATAAAAATACTTCAGATTTGAATAATATTTCTATTGTTATTAAATTTCCTGACGTATTCCCTAAAGAACTTCCTGGCCTACCCCCAGAGCGTGAAATTAAATTTTATATTGACCTTGAACCCGATACAAAACCCATTTCTAAAACCCTATATCGAGTGGCTCCTATTAAACTTCAGGAGTTAAAAATCCAACTGCATGAATTGTTAGATATCAGTTTCATTCTTCCTAGTACATCTCCTTGGGGTGCTCATGTTTTAATCGTAAAGAAGAAAGATGGGAGTGCAAGACTTTGCATTGATTATTGGAACTTGAATCATGTCACCATCAAAAATAGGTACCCATTGCCTCGCATTGATGATATGCTTGACCAGTTACAAGGTGCTAAATTCTTTTCAAAGATTGATCTTCGTTCCAGATATCATCAATTAAAGATTAAAACTGATGACATTTTAAAGACTGCTTTCAGAACTCGGTACGAGCATTATAAATTTCTAGTCGTATCTTTTGGATTGACTAATGCTCCTGCTACATTCATGAATATGATGAACCAAGTATTCAAGGAATATTTGGATCATTTATTGGTTGTCTTTATTGATGACATCCTCATATACTCCAAAAGCCATTAAGATCATGAGCAACACTAGAGGCTGATACTCCAAAAGCTGCGTCAAAATAAGTTATATGCCAAGTTGAAGAAATGTGAGTTTTGGCTTGAGGAAGTAGCATTCATTGGGCACGTAATATTGAAGCATGTAACATCAGTTGACCCAGCAAAGATTGAAGTAACACAAAGTTGGTAGCAACAGAAGTACATAGCTTTCTAGGCTTAGTTGATTGTTATCGTTGATTCATGGAAGGATTTTCTCGAATTTCCACTCCATTAACTCAGCTGACTAGAAAAGATAAAAAATTTGAATGGAGCGAGGAATATGAGAAGCATTTTGAAGAACTCAAGAGGAGACTCATTTCAGCACCTGTTCTGGCAATACCATCAGGTTCGGAGAGATTTCTTATCTACAGTGATGCTTTAGGCAGAGGTTTAGGATGTGTTCTCATGCAACATGGGAAAGTAATAGCCTACGCCTCACGATAACTCAAAGAATATAAGAGAAATTATCCTACTCATGATCTAGAGTTGGCAGCAGTCATTTTCGTGATAAAGATCTAGAGACATTACCTGTATGGGGAGAAAATAGAGATCTATATAGATCATAAAAGCCTCAAATATTTCTTCACGCAAAAAGAACTCAACATGTGACAATGACGTTGGCTTGAGCTGTTGAATGAGTACGATCATACCATTCAATACCATCCTAGAAAAATGAACGTGGTAGCAGACGCATTGAGTAGAAGATCATATGCGAGTACGATTGTGATATTGTCAACGTAAAGACCTATTTTATATGACTTACAAAGGATAGAGATAGAGTTGAAAACTTTAGGAACCCACGTGATGATGTCAAATATACGAGTAGAACCGATTTTAATCTATAAAGTTAAACTTGCTAAAGCTACAGACCCGGAGATGATGCGTATGAAGAAGAAAGTACAAGAAGGTGTTATTCTAGAAGCAAGAATCGACGAAGAAGGAATACTTCGAGTAAACTCTAGACTTTATGTTCCTAACGACTCTGATTTGAAGTATAAAATTATGATGGAGGCACACAGCACAACGTTTGCAATCCATCCTAGAAGTACCAAAATGTATCATGATCTTCGACATATATTTTGATAGAGTAATATGAAGAGAGAGATCGCGGAGTTTATCTCAAGGTGTCTAACTTGTCAACGTGTCACGGCGGAGCATCAAGTGCCAAAAGGTTTATTGCAATAACTTGAAATTTTAGAATAAAAGTTGGAGCACATTAATATGGATTTCATTACTGGTCTTCCCAAGGTTTCTCAAGGCATAGATGCAGTTTGGGTCATTGTTGATAGATTAACCAAGTCTGCTCTTTTCTTACATATACGAAAAAATGTATTCACTTGAACGTCTTGCTTGTATATACATAAAATGAGATTGTAAGACTGCATGGTATGCTAGTAACCATAGTTTCTGATCGAGACCCTAGATTCACTTCACGATTTTGGGTCAGTTTGTAGAAAGCTATGGGCACAGATTTACGATTCAGTTCTACATATCATCCTCGAACGTACGAGCAGTCGAAGAGGACTATTCAAACTCTTGAAGATCTATTGAGACTCTGCGTACTAGACTTCAAAGGAAGTTGGGACAAGTACTTACTATTAGTGAAATTCTCCTACAACAACAGTTATCAAGCAAGTATACGCATGACTCTATTTGAGGCATTGTATGGATGCAAGTATTGTTCTCTAATATTCTGGGACGAGGTGGGTGAAGCAACGTTTTTGAGACCAAAATTGGTACGCATGACTATGAAAAAGATTCAAATGATCCGCCAACGTATACAAATCTCACAAGATCGACAAAAGAGTAATGTTGATCTTCATCGAAGGGATGTGGAATTCAATGTTGGAGATCATGTATTATTATGTTTTACTCCATGGAAAGGAGTTATGAGAATTGGAAAGAGAGAAAAGCTCAACCCTCGATTCATTGGTCCATTTGAAATCATCGACCGAGTAAGAACTATAGCCTATAGACTCGCCTTACCGCTAAGTATGTCTCGTTTTCATAATGTTTTTCATATATCGATGTTACGTAAATATGTGAAAGACCCAAACTATATTTTTGAATTCGAACTAGATTAGATATTAGAAGATTTAATGTATGAAGAGGTACTTGTTAAAATCTTAGATAAGAAGGAACATATTCTATGCTCAAAGGTTATATCTCAAGTCAAAGTTTTATGGAGAAACCACGATATTGAGGAAATGACATGGGAGTTAGAAACGGAAATAAAAATAAGGTATCCTCACCTCTTCGATATACCAGGTACGTACACCAATTTTGAGGACAAAATTTCATAAGGAGGGTAGGTTGTAAAACCTCAACTTTTTATAAATAAGATTTAATTTTCTCTAAATGATAGTTTGAATAATATGGTGTGGATTTGATATAATGCTATAGTTATGAGAGATATGTCCAAATTTTGCAAGTAAGCAAGTTGTCATAAAATATTCTTTTGGTAGGGGAATTTTTTTTTATCAGGAAATATTCATACGACGTCACAATCATTGGTGGACCCCACAACGGAATTACTGTCGGATATAGAAAGCGACATAAATAACCTTTTTATAAAAAAAATAACGGCAAAACTTTTACCGTTAATTGTTAAAATACCCGGTGACAAAAGTACAGTAATACGCGTGGTAGCACAGTAACACACGATATTATAAAATATCTCTGATTATTGATGCTTACTTAAGAACTCACTCAATTTTATTCAATTATTACCACAGTAGTTGCTGCATAGTATCTCATATTTTTGATTCAATTATTGTCACAATATCATCTGCACAATATTTTATATTATTAAATCAATAATTGAGACGACACAGTGATTCATATTATTATTTGCATTATGGACAATGTCTAGAAAGTTCTGTCGACGAAAGGGGTTAGGTTATTTAATTGCGCGCTAATAAGGAGAAGTCCTTATCAGAAAGCGTCATCTTTCCTGGGATCGATTGTCAATATTGTGAGTTATAATATTAGTGATGAATAATTGTTGAAAGATTAAAAATGTGTTTATTAAAGATAAGTGATTTGTGATAAATATTTATTCAATTTTTGATATAAATAAAGGGGGTTTCATGTAGTATTTGTTGTAAATTTGGCTTATTACATGAACCCCCACTTACTCATTTTTCAAAATCGCCGGTAGAAAGTTATCTCAGTTTTGTTTTATTATTATTATAATAGTAATAAAACAGAAAACTTTTTATATAAAACATAATACTTTTTATATTATATATAAAGTTATTTGTTTTATTAGATTATAAATAGAATATATTATATTTTATATAAAGTTTTTGTTTTATTAGAATATTTTATTGCACATTAATGAATAGTATAAATTAGATTTTTCGTCGAATTCCCGCCCGTGAATTTTCCTTTCTGCTCACCCGTTATTATTCTTAAATAGTGTCATGTCATTCTCTTATAAATAGGATGCTTAGTTCAAAAATAAAAATCACACCAGAATCAGAGAATTCTTCTTTTATAACATTGTGCGTATTTCTTTCTAGTATAAGGATGCTTTGAGTGTAGCAAATAGTGCAAGTTTTCTTCAAGAATATCTCCGCTATACCAGTCGAAATTAATCTCCTACCAAGGTAAGGGATATTATTTTCGTTCAATATTCGTTAAAAATAATATTTTCTTTCGTACTCTATAGTATGTAAGTAATATTATTTCGTTTCATATTCCTAAATCTACACTTATTTTGATAAGTGTTGCTTCTATACTCCCTAAAATTAGTAGAATATCCTTGAGTTTTGCGCTTCATCTAGTATCGTTTCACAGAAATATGTTTCTAAACTTTTGTATTAAATTTTAATCTTTTCATGTCGGGGTGCTATTCACACGGGGTACTATTCATGACAAAATTAGTTTCTTTTCTGTCCAAATTATTTCTGATATATGAATATCATTCTTGAATTTTACTCCACAGTTAATTATCATGTTGATATTTTGGACATTCTTAAACTCTGGATAAATTGAATTATAAATCTTTAATATTTATCCTTGATCTCACTTGATTGATTTCTTATATCATTGTCATCATTCTCATGCTTATATTGTAGTGAAAGTCATCTTTGGCCCGTAGTGCATAGATGAACTATTAATTGGTATGATTATGACTAGAAATTGTGTATCGATATAATCATGACCTTTACTGTTACAGACAAATGATGTGGTAAAAGTCCTCTTTGGCCCGTAGTGCATTGATGGATAGTTATTTGGCATGATCATGACCACTGGTGATACTAACAAATATCATTGGCCCGTAGTGTATGGATATTTCGATGATATGAAATATTTATTAAATTGTGTTATAGAGATAAAATATTGATGATGAACTTTTAAATCACAAAAGATAGTAGACATCATGCTCTAATTGAATCCTCTAATGGATTGCTTGTTCCGCTGTAGTTGTTAATCTAAACTTGTTGTCTATTATACTCTATCAGTTTATACACTGTTGAGGACTAAGGATAATTTATTCTACATTATCTGTGACGCCCCTAAATTTGGGTTACCTGACTCCCGAGTTTGGTGCTTACGATCCACAACATAAATAACATTTAACTACCGATTTAATTATAAATAGAAACATACACTTCATCAACTGATATAGTTAATACATTACCCCAGGTTCTCTAACCTTAACATTACAAACATACCCTTTAGATATACAAAAAGGGTTTACAAATACAACATATTAATAATGTTAATCATAATTACTCTATCACTATGCCTTTTTCCTTTGTTCTTCAAAGCATCTCCTGCCACTTCGTCCCTAGCTTAAAAGTTTTATTTAGCAAGGGTGAGCAACAAATTTGCCCCGCAAGTTAAGACATACAATGAATGTATAAGAATTAATAATAGCAGACTATCTAATTTGATAGAATAGCACCAAAGTTCGGGGAACTTTGAAATAGCTAAACAAATCTTTAATTAGCTAACAAGTCTTCTCGCATTCTAAGCAACACAATAATCTGATAATGAGAGAGTACAATGCTTTCAATGTTTCTACGATATTCAAATGAATAATCAAGAATCAATTTTTCGCAATAACAAAGTGGAATGTTTTTCAGATTTATACTGAGCAATCCATTGGATCTTGAACTTCTCTCCTCGAGTAACTATCAAAGATTTGACTTTGATATACCCAGGTGTATCAGATAACCATTAAGATTAAATTATACCGCTCTTCAAGTACTTAGAGCAGCCAACTCTTGGTACCCTATATTATGCATAATACTTACACACATGCAAAGGCCGAATATACGACCAATAAAATGTTCCCTTTGTATAAAAGGTTATTCTTCTCAATCTTAGAATCAAAGTTTGATTTGACAATGAAATACTATAATTTCAATATCTAATCACTTCTCGATCTAGCCGAAATAATTAGCATCGATCTGTCAATAATAATTTAATTATCTTCTCGAACATATCAAGTTCTAACAATTGTTTGTCTAGCCAGAATAATTATCTAAGACATTTCTATACACAATTTGATAATAGATAGGAATTATCTGTACTATCAATAATAGCTTCTATGGATGTGAATATCCAATAATAGTTATTCTCTAAGTATATTCTCAGAATCACTAATTCAGTTTGAATAAACGTGCACTAACTCCGAATAATCAACAATAAATTCTTAAACGTGGTCTAATCAATAATAATTAACCCCCATAATAATTGAACAAATATAACTCAAAGTTGAGTTAAGGAAACTTGCCTTCTCCGTGGATTACTGCTACACAATTTACTTATTTGCGTTTGAAAGACCTATAATCACAATATCGGTCTCACAATTAGCACAATAATTCACAATACACAATACTGTAATTTACAATCAATACTCCTCCTAGTCATATTACCACATAGTCACATCGGTGTTTATAACCTATATAAACACTTATCAAGTTTAACTAGTTCGGTCTGGTTGGACTTCGATCTATCTCGGTGTTCTGGTCACCCTATCCGATAATTAACATATTTATTGTCACTTAAATTCGGTCTCTAAGCTTCAATATTATTTTAGATAAATCATATATCATTTATAATATTTTTCGGAAGCTTTAAATAATTTATAACAATTTTTCAAACACTGGTATCATTTTTAAAAGATTTAATTATCAAATAATCTTATCATCATTAATATTTAATAATATCAAAATATTAATGAAATACTTGTCAAAATATTAAAGTTATTTTTAATAACTTCAAATATTTTTAAATCATCAATATACTAATTAAATGATTTTTAAAATAATTAAAATCATTTTTAAACCATCACCATTAATATTTAAATATTAATAAAATTATTATCAAAAACATTAAAAGTCATTAATTATAACTTAAAATATTTTTAAATTATTTTTCTCATTTTTAAATAATTTTTAAATCAATAAAATCATTTTTAATTTATTTATTTAATATAATAATTAAATAAATCTAATATCATTAATATTAATTTATTAATGAGAATTTTCCAAAATATTGAAAATAATATTTTATAATTCAAAATATTTTCTAACACTTTATTGACATTTAAAATGATTTTTAAACAATAAAATCATATTTAACTTATTTATTTAATACAATAATTAAATAAATCTTATATCATTAATATTAAATTATTAATAAAAATTCTCTAAAAATATTAAAAGTTACATTTTATAACTCAAAATATTTTTAAATGCTTTATTATTATTTAAAATAATTTTTTATAATATTAAAAATATTTTTCTCTAATTTATTTAATACACTAATTAAATAAATTAAATATCATTAATAATCAAATAATTATAAATATTAATGAAAAATATTCCAAATTATCAAAAGTTATTTTTCATAATTTAAAATTATTTTTAAAACCATTTTTGGTAATTTTTAAAATTTATTTCTATTTTTTAAATATTTTTCGAAAATTCAGAAAATAAAAATATTAAAACCGCTGCTATAGGCTATAGCGACAGTAACCGTCGCTGTTGGTGTTCTTGAGCCTCAAGAACACTGGCAGGCCGGTTACCAACATGCCAAGTTTGACCGTTTATAATTCTCAGCTCAGGCATGATCTGGGCTATCTAAGACACTTATTTTGTAGTTGACATGTAATACTACAGTTATCCATCTTCATTTTGTTCAAACAACAGCACAACAAAGAGATTAGGGCCTTCAATGTTGCTGTCAGAACAAATTCTGGGTTTTCTGGGCAACCTAGAAACCCAGCTGCTTCGAGGGTCCATTTTTGGGCTCGATTATTTCTATGTTCAGATCTTGATTTAAGTGATCTTCAGGTTCAAATCCATATTCGTTTTGTCAAGGTACATGATTAAAACAACAGATCGGTCTAACAACAAAAGGATCACAAATTATCCTTTGGTCAAACTCTGTCAGAAGTTTGTTCTAACGGTTTCTAGAAATTCCAAAAACTGCACTTTGTGATCAACTGGTCAAGTTTGACCACTCACAACACTTGATCTGCTGACTGTTTTAATGTTCTAAAAGCATGTATATATAGTCCAGACAATAGGCTATAATCTAGATATAACAACATCACCAAACAACATAAAACCAAACATATCTCGAGCTTCAAAAATCTTGTCAGACGCTAATCTACACTTTCTGGGTTACCCAGAAACCTTTGGTCATGCCCGGTCAACGGGTTTCGACCAAGAATAACTCGAAATCTATACATCAAATGACTGTAATTTCATTTGCAAAACAAAGACCTCATACCAGACTACCAATCCAAAACATAAAACAAGAAAAATAATAAACAGAGAAGAATCTGTGGCTCCTGAAATTAGCTTGTCAAACTACATTTCAAGCTCAAGAACAGTTTTTGAAAAGCACCATTTTAAGGCACTTTGATGCTATGGATCCATGATGGATCACCATAGATCACCTAAAAACATCTTTTAACACAAATATAAACACAAAAACTCTAACTCTATCTTAGCATACATGATCAACATGAGTCTAGGGTTTTATACCTTCTAAATCCAATCCTTGATCTTAGCTCTCCAATCTGATTTTAGGTGATCTAGGGGCTGGTTATGTGACTGAGAAACTTGATATATTCGGAGGCTTTGAGAGAGAATGAGTTTGTTAAGTGTTTGGTAGCAAATGGACCAAAAGTGTAGACTTTCTCTCTTTTAATTCTCTAAATTAAATACAATGTATGTATGTAATTGGAAGGTGTCCCTCTAGATCATATTGTAGCTGAGATTTAAGTCAAAAGGCTAGCTTTAGTTGGTGAACCACTACAATTTTGGCAAGATTTGCAAGTTAGCTTATTAAAAATATAAAAAAGGTAATCTTGTCATTTGCATTTTAATTTTAATGGCATACATGACATTTCTCCAAACCCTTAGGGTTTAACCCTAAGGTTTTAACCCTTAGGTTTTATAACTTTAGTTTCTAGAATTTTTTTCTAATTAGGGTTTTTAATTAGAAAATTAAAATTTCAAAAATATAATTAAGGTTTCCTAATTAAATTAGGGTTTTCTAATCATATTAAAGTTTAATAATCACGTTAGGCTAGCTAATTAGGATTAGGGATTCCTAATTAGGATTTTAGGATTCTCAAATTTAAAATTTGGGTTTCCCGGCATTCGATTAGGGTTCCTAACTATGCATTAGGGTTTCTAATCTTGAGATTAGTGTTTCTAACCTTATACTAGGGTTTACTAATTTTGTACCCTACTCGATCAATCATTGATCAAAAATTTTAAACAGTACAAACACGTACTCATTAATATAATTATTTTAATTATAATTTCTATCGAATCCATATCCAGACTTAGGGTTAGGGTTTCTAAATATATTAAGCACAACTCTACTCTTATTTTCATAGTCAACTCACAAATTGACTACTTCTCGAGACTCGTATCACAGATACTCGTCACAAAATTAACAATCAATATTAATATTAAATAAATAAAAAATTTATTCGAAAAATTCGGATTATTCAAAATCCTGGGTTATCACATTCACCCCCCCTTAAAAGGATTCCGTCCTCGAAATCACCTCTTTCTTATTCTCTACAATCTTTTAAAGTTGTATCATCAATTCATTCTTATCAACACAATGCTAATTTGTGTCTCATACTCTAACATGTGACTTGAATCTATAAAAGAAAACAATTCACAGTAATATTTAACCAATATTACTCGCATAATTTTAGTTCGAAACTAAATCGTTACTTGTTGCCACCTCCTAGACAACTTCTACATCTTGCGCCGTTATGTTGAATGTACGGGCCGTTGGTCTTCCTAGTTGTGCAGGTCCTCGAATTGCCAAGGTTCCGCTACTGGGTCCCTTGTTGCCACTTTCCTTTTCCGCATTTCTCTTCGGATAGTTCCGAACCAAATGATCAGTCAATCCTCCACCTTTAGTATTCATCCTTTCCACCTGCGCCTTCAACTCGTTTCATTCTTCGGTCATTGGTGTAACTCTCGCTCTGTCTTCCACAACTCCTCCAAGAGAAACACTTTACTCCGGAGTTCTTGTACTTCTGCAGATACTTGATCTTGTTCTCTAACTTTGGTCTTATTCTTTTTCTCCACCTTAACTTCTTCGGACTCCGCCTCCTCATCACCACTCAGATACATCTCGGGATAATCTTCATGATCGCTCCCCAGATTGACCATAGGTTCATCTTCTCTCACCTTCTCAACTGAATCGCTTTGCGCTGGCACCTCAACTTTTGGCATTGGTGCAACAATCACTAGCATCTTCGCACTCATTATATCTTCTTCGGACATCCTAAAATCAGTTTAAACAACTTGATTAGTACTTCATGAGTACAAACTTCTCACACTATGTGTCCACATATCTCACTATTGATGCGCTTCGGCAATCCCTCACTTAGTACTCTAAATGAGTATTCTAGATTTCACTTATGGTTATAATTCTAGGGTTTTCCCCACCTCACTTAAGGTTTATAACCTACAGCTTTAATACCAACCTGTGACGCCCCCAAATTCGGGTTACCTGACTCCCGAGTTTGGTGCTCACGATCCACAACATAAATAACATTTAACTACCCATTTAATTATAAATAGAAACATACACTTCATCAACTAATATAGTTAATACATTACCCCAGGTTCTCTAACCTTAACATTACAAACATACCCTTTAGATATACAAAAAGGGTTTACAAATACAACATATTAATAATGTTAATCATAATTACTCTATCACTATGCCTTTTTCCTTTGTTCTTCAAAGCATCTCCTGCCACTTCGTCCCTAGCTTAAAAGTTTTATTTAGCAAGGGTGATCAACAAATTTGCCCCGCAAGTTAAGACATACAATGAATGTGTAAGAATTAATAATAGCAGACTATCTAATTTGATAGAATAACACCAAAGTTCGGGAAACTTTGAAATAGCTGAACAAATCTTTAATTAGCTAACAAGTCTTCTCGCATTCTGAGCAACACAATAATCTGATAATGAGAGAGTACAATGCTTTCAAAGTTTATACGATATTCAAATGAATAATCAAGAATCAATTTTTAGCAATAACAAAGTGGAATGTTTTCCAGATTTATGCTGAGTGATCCATTGGATCTTGAACTTCTCTTCTCGAGTAACTATCAAAGATTTGACTCTGATATACCCATGTGTATCAGATAACCATAAAGATTAAATTATACCGCTCTGCAAGTACTTAGAGCGGCTAACTCTTTGTACCCTATATTATACATAATACTTACACGCGCGCAAAGGCCAAATATATGACCAATAAAAATTCCCTTTGTATAAAAGGTTGTTCTTCTTAGTCTTAGAATCAGAGTTTGATTTAACAACCAAATACTATGATTTCAATATCTAATCAATTCTTGATCTAGCCAAAATAATTAGCATCGATCTGTCAATAATAATTGAATTATCTTCTCGAACCTATCAAGTTATAACAATTGTTTGTCTAGCCAGAATAATTAACTAAGACATTTCTATAAACAATTCGATAATAGACAAGAATTATCTGTATTATCAATAATAGCTTCTACGAATGTGAATATCCAATAACAATTATTCTCTAAGTATATTCTCAGAATCAGTAATTCAGTTTGAATAAACGTGCACTAACTGCGAATAATCAACAATAAATTCTTGAACGTGGTCTAATCAACAATAATTAACCACCATAATAATTGAACAAATATAACTCAAGGTTGAGTTAAGAAAACTTGCCTTCTCCGTGGATTACTGCTACACAATTTACTTATCTGCGTCTGAAAGACCTATAATCACAATATCGATGTCTCATAATTAGCACAATAATTCACAACACACAATACTGTAATTTACAATCAATACTTCTCCTAGTCATATTGTAGATACTTAAAATTTTCTGTACACCTATCACTAACATTGCAGGAGAGCAGATTCGTCTTTTAAGAGGGAACCCTGAAAGACGATCCATATCCATACCGAATACTACCGGAAGTTCAGCATCAACCCCGGATCGCAATCTAGGAGTAACAATTTCAATCTCAGAGATAACTCTGAGGCATGCAGATCAATACCGGAACACACACCGGAGAAGACCAATTAATCTCGGAGATAACCCCGAGGTATCCAGTCTCAGTCCCAACCATGGGAATAGCCACCAACCTTGGTGATAACCCCAAGGAATGCAATTTCGACAATAACCCCGAAAATGCTTGTTACAAATGTAACCAGCTTCAGTCTCGGCGCTCACAACGAGATACACTGTACCAACCTGGCGATAACATCGGGAAGACAGGCACACCTCAAAGATGATAATGAGGACCTTCAATAAATTGCAGCAGTTCAATCTCAGCTAAGCTGAGCAACGTCTGCTTTATCAGCCCAATCCGGCGATAACACGGGTGATGGGCAACATCGTCATCTGACCAACACGATTCCATGCCACGTCGTCTCAACGTCTCTACGCAACAGTGTCCCACAAGACTAACCAATCCCGAGTGACTATTATGCGGGATAACGGATGAAAGTTGAAGCTTGAAGACCGGAGGGCACCATCCCATCTTCAATGACTTTGCACAAACTCTAATTCCATGACATCGTACAACTCTCGACAACGGCGGTCCGAAATAGGTCATGTATACCTCAAACGGCTGCCCGGATTGCACTTCTGAAAGTTCGAGTGGACATTACAGTGCCTGAGTGCACGTACTTCAAGATAACCCGACCCGAAAATCCCAGGCCAACCCAGGTTGCCTCTGGTCTACCTGCGGCCCAGCCGCAGATACACCTGCGGCTCCACCCTCTATAAATAAAGGGCTTGGGGTAGCAATTTTGTAAGAGAAAACAGCGAGGAAGCCCTGCCCAATTTGCCCTGTACTCACCCTAGACTGAGTATTTTCTTATTTTAAACACTTGTGAGCTCACATATAGCTTATTTTATATCTACAAAAGCCAGTGTTTACCCACTTTAAAAAGATTGAAGTCTTCTTTGGCAGCCCACTGTAAGCCTTCTTTCACACATTAAAGTTTTTCTCTTCATCTTTGTACACACCCTTCTACACGTTGAGAGTCGTGTTGCACACTTTTGCCCGGACTTCGGTCCGTGGTTTATTTTTAGTTTGTATATACATATATATTTATAAATATATATTTATATATATGGACTAACATTATCGAGTTATACCTCGATTGAGCCTAGACTTTGGTCTGGAGCATTTAATTGCTTTTGTATATATATATATATATATATATATATATATATATATATATATATATATATATATATATATATATATATATGAACTGCGTGTCGAACTCTATTCGATGAGCCTAGACTTATGTCTGGTGCGTTTAATGGCTTTCTTATATATATAATTATATATATGAACTGCTATCGAACTCTGTTCGGTAAGCCTGGATTTCACATCCGGTGCGTTTACTGCTTTAATATATATATATACTTATATATATTGACTGTTGTTGGACTTTGTCCCATGAGCCTGGATTTTATATCTGGTGCGTTTACATGCTTATATATATATATATATATATATATATATATATATATATATATATATTTACATTTTGTCCATCCTGGAGTTTACTTCGTTGTGGTTGACCGTTTTTACAACTTTCTGTACATTTCGTCCCACCTGGAGTTTACTTCGTGGTGGTTGACCGTTTTTAGAGCTTTCTGTACATTTCGTCCCGCCTGGAGTTTCCTCCGTGGTGGTTGATGGCTTTTACAGCTTTATTTATATTTTCTGATCCCCCATGGATGTGCTCCGTGGCTGGTGATCATGTATGTATATATATACTTATGGCTTTTATATATATACCTGCTTAATGCTTTTATATCAATTGCGGCATCATGTGAGCCTAGGAATCATGTGATCACATATTCAGTCCCCTGAATCTAGATTCGGTTCCCGTGATGGACCTTTTCAGCTGTAAGCAGCTTGTAAATATATTTGTGATGTTTGGATTTCCTCAGATGGTTTTCATACCCACGAGGAATTCAGCACCTTTTTGTACATTATTTTCGTACGGATGTTTCGCATCTGTTAAATAAAATCAATCCAGACTAATACGGAATAAAATGGGGGTGTAAAAGGTCTCAATTACTATTGAGCATCAGGGTTTGAAAAACCTCGTTTATAAAACATCACTGCCATATCTTGCTTAAAATTGAATTTTTACATAAAATTCAAACCCTGTGTATATAGGTGCGAACGAGGCCTCGCACTACTTCCAAATAACAGCACATTGACCCACACACACACATTCAGATAACAATTTTTTGAAAAGAGGCGGTCACCGTGGTAACACGGATGTCGGGGGGTGCCTAACACCTTCCCTCTGCATAATCAAGTCTCCGGACCCTAATGAATCTCGATTTCACCGACCCATTTAGTAGTGTCACATCACTGGGTCAATGTGCAAATCTTTTCTCGGTTGTGTTGGTATAACCAGTTAAAAAACTAATTGACGACTCTTATAGTCCAATTGTCGACATTATACATTTTGGACCTTTTTCACTTGTTTTTTCAAACAAATCTCACCTAAAATGAGAACACCAAAGAACAAGTAACGGAAAGGGACAATTAAAAATCTCGACGTCGACAGGTGGCGACTCTGCTGGGGACTCCAGTAAGAGGACTTAAGCCGCTATTACAATTTTTTCAAAATTATTATCTGCTTATGTGTGGATGTTGCATTTATAATTTATGATGAATGTGTACGAATGCATTTCCTTAGTTAGTGCTTCGCACTATAAAGTGCTTGTGATATTAGTGCTTCGCACTATAAACTGCTTGTGATATTAGTGCTTCGCACATGTCATCATTTTTATACGGTAAGACGCGATGTATGTGAATGTATGTTGTGTGGTCCCTCCACCAGGAGGCTATCCCGTCGGTGTTTGATTACTAGACTCGTGAGAAGACTAATTCTCCGAGGCTCAGGAAAGGCACCACCCAAATTTGCTCCAGTTGAATGACCGGATTAACTTCTCGTCAAGTAGATTACGATGATTTGGGAACCTTCATGCCAAAAAGCCGCGAGAGTAACCTAAGATAGGTCAGCCTCTGATAAACCCAAAATGGAGGAAAGTCTCTTCATGCTCTCATTTCAATTACTTGTAATTATCTTCCATATCTATCTCCATGTAATGAGAAATATGAAGAAATGTGTACACATACATGCTGCAAATAGCTGACATCCATTTCGCAGGATAAAATTCCTAAACTGGACACATCACATAGCATGTTATTATCCACCTTCCCTAAAGACTAAACTATGCAAGTCTTTTACAGTGAATCAATCAGACCTACCACCCGTTCAAAGTCCAAAAAGGCAACAGGCCTACAGTCAATCATGTCATCATCCGACCAGACCGAACTTAATCCAGTTTCTCGTAAGGAATTCGACGGATTAAGCAAACAGATTACAA
The DNA here is from genome assembly GCA_016801055.1 of Panax notoginseng. NCBI lineage: Eukaryota > Viridiplantae > Streptophyta > Magnoliopsida > Apiales > Araliaceae > Panax > Panax notoginseng. The sequence goes on along the minus strand of CM029014.1, from coordinate 120,713,089 downwards.
ATTTGGCTGTTCTACTAAAAGAATTACACCATTCTACATAGGGTCAGAAAATACACGTACATGTTGAATCCTCCACACAAGGAGGAACCCAGGTCATTACAATACATGAACTGCAGTTGGATCCGACCAACAAAACTCATGATGCTGCCCATCCCACTGGAGATCCAGACACTGGTGACATCAAAAAGAAAGTCCTCCAAATGGAAGAGACTCTTCGCACTATCAAAGGAATTGGAACACACGGGAGTGTTTCATATGCCAATTTGTGTATTTTCCCTGGTATTCATTATCCAGAAAAATTTAAGACTCATGACTTTGAAAAATATGACGGGTTAGGAGATCCTTACACACATCTAAAGGTGTTTATTGGAGAACTGGGATCTTATGCAGAGGATGAAAAACTCAGAATGAAATTGTTCCAAAAAAGTCTACTGGAGAAGCCCGTTCGTGGTACACAAGATTAGACAATTCAAAGATCCATAGTTGGGAAGAGCTAGCACACGCTTTCCTCACCCAATACAACTTTTAATCTCAAATGGATCCTGATCGGTATCAAATTATCAAGATCAAGAAACAGTCTAATGAGTCTTTCAGAGAGTATGCTCAGAGGTGGAGACGCCTGGCTGCCCAAGTTAGTCCTTCTATGACAGAATCAGAGATGGTTATGACTTTCATAGACATACAAGAAGCACCTTTCTATGAAAGAGTTTTAGCCAGCATAGGCAAGCCATTTTCTGAAATGGTCAAACATGAGGAGATGGCTGAAATGGGATTGAAATCCGAAAAGATTCAAGACCTAGCTGCACTCAAAGCTGTTGCTGATCACATCCAATCTGGAAATTATGGGAACAACCCCCGAAGGGTACATAAAAAGAAAGAAGAGGATGTTTCCCTAATACTACAGGGTCAAAAAGGCAGTCAAAACATGCCTATCCAAAGAAGAAATTACACTCCCTTTCAAGCACAGTCTTCAACCCCTCCAGTACCAATAGGTGGAGAAGTCAAATGACCTCGAGTATTCACACCCTTAGGGGACACCCTCGAGAACATTCTCAATCTTCTAACAACACAAAAGAAAATCACGCATCTGCTTCCACCAGCCAGCCCTAATGGACGGGGTTTTAATGCTGCTCAGAAATGTGTTTATCATGACGAGGCACCTGGACATGATATTCAGGATTGTTGGGCCTTGAAACACAAAATCTAAGACCAGATAGACAACGGTGAAATCGTGGTCACCAAACCCGATCAGCCTCACGTTCAAGACAACCCTCTTCCTCAACACAAGGAAGAAGAGGTCCACATGATCAATTGGAGAAGCGAACAGAGTTCTAATTTTAGCTGTGAATCCTCCCAGACCCCCAAAGATGGTGATGACAGATGGGATTATGCTAAGTTCCAATTCACAATGGAACGAATGATGAAAGCTCTCTGTAAAAAAATTGAGTAATTGGCGAAACTGGTGACTTATCAGCATCAAGTGACTCGTCAGCTAATCAGTCAGGAGCATGCTAGTCTCCTACCTATTGTCATGAATATTCCCTCTTCACTTTCAGAAAATGAAATGCAGGAAGACAAAGTGACGAAGAGAGCGAATGCTAAGGCCCGTCGGGATTTTGCTAACAAAAGGGAATTCACACATTTGGGCCAACCTATGGAGGAGATCCTTCGTATGCTAATCAATGAAGGAAGGATTAGTTCCCTTCTACCTCCAATCAACCCCCGTTCAAGATGATACAACTCTGAGGGAGTATGTCAATATCATTTTCAATCTTGTGGTCATAGCACAGAAGAATGTTGGGCACTCTACCACCTCATTCAAAATTTAATCGACAGTAGCGTACTGCGTCTGGCAGATAACGACACTGTGTTACGGGCAAGTAAGGATTCGTGTCCTACTAAGTGGAAGAGTGTAGTAGCAGTCATATCCGCTGAAAATGATGGAGTTAACAAATCACTTGTCATGCCAGTAATTCAACTCAAGGGAATCAACAACCCTTTGAAAGTGGCCGCTCCCGAGCCAATCAACTTGTCGTGCAGAGCACAATATCCTATTGTTAGCTTGCACGTAGTTCCATGGAATTATGGAGAAGGTGAAGGATCCACCTCGTATATAACTGCTGCAGTGTCGAAGGAGAATCCAATGTAAATTCCCCAACGGGTAATAAAGCCTGTCATCAAGTCTAAGGGGAAAGTACCCATGGAGAAGATTGAAAATTTCCTCCGCACTAGGGGTCATAACGAAGCCAAGGTGGTTTTAAGCTTGAAAGAAGCTCCACAACAAATATCAATCTTGGACTTGGTCCTAACTTCCAAGAATCACCGGAAGGTCTTGTTAAAGGTTTTAGAAGAAGCCTCTCTACCGACATCAGTTGATACGGAAAAGTTTCAACATCTGGTTGATCACATTTTCAACAACAATGTGATATCCTTCACTAATGATGACATACCGCCCGAAGGGACCAGTCATTGCAAACCGTTGCACATTGCGGTCTTGTCCTCCGGATATATGGTGGCTGGAATTTTAATAGATGGAGGTTCCTCTCTGAATATCTGCCCATATGCTACCTTGGTGAAGATGAATATCAATCCTAATCGAATTCGGAGTAGCTATACCATTATCAAAGCTTTTGATGGAGCCTGCCGTAACTCGGTCGGAGTAGTTGAGCTGCCAATTGAGATTGGTCCTTATACATTCTGTGTATCCTTCCATATGCTCAAGATAGATTCAGGATATAACCTGCTCTTGGGACGACCATGGATTCATATGGCAGGGGCAGTCCCCTCCACTCTTCACCAACAGTTGAAATACATCATCAACAATAGCCTGGTCACAGTCAACGCTGAACCGGAGATTCCTCAGCACGGGGACATGCCACTCATCAATGCCAATAAGGATGTTGAGCCAATTAGTTTTCATGCTTTGGAAATAAGCAATACCCAATACCATGCTATTGGAACTGCACTGCCCGAACCCCAGATTTTTGCCGAGGTAATGTCGGCCACGCAAGAAATGATGTCGTTGGGTCATAAACCGGGACAAGGGTTGGGTAAAGATTTCCAGGGTATCAAGTACCCTATTCGCTTAACCAAGAAAATTTGGACAACTGGACTAGGCTATTCTGCCAGCTCTAGTCACAGGAATCCTCATAAGCATCATCAGATCCCTTCAGCTTCAACCATGCGACATTTATCTTCGCCTTTAAGCTCCAAGTCCGCACAACCTCTCGTAAAGGTGCCAGCCAATATAATGGCAATGTTATTTCCCAAGCCGGTACCGGTGAAGGAGAAATAAATCTTTGTTCCAGATCCCATAGTGGAGGAAGAGGAATGAAGAATTAAGCAAGACGTCATACGGATGATGTCCGGCATACGCATCATCGTTCATGATGAGCATACTAACAAATACTCCCCAGACGTAATGGCTATCATTCGGGACAGGGAAGATGATGATAATCCCTCTATCATTGCGGTTCACCCGAAATTTTCTATTGCTAATTGGAACAGTACTCCTTGCATTAGTCGTCAAGGGTAAAGCGGGCAGAAACTCTTTCTTCCCTGTAGATATAATAACTGCTTACTTTTTTGTACATTATTAGCGATTTATTTTGCCAGTATATGCTAACACTGTGTATGATCAACACATTTCATATATACTAAGTGAAAGCATATTTTGTTTCAAGACTCTGAATTTAGATGTGTCGATACTTGCTGATACGGTGCCTCTTCTCCACAAGGATTGTACCTTTGATGTAGAGATGAATTCAGCTTTGGTGGATATACAGGATGACATTGAGGTGCCTCCAGAAATTCAAGAATGGGTCAAAGACAAACCCAAACCCAACCTTGATCAAACCACTCCTTTCAATCTCGGAACATTAGAAAACCCTAAGTTAATCCAAATTGGTTCAGACCTTACCCCAAACCGACGGAATGACATGGTTACGATACTAACCCAGTTCCAGGATGTGTTTGCTTGGTCTCATGAGGATATGGTGCGTTTATCCACTGACATTGTCCTTCATCGCCTTCCCATTAAAGAGGGATTTAAGCCAGTCAAGCAGAAGCTCATGCGATTGAAACCTGAATGAAGTTTAAAGGTGAAAGAAGAAATTGGGAAACAATTTCAAGCTGGCATCATAATGGTGTCTACATATCCTGAGTGGATATCCAACATCGTGCCCGTACCTAAACCTGGAGGGAAGGTGCGAGTTTGCATGGATTACCGGGACTTGAACAAAGCTTGCTTAAAAGATAGCTTTTCCATGCCATTTATCCACATTCCCATTGACAATACTGCGCAATACGACATGCACTCCTTTGTAGATTGCTTTGCGGGGTATCATCAGATCATGGTTGCCGAGGTAGATCGTGAAAAAACTGCTTTCATCACTCTTTGGGAAACTTTTTGCTATAGACGGTTGTCATTCGGCCTCATCAATGCTAGAGCTACCTATCAACGAGCTATGATGGCCCTTTTGCACGACTTAATGCATAAGGAGATCGAGATCTACGTGGATGACATTATTGTCAAATCCCGGAAGGAGGATGACCATATAGACCATCTCAGGAAGTTGTTCAACAGGTTGCGTAAGTACAACTTGAAGTTGAATCCAGCTAAGTGCGCCTTTGGCGTTAAATCAGGCAAGTTGCTAGGATTTCTTGTCAGCCACAAAGTGATAGAGCTGGATCCTGCCAAAATCCAAGCCATCACGAAAATGCCTATTCCTCAGATAGAAAAGGAAATACGGGGATTTTTGGGAAGAATCAACTTCATTAGCAGATTTATCTCTCAACTCACAACAACCTGTGAGCCTATCTTCAAGCTGTTACGGAAGAACTCCTCCATGAAATGGAATGAGGAGTGCCAGAATGCCTTCCTTACAATCAAGAAACAGCTAATCAAAGCTCCCATCTTGGTACCACCCAGGGATGATGTTCCCCTATTTATGTATCTGACCGTAAGTGACAATGCCATGGGCTGCCTGTTGGGACAGAAGGACGATAGAGGCCTAGAACGAGCTATCTATTACCTCAGCAAAAGATTGAGCAGCAGTGAACACAAGTACACTCTGATCGAAAGACGTGTTGTGCTTTAGCATGGGTTGCCATGAGGTTACAACATTACCTCCATGGGCACACAACCCATCTGAATTATCGGCTGTCCAGATGGCAGTTGATCCTACAACAATTTGACATCATATATGTGACTCAAAAGTCCATCAAAGGTCAAGAAATTACGGATCAACTGGCCGCCGCACCATCAGGGGATTTCAAACCCTTGGAAACCTAATTCCCTGATAAAGGAGTAATGACAATTCAGTAACACCATCAGTACGATACACGCCAAATTTGGAAGATGTATTTCGATGGAGCTGTCAATATGGAAGGTTCTGGACCTGGAGCGGTTCTGGACCTGGAGCAGTTCTAGTATCTGATAAGGTGGAGCAGTATCCCGTCGCCGTCAAATTATAGTTTGTCAGGACCAACAATACGGCTGAGTATGAAGGCTGTCTTATGGGACTAAAACTTGCCCATTCAATGGGCATCAGGCAGTTAACTGTCCTTGGAGATTCAGAGTTGGTAATCAGACAATCCACCAGAATCTATCAAACCAAGGAACTACATTTGCTGCCTTACCATTGGCAGGTTTTAAAGATGGCTTTGGGATTCGAAGAAATATCCTTTCTACACATTCCTCGTAATAGGAATGATTTCGCAGACGCGTTAGCAACTTTGGCCTCCTTGATTCGCATATCAGACAAGGAACACTTGCCAAGCGTCATAATTTCCCTGCACAAGGCCCTAGCCTATAGGAATTACGTTGGAGAAGTATCAGATGAGCTACCTCCCATCCAACATCCTTGGTATCAACATATCAAGGATTATCTGCGAGATGGATCTACACCCGCTGAGGCGAGCCTGACTGAGAAAAGGCAGATCCATCGATTTGCTATGAAATTCTACCTGCGTGGAGATGTGCTCTACAAAAGAGATGAAGGATTAGGTCTCCTCAGATGTTTAGACAAAAATCAAACCCAAAGGCTTATGGATGAAATCCATGGCGGAGTCTATGGCCCCCACATGAGTGGCCCCCTCCTTGTCAAGAAAGTCCTCAGGACATGACATTATTGGCTATCTCTCAAAGCTGATTGCAATGACCATGTCAGGAGATGCTATCAGTGCCAGATTCATGGGAATGCTATACACGCCCCTCCACGAGAACTTCACAATATGAGTCCACCTTGGCCCTCCTTAATGTGGGGAATGGAAGTTATCGGGCCCATTGAGCCTAAAGCCAGTAATGGTCATCGATTTATCTTCACCATGATCGACTACTTCACCAAGTGGGTAGAAGCAGCCTCCTTCCCTAGGGTTACTAAAGAAGTCATCATTGCTTTCACCAGAAACAATGTCATTTGTTGATATGGACAACCAGAGGTGATTGTGTCCGACAATGCCAAGAACCTCAACAACAAAATGATGGAGGAATTATGCAGTAAATTCCACATCAAACATCTCAACTCAGTCATCTATCGTCCGAAGATGAATGGTGCTGTTGAAGCGACTAACAAGAACATCAAGAAGATTATGCAAAAGATGTCCACCAATCACAAAAATTGGCCTGACCTATTGCCTCTGACTCTGTTAGCCTACAGAACCTCAATACGCACCTCCACTGGGGCAACCCCCTACGCATTAACCTATGGGATGGAAGCAGTGCTCCCCATAGAAGTTGAGATGGAATCCCTTAGAGTATTGATAGACGCTCAGTTGGATGAAGACCAATGGGTATAAGATAGGTATCACCAATTGTTTCTAATAGACGAAAGGCGAACATCGGCTATCTTCCATGGTCAGTTATATCAGCAAAGGATAGCCCGATCCTACAACAAAAAAGTTCGGCTACGACAATTCAGACAACATGACTTGGTTTTGAAGAAAATTCTGGACAACCAAGATCAGGCTAAGGGAAAATTCGCTCCTAACTAGGAAGGCCCGTTTATTGTCAAGGAAGTACTGACAGGAGGCGCTCTCAGGTTGCAAGAAATGGACGGCGATGAATTTCTGCAACTCATCAACTCAGATGCCGTGAAATGACACTATGTCTGAAGAAATTCTCAAGCACCCTGGTGTGGAACCATCATATCACCAGTCATTCTGGTTCTTTAAACCTTTACCACAAACAACTTTTCTACACTTTGCCCCTCAGGGAAATATACCTTTCAAGCCAGCTGCCTGGCTTTCTCCTTTGCGTTCCTATAACTTAGGTCATCCCACCGTGGATTGAACCTCTTACGTTTGTAGTTTGGCTACCCATACCTGGGATCAAACTTCTCATACCTATAGTTTATCCTCAACCTAGGATTAAAACTTTCTCCTCCCCACACTCTAACCTATACATGGGATTACGCTTTTCATCTCGCCCTGAGGGGCGAACTACGTCGACCTAATCTCCTCTTCAATAGGAGTACGTAGGCAACCATTTTATATGGCCCGGCCGGAATAAAACAAAAATAACAAAAACATTTCCACCATTTTCTTTAAAAAAAACAAAAAAAACAAAAACATTCCTACACCATTCCTGCCACATACAGCGTTGAACCTCTTACACTAGGTTCGAACTACGCAGAGCTGATCTCCTCTTCAATAGGAGTACATAGGCAGCCATTCATGGTGCGGTCTCACCCCCTACCAAAACACAAACCCTTGTCAGTTGGTACTGGGATAATCCTTCAATCCACTATATTTCATTCGGCTTCAGACCAAAGGGGTAGAATTACCTGAACTCCTCCCAACTAGGAGATTCGGCGACCATCTAAGCTGCGGTCATACCTTGAAGAGCAACACCAATCCATAAAAGATGGAATTAACTAGGCTTCTCCTAAATAGAAGTACTGGCGACCATCTGTGGTGCGGTCAATCTCAGAGAGGAAAGCCACACTCCTCTCCTTATTTCCATACAGAAACCAATCCCAAGACACCGAGAGATGGTAGGGAAACATACATATCGATGATCCATTCTGAACTATCTAGAGACAACTCAATGTCCATCCACCCAGGAGGAATTCAGAAAACATCAAGATCACAAGCCCTGAAGCAGCAGGCAAAATATCAAGCAAGTAGCAAAGCATATCTAAAAGCGAAGTGATCCAAAAATATATTTCCCTGTCATATATATAATGTTGTTTGATATACACAATGTAAACTGTACATGACAACATGGCTAAGCTAGTCTGTGCAGGAAAATACAAGATCATCTACAAGTCAGGGTATATGTGAGCTAACAAGCCCAACATGGCGTCCCTCTCAGAAGATGGAGGTGAAGATGTGGTCTCCTGTATGAGAATATCCACACGATCCAACAGATCTGCGGCCATCTGCATGGTGACCATATGATCATCAATATATGCGCTCATTTCTGCGATCATGCCAGTGGTAAGGGACCTCACTGCAGTACTATCTGTGACGGCTACATCCCGGGCAGATATGGCGATATCCCGCTCAACTATCACTGCATCTCTAGCTGATATAGCCTCATCCCGCTCAACGACGGTGGCATCTCTACGAGCCAATGTCTCGTCTCTCTCCAATAGAGCGGCCTCCCTCCCATCAAGAGTAGTTGACATCATAGATCGAATCTGATCTCTCTCAAAGGTCATCAGATGAAGACTCTACTCTAAGTACTGTGCCGAGTGCTGAATCACAACAGTATTGGTACTAGGAGAATCCGGAAGAAATGTTGACAACCCAACAGTGGGCTCCTCCTCGATATAGGTATCAATGTCCTCCATGGGCTCTACATCATCTAACTTGTGCTCCAGTACTGCAAATACTGCTACAGCCGATAAAATCTCTGTCTCCATCCACGCGGAATACTCTACGGAATATCCAGGATGACTGACAGAAAAAGCCGCTATCTCACGCTGATCCCAGCAGGCGTATACCCGAGATCGGTCCTCTGCTGAGAGGTACCAAGAAGCTGAACACTGACCTGTCGCCCCCTCAAAAGGATGAAAATCCTAGAACTGGTCGAACTGTGACATCACGGCCAATGGGTGATAAATGGTCACTCCCCTCAAACCAGCCAGAGGGAGATAGTCCATGCCCGGAGCATGAGTAATGAAGCTGTATGGTGAGCAAAGCCCCGAACATGACAATATGCTGAATGGATCTCTGATATTTGCCAAGAATGTGGACCAGGACAGAGCATCTATACACTCTGATGGCTAAAAATAGTATGACATAGCTACATCATGGGTGAAGCAGTACCCATGCCGTCAAAGATTGCCAATCGATCTCAAGTGTAACATGAACCACACATATAGCATGACTGAACTCCCAGTGAACACTCCTGTCGGATAAGTGCAGCACTAGGATGCCGACTGCAGGGTCTCTGCTACAATCATAGGTACAATGGTACGACCCTCCCTGAGAGCTCTCACGGCCATGACAACACCTATATCTATCTCATCCATATACCGCAGCATATACACATATGACAATACACATAGCATCAATACGTCAACTCTGGCCAAACGCCAATGATCCTCCTATGCGGTGAAATCCCCAGAATGTCATGAATAGATATCCTCTGAGCCAAATCTGTCATACAGAAAATGCTGGGATATCATGTGGCCAGATGTCAACTCATCATGTACCACTCTTCGCCTCAATCCTGTGAGAGTCATGAATCGTCTGCTCATATCTCCCAAAGCCAGATGCACACAAGGTCTGTCTAAAGGAAGCATCGTCAAACGTGCATACTCCTCCAGAGTAGGAGTCAACTCATTGGTGCCGAATCGGAATACCTGCCTATCAGGTAGCCAATGCTCTATCATCCCGTCCATAAATCCTGCGGGAACCTGAAAAGTCAAAAAGGTCATGGTAAGCTACAATAAATGATCTACAGTCACCCTGTCTGGTGGTGACATGCTATTATACCACGATCTCATACCCGATGCCACCACTGACGGTGGGGTATGATCTATACGGCTAACTGTCGAAGAAGACATCTATGCGGGCCGTGTCATAAGACCATCCAGGGGTCAATGCCGAATATCTCTGGACATACATACATATGCATAACATGATACATGCATAACAGATAATAGATGGCAATATGATATAGGGAATAGAAAAAAACAGTGCATACATTCCTAAGTATATCATCATCTAATACATCATCTCTGTACAGCTACAAATATAGGGAAATGGGGCACAAACGCCCTACTACTGAGAGAGGCCTATCAAAAGATATAGAAAGAATGGGGCACAACCACCCAATATCTAACAGAGGCCTATCAAAAGATATAACGAGAATACACATCAGAAGAAGACAATGGTGTCGATGTCCACATCATCAATCCTGTCCACCTGATGTAACTCCTCCTGAGTCACTGGATGTCTATCAACAGGGATGTCAGGCCTATATAAAGGAGGATCCGCACCGGCAAAATCGAATGGGTCACCCGAGGGGCCAGCGCCTGAGCTGGAAGGATCAAATGAAGCCGCCTCTGCCAGATGTCTGCCCAAATGCCGGACAAATATGTGTGCCTGGTCCAACTGCCAGGTCAAACTATCAATCTGGGTCATATGAGTCAGATCTCGGACACAAGCAATCCAATCCGTCATCATCAAGGATCCTGGAACCATATCCCCCATAAACAGTGTGGTGTGGGACTGAGCTCCAATACTGCGAGGGGACCACCACCGATGGAATGTCTCCTGAGTACATGGACCATCTGACAATGCAAAACTGTCAACCACCAACAATGGGATATCAGTGATGGGTGACTGCGATACCAGTCAATAACGCTTGACAGGAGGCAAGATTGGTAAACGAATCTCCCCTGTGGTGCTCCTAATAGCACGCTCTCCTAAATAGAGCTCCCAGCCTCCATCTGTGAAGAAAGGAACTCTCCTGGTGGAAATCACATACTCGACTCCAGTCGGGTATCCATCCTCAAAACCCACGGTCAAGTGTTCCCCGGAATAGGGAAGCTATGTGATGGTGTCGGCCGTCAGCAACTCCAGCTGCATACGATAATAAGTGAATCCCTCAGCTATAGGGACCTTTGGCAGAATCGAATGATGCCATTGTCGTCCTCGTGGATAGGTGTCTAAACCTAACACACTCAAGGGACACAAGCATGGAAGCCTCTCATAGGCCCAAAACTGCTAACACAAAGGTAAACATCTGCTGTCAGTTAAAACTCTTAACCTATACATGGTAAATGACAAGATAAATACTCACCAGCAAAAATGGGTAAAATCCTAGCCAAGCTTCGGTCAAACCCTGTGAGCGCATACACATGCCCCGGAGAAAATAGGCAAAGGTGTAGGAACCCCAATCATATTCTCCAATACGGTCCACATCACGTGTAGAGCTGATCATAGCGAAATATACCGTGGAAGAGTTATCTGCTATGAAGCAGCCTCGAATGATCATCAGGAACAATCACCACAGAACGCGATCCCTGATTATGACATCATCAGGCATAGGCTCACTCAATAGCCCGCTCATAGCATCTACGCTCAAAGGACCTGAACGGACAGTCCTACCTTTGAGCGCCGCCGCCGGAACTCCTAATAAGGATCTAACGGCAGTAGGGGTAATATTTGCCATGCAAGGCACTGGCTCCCCTCCGAACTCCATACCTGTGATAAATTGCTAATCCATAGGCATCATCATCACCTCGCAATCCAGCAGATGGAGTGACTGAGTCTGATGAAACCATCGCTCATACAATGCCCTGAGATAACCCCAGGGACAACGACGGGGAAGGATGGAGAAAAATGCCCCAAATCCCCACTCATGCACTACCGCTCTATAGTCAGGATGAAGCGCCTGATACATGAAGTAAATGCTGAACCAGTTCCCTCGAGGCTGTGTAAAACTAGGAACCTGAATGAAATACAGATCAACATCAAAACCCTTTAATCCTCATCAATAGGAAAGTAGGAAGATCAAAGTCTAACGCTATACCTCGTTAGCATGCAAATACATCGATAGATGTCTGTCCAAATCACCCAGGAACTCTGGGTTCACCACTTGAATGCTCGAAAGCTCCCTACGAGGGACATGTACAGCAGGAGCGGGATCCTCTATCGGAATATTTGCCTCATCGTCCTCAATGTCTGGAACATCTACCTGGATAGGACGTATCACGGCCTCCACCAACCGACGAGGCTGTCTGACAGAACGGGGACGAGGCACTTCAGAAGCCCTCCGCCGTACGCCAGAAGTGGTCCTATAGGAACTGCTCGGCTGATCCAGATCCATAGTATCTGGACAACAAGTCTCCAAATCACCTCAGAAAGGGTGTGGTATTTCCTTACCTGGAGCTTTCTAGAATGCATTTTATGACTATATGCATGCATGCATTTACTTTAACATATAATAGAGTCAAAATGCATGACTACCCAATGCCTACATTTGGAAAATTTTTGCCATAGTCCCCTTTTAAAATAGGACTATCCACATGTATCCAGGCATGTCTAGGTGGCCATTCAGTAGCACACCTGCCCCAAAGTCATATACATAGTATATGCATTAAAAATTAAAATCATCATGCATAAGGCCAACCTCAATACTAGGAGTACTTTGCCTTGCTACCTTATGCTCATTGGACCTCAAATAGGACAAAAAAATAGCAAAAAAGGTGCCAATTTGACTGTCTCAAAAGTCAAATTTTTTCACATAATTATGTTCAACATGGTTTAATACTAACATTTACTAGGTTGAATATTTTTTATCTAGTCATTTGTGCATATATAATCACTACTATGTGTTTAGATGCATTTCATGCGATAACTCAAAATCCAACAGACAGAAATGAGAGAAAATACAGGCATATGTTACCAGGATAATGTAGAACACTCGTACGGTGACAGAATTTGCAGAAAGCAGCCCGAACTCAGTAGATCTGAAGATGGCTCGCGGTTTTCTCTATGCGAAGCAAGTTGAAAGTGACTTGTGAGACCAACCTGCTGGATTATATCATCCACGGTTGGCCGTAGGCCCATCTGCGGCTGTAGCAGGTGCACCTGTGGCACCCCCATGCGGGTCCCATCTCTCTGACTCTGTCCAGTTCGAGTTACAAAGGAGTTCTTACAAGCTGAAAAGGCCAAACCAAGGATAAAAACGCTACGCGATTGAGCAGAATAGCCTAAAACCCTTGTTTTTCTGGATCCAACTGTGGCTTTCTTTTCATCCATTGGTATTCGCTCAAACACAGGGTTTACTATACCGATGATTTAAGTCTTTGCATACCACATTCGGCAATACCGTACAGAGGTCCGATGCCGTCAGCGCAAGGTTGTCACCTCAATCTTTTCACAAAAGTGGTCCCCGATGGGGGTTACAACCCATGCTCATCCGTTGACACACAAATCAACGAAGGTCAAGTAGCCTTGACGTTGTTTCAGCCGATGGCAAGTAAACCCATCGAAGCATGGAAAGTTATGCAATCATTGCGTACGTTTATATTCATCATTCCCCAGCGGATCCCCGGCGGGGATCACAAATGTAATATTCCTGTGATCTACACGACAGCGGAGGTCAAGCAACCTTGACAGTGTATCCCACATGATTTTTTAGCTGTTGATTCACATGTCAGTGAAATATACGGCAACGAAGGTCGGGCATCCCTGACAGCATTTACTGTTAGCAGTAAATCCAACAGAATCGTGACATGTCCTGACGATACAAACCAGGAGATTGTCATCAAGGAGGATTGATGATGGAATATGTTATACACATCCTCAAGCAGATCAAGCTTCATCCCCATAGACCTCTCACACATAAGAGGTACATCTTCGGGATCAAGTCATAATCAAAGACACATGACTTTGGTGATAACTCCAACATCAACATCCTAATAGATTTGGATTACGCATCAAATCTGGTCATCGTTGCCAATCCCCAGTTGAAGCAACAGAGAGCCAGCAATCATCCCTAGCGTGTTGGGCTACAACCCCGTACACATGCATCGTACATTTACATCATGTTGCTATCCATAGTACCATGTTCGTCTTGTTACGTTTCAAGTGTCTAGGATTCTTTATCCTACCCATGCATCGCCATGCATGAGTAAGATAAAGAGGGGCATCTGTAGACACTTGAAATTTTTTGTACATCTGTCACTAACATTACATGAGAGCAGATTCGTCTTTTAAGAGGGAACCCTGAAAGACGATCCATATCCGTACCAGATACTACCGAAAGTTTAGCATCAACCCCAGATCACAATCTGAGAGTAACAATTCCAATCTCGGAGATAACCCCGAAGCATGCATATCAATACCAGAACACACACCGGAGAAGACAGATTAATCTCGGAGATAACCCCGAGGTATCCAGTTTTAGTTCTAACCATGGGAATAGCCACCAACCTTGGTGATAACCCCAAGGAATGTAATTTTGGTAATAACCCCGAAAATGTTTGTTCAAATGCAACCAGCTTCAATCTCGGCGCTCACAACGAGATACACTGTACCATCCCGGTGATAACATCGGGAAGACATGCACACATCAAAGATGACAATGAGGACCTTCAACAAATTGCAGCAGTCCAATCTCAGCGAAGCTGAGCAACGTCTGCTTTATCAGCCCAATCCGGCGATAACACCGGTGAGGGGCAACATCATCATCTGACCAACACGATGCCACACCACGTCGTCTCAACGTCTCTACGCAACAGTGTCCCACAAGACTAACCAATCCCGAGTGACTATTGTGCGGGGTAACGGATGAAAGTTGAAGCTTGAAGACCAGAAGGCACCGTCCCATCTTCAATGACTTCGCACAAACTCTTCTCCCATGCCATCGTAAAACTCTCGACTACGGCAACCCAAAATAGGTTTTGTATACCTCAAATGGATGCCCGGATTGCACTTCTAAAAGTTTGAGTGGATATTACAGTGCCTGAGTGCACGTATTTCGAGACGACCCGACCCAAAAAACTCGGCCAACCCGGGTTGCCTCTGGTCTACCTGTAGCCTCCACCCTCTATAAATAGAGGGCTTGGGGTGGTAATTTTGTAAGAGAAAACGGCGAGGAAGCTCTGCCCAATTTGCTCTGAACTCACCCCAGATTGAGTGCTTTCTCATTTTAAACACTTGTGAGCTCACATATAGCTTATTTATATCTACAAAACCCAGTGTTTACCCACTTTAAAGATATTGAAGTCTTCTTTGGCAGCCCACTTTAAGCCTTCTTTCACACTTTAAAGTTTTTCTCTTCATCTTTGCACACACTCATCTACACGTTGAGAGTCGTGTTGCACACTTTTGTCGGGACTTCGGTCCGTGGTTTATTTTTAGTTTGTATATATATATATATATATATATATATATATATATATATATATATATATATATATACAAAAGTAATTAAATGTTCCACACCGAAGTCTAGGCTCAATCGAGGTATAACTCGATAATGTTAGTCCATATATATATATATATATATATATATATATATGAACTGTGTGTCGAACTCTGTTCGATGAGCCTAGACTTATGTCTGGTGCGTTTAATGGCTTTCTTATATATATATAATTATATATATGAACTGCTATCGAACTCTGTCCGGGGAGCCTGGATTTCACATCCGGTGCGTTTACTGCTTTTATATATATATATATATACTATATATATATTAACTGTTGTTGGACTTTGTCCAATGAGCTTGGATTTTATATCATGTGCGTTTACATGCTATATATATATATATATATATATATATATGTTTACATTTCGTCACACCTGGAGTTTACTTCGTGGTGGTTGACCATTTTTACAGCTTTCTGTACATTTCGTCCCGCCTGGAGTTTTCTCCGTGGCGGTTGATAGCTTTTACAGCTTTATTTATATTTCTGATCCCCTATGGATGTGCTCCGTGGCTGGTGATCATGTATGTATATATATACTTACGGCTTTTATATATATACCTGCTTAATGCTTTTATATCAATTGTGACATCATGTGAGCCTAGGAATCATGTGATCACAGATTCAGTCCCCTGAATCTAGATTCGGTTCCCGTGATGGACATTTTCAGCTGTAAACAGCTTATAAATATATCTGTGATGTTTGGATTTGCTCAGATGGTTTTCATACCCACGAGGAATTCAGCACCTTTTTGTACATTATTTTCGTACGGATGCTTCGCACCTGTAAAATAAAATCAATCCAGCCGAATACGGAATAAAATGAGAGTGTAAAAGGTCTCAATTACTATTGAACATCAGGGTTTGAAAAACCTCTTTTATAAAACATTATTGCCATATCTTGCTTAACATTGAATTTTTACGTAAAATTCAAACCCTGTGTATATAGGTACGAACGAGGCCTCGCACTACTTCCAAATAACAGCACATTGACCCACATACACACACATTCAGATAACAATTTCTTAAAAAGAGGCGATCACCGTGGTAACACGGATGTCGGGGGGTGCCTAACACCTTCCCTTCGCATAACCAAGTCCCCGGACCCTAATGAATCTCAGTTTTACCGACCCGTTTAGCAGTGTCACATCACTAGGTCAATGTGTAAACCTTTTCTCAGTTGTGTTGGTACAACCAGTTAAAAAACCAACTGGCGACTCTTATAGTCCAATCGTCGACATTATACATGTCGGACCTTTTTCACTTATTTTTTCAAACAAATCTCTACTAAAATGAGAACACCAAAGAACAAGTAACGAAAAGGGATAATTAAAAATCCCGACGTCGACACATATTACCACATAGTCACATCAGTGTTTATAACCTATATAAATACTTATCAAGTCTAGCTAGCTCAGTCTAGTTGGAATTCGGTCTATCTCGGTGTTCTGGTCACCCTATCTAACAATTAACACATTTATTGTCACTTAAACTCGGTCTCTAAGCTTCTATATTATTTTAGATAAATCATATATCATTTATAACATTTTTTGGAAGCTTTTAATAATTTATAAACAATTATTATAATTTATAATAATTTTTCAAACACTGGAATCATTTTTAAATAATTTAATTATCATAATCTTATCATCATTAATATTTAATAATATAAAAATATTAATGAAATACTTATCAAAATATTAAAGTTATTTTTAATAACTTAAAATATTTTTAAATCATCAATATTCTAATTAAATGATTTTTTAAATAATTAAAATTATTTTTAACCCATCACCATTAATATTTAAATATTAATGAAATTATTATCAAAACATTAAAAGTCATTAATTATAACTTAAAATATTTTTAATTTATTTTTCTCATTTTTAAATGATTTTTAAATCAATAAAATCATTTTTAATTCATTTATTTAATATAATAATTAAATAAATCTAATATCATTAATATTAATTTATTAATGAGAATTCTCCAAAATATTGAAAATTATATTTTATAATTCATAATATTTTCTAACACTTTATTCTCATTTAAAATGATTTTTAAATCAATAAAATTATTTTTAACTTATTTATTTAATACAATAAGTAAATAAATCTAATATCATTAATATTAAATTATTAATGAAAATTCTCTAAAAATATTAAAAGTTACATTTTATAACTCAAAATATTTTTAAATACTTTATTATTATTTAAAATAATTTTTTATAATATTAAAATAATTTTTCTCTAATTTATTTAATACACTAATTAAATAAATTAAATATCATTAATATTCAAATTATTATAAATATTAATGAAAAATATCCAAATGAACAAAAGTTATTTTTCATAATTTAAAATAATTTTTAACACCATTTTTGGTAATTTTTAGAATTTATTTCTATTTTTGTAAATATTTTTCAAAAATTCAGAAAATAAAAATATTATAACCGTTGCTATAGGCTATAGCGACAGTAACCGTCGTTGTTGGTGTTCTTGAGCCTCAAGAACACTGACAAGCCGGTTACCAACATACCAAGTTTGATCGTTTATAATTCTCAGCTCATGCATGATCTGGGCTATCTAAGACATTTATTTTGTAGTTGACATGTAATACTACAGTTATCCATCTTCATTTTGTTCAAACAACAGCACAACAAAGAGATTAGGGCCTTTAATGTTGCTGTCAGAACAAATTCTGGGTTTTCTGGGCAACCCAGAAACCCAGCTGCTTCGAGGGTCCATTTTTGGGCTCGATTATTTCTATGTTCTGATCTTGATTCAAGTGATCTTAAGGTTCAAATCCATATTCATTTTGTCAAGGTACATGATTAAAACAACAGATCGGTCTAACAACAAAAGGATCACAAATTATCTTTCGGTCAAACTCTGTCAGAAGCTTTGTTCTAACGATTTCTAGAAATTCCAAAAACTGCACTTTGTGATCAACTGGTCAAGTTTGACCACTCACAACACTTAATCTGCTGACTGTTTTAATTTTCTAAAAGCATGTATATATAGTCCAGACAATAGGCTATAATCTAGATATAACAACATCACCAAACAACATAAAACCAGACATATCTCGAGCTTCAAAAATCTTGTCAGACGCTAATCTACAGTTTCTGGGTTACCCAAAAAGCTTCGGTCATGCCCGGTCAATGGGTTTTGACCAAGAATAACTCGAAATCTATACATCAAATGACTGTAATTTCACTTGCAGAACAAAGACCTCATACCAGACTACCAATCGAAAACATTAAACAAGAAAAATAATAAATAGAGAAGAATCTGTGGCTCCTGACATTAGCTTGTCAAACTACATTTCAAGCTCGAGAACAATTTTTGAAAAGCACCATTTTAAGGCACTTTGATGCTTTGGATCCATGATGGATTAGCATAGATCATCTAAAAACATCTTTTAACACAAATATAAACACAAAAACTCTAACTCTATCTTAGCATACATGATCAACATGAGTCTAGGGTTTTATACCTTCTAAATCCAATCCTTGATCTTAGCTCTCCAATCTGATCTTAGGTGATCTAGGGGTTGGTTATGTGACTGAGAAACTTGATATATTCGGAGGCTTTGAGAGAGAATGAGTTTGTTAAGTGTTTGGTAGAAAATGGACCAAAAGTATAGGCTTTCTTTCTTTTAATTCTCTAAATTAGATACAATGTATGTATGTAATTACAAAATGTCCCTCTAGATCAGATTGTAGCTGAGATTTAAGTCAAAAGGCTAGCTTTAGTTAGTAAACCACTACAATTTTGGCAAGATTTGCAAGTTAGCTTATTAAAAATATAAAAAGGGTAATCTTGTCATTTGCATTTTAATTTTAATGCCATACATGACTTTTCTCCAAACCCTTAGGGTTTAACCCTAAGGTTCTAACCTTAGGTTTTATAACTTTAGTTTCTAGAAATTTTTTCTAATTAGGATTTTTAATTAGAAAATAAAAATTTCAAAAATATAATTAAGATTTCCTAATTAAATTAGGGTTTTCTAATCATATTAAAGTTTAATAATCACGTTAGGCTAGCAAATTAGGATTAGGGTTTCCTAATTAGGATTTTAGGATTCCCGAATTTAAAATTAGGGTTTGCCGACATTCGATTAGGGTTCCTAACTACGCGTTAGGATTTTTAATCTTGAGATTAGGGTTTCTAACCTCATACTAGGATTTACTAATTTTGTACCCTACTCGATCAATCATTGATCAAAAATTCTAAACAGTACAAACACGTACTCATTAATATATATATATATATATATATATATATATATATATATATATGTATATATATACATATAATTATTTTAATTATAATTTCTATCGAATCCCTATCCAGACTTAGGGTTAGGGTTTCTAAATATATTAAGCACAACTCTACTCTTATTTTCACAGTCAACTCACAAATTGACTACTTCTCGAAACTCGTATCATAGATAATCATCACAAAATTAACAATCAATATTAATATTAAATAAAAAAAATTATTCAAAAAATTTAGATTATTCGAAATCCCTAGTTATCACATTATCTTAGTCATAATATTTTTTAATGGTCTAATTGAGCTCACCCTTTTCTTTCATTGTTCTCTTCAGGAAACGAGAATATAGCTTGGACTAGTCGGGGAATGAAGTGATGGTCCAAGATTGTGGCTATAGTAGTCTTCACTATTCTATAAAATAATGTGATAATAATTGTAATGAGGACTTATTTTGAGTTTGGATATTGTCTACGAGATAATATTTGTATTAAAACTCATAGTTTATGCTTTTTCGTATTTTTCACGAGAGTTCAATAGTTGTATAAATGAAGTTTGTAGTTAAATTATGTAACATGTATTTGGCGACTAAGAATGGGTTAAGTAGACCTATTTTGGGGGCGTCACATTTGGTATCAAGGCTTTGGAATATGATCCCTGGCGGAGATCTGAGACTAGAACTAAGAGGGGAGAGTTGAGTAAATCCTTCGCTAGTATGACCTACCTAAGCTTATTTGTTATTTAATTGGTCGGTCAGAATATAGGGATAATATGTGGCATGTCAATTAACCCTTGTTTTGTGGTAGTGTTTGAGAATGGCATCTGAAAACTTTGAGATAATAAATGGAGCACATGAGACTGTTGAGACATCGCCAATCAATAACCAGGATAATATGCATCAGGAAGGCAATAATCCTCATGTAAATAACAACACCGACCAAATGATGAACGATGGGATCTTTAGGAGATTTCTACAATTAATGCAAAACCAAACGAGAGAGATTCCTGTTCAAAATGTAGGTGGAAACAATGACAACTCACAGCTAGTCATTGCTAAGCAATTCAAGGTGTTGGGACCGACGGAGTTTTTGGGAAAGCCAGAGCCACTTAAGGCAGAGGCATGGATTAAGCAGATCACGAAGATATTTAATGTCCTGGGATGCTCAGAGGAGAAAAAGGTTCCATTTGCCACCTTTATGTTGGGAGGAGAAGCAGATTACTGATGGGAATATGTAAAACGTACTCATCTTTTAAACACTGAAGATGTCTTGTGAGAAGTTCCAAGAATTGTTCAACGACAAGTACTTTCTAGAGAGTATTCGTCACATGAAGGCGGTGGAATTTATCAAGTTGGAACAAAAAAAATATGATTGTATCGTAATACGAGGCTAAGTTTGCTGAGTTATCCCAGTTTGCATCCCATTTGGTTGATAATGAGGAGCGAATGACACGAATGTTTCTGACAAGTTTGAAACCCAAAATTCGTCAATACCTCATTTCTCAAACTATGTTTGTATTCAGACGTTGTGAATAGGGCTCAGTTATTAGAGCACGATAATGAGTCAGCCCAACCAAAAGATAACAGCTGGCAAAACAATAATAGTCATACTATTGAAAACAGTCATAGAAGCGGTGATAACAAACGTGGAGGAAATTATCATGCCAGAAATGGTAACCACTTCGGTGGTAATCCTGGCCAAGATAATAGAAGAAATGAGTCAAGTGAAAATTTCAAAAAGAGAAGGTTCAAAAATGATGGAAAGACAACAGAACCAGCACCCATTTTTAAGGAAGGAGAACGACCATCGGTCGTATGCTATAGATGCGAAGAGGAGGGATAAACATATTAATTAAGCACAAATAGGTTCTAAAATTTATCATTAATTCTCAATCTGTGATTTTAGCTTTTGAAAACTTAGCCAAAAAGAATCCTGGAACCAAAGCAAAAAAGTTTCAAACCCACCAATTTTTATCAATTTTTGAAAAATTCTCACCCAAAAAATGGATTAATTAATTATTAACTCAGAGCATGTATCTAAACCTAAACCTCTCCCCACACTCAAACCTTACATTGTCCCCAATGTAAGAAAATCATGCAAGGAAGAAAAGTACAATTATTTAACATTCAACTAACAAACTAAAAAGTAAAGAGATAGAAAAATTAAATCTGAATCTTGGGTTACCTCCCAAGCAGTTGCTTTTTTTATTGTCACGGGCTTGACATCATGTTTTTTCTCTCATTCTGCATAAATTTGTTCCTCTAGACCCACCATCTCAACATTCTCCATCTGATACCTCTCATAAAATGGCTTCAACCTATGTCCATTCACCTTGAAGACCTTTCCTGTACTTGGGCTTTAAGTTTCAATTGCACTATGAGGAAAAATAATAAGAATAACAAATGGACCTACCCATCGAGATCACAATTTTCCTGTGAGATCTCAATTTTCCTGTGAACAATTTAAGCCTTAAATGTTAAAGGAGAACTTTTTGTACGTCAACAAAAGTCTTCCTTACGATTTGCTTATAATGAAAAGCTTTTATCATTTCCTTTGAAAATCTTTGAACTTTCATAAGCTTTATTATGTAACTTTTCTAACTCTTGTAACTATAACTTATGTTATCCTCCAGCTCCATCCAAGCTCATATTGTACTACTTAATTTCCCAGAAAGCTCTATGTTCCAACTCGACAGGTAAGTGGAACGGTTTCCCAAACACAATCCTATATGGTGACATACCAATAGGTGTTTTATACGCAGTTCTGTAACATTCCATAATTTTAAAGTGTGATATTAAATATTTATTGATTTATTTAAGTATTTAATGGATATGTTATTGTTGAATAAATAATTGTTCAATTTGAGTGATGTGGTTTATTTAATTATTTGTTAAATAAATAATTAAATATTAAATAATAAATATTTATTGGCAATATTAAATATTTATTGAATTATATGGCAATTTGAGTTGATGTGATTTAATTAATTATTTGTTGAGTAAATAATTAAGGAGCTAAATAAATTAATTATTATGAGATTTTATAATAATGGAGTTTAATTTAATAAGCTAGAGAGCTTATAATGATTTTAAATAAATAATAATATTTAAATGAGAAATTGTAGTTTGAAATATTAGTTGATTAAATAAAATTATAATTGTAAAAGAATTATAATTGTTTATGTGTTAAAGTAATTTAATAGATTAATGTTTAATTGATTTATTAATTTAATAAAGGTGTGACTAATAACCTTGCTATAAAGGAGTTATTAAAATAAATTAAAAGAGTTTAATTTAGTTTTTGCCAAACATGCCTTATGGCATAATAAGTCTTTAATATAATAGTATTTTAATTGGATTTTACCAAACAAGGAATAAGTAATAATGAGTTATTTTATTTACCTTAACCAAACAAGCCTTATGACTTTTAATTTTTAAATTTGATAACTGATGTCAATTAACAATCCTATACTTAATATATCTATTATTATTATATACGTTATTTTCTTATTACATATGCTGGACTAAGGTTAGAGAAAGACTCAGTTAGAAAAGACAGAGGAAAAAGAAGAAGAAAAGAAGGAAAAGTGAGAGAGTTCTAGAGAGAATTGAGAGTTTTCTTTTCAGGTTTTGGAGAAAAGTTGTTAAGCAAAGAAGATAATCATCATCTTCCTAATACAAGGTAGGAGCTTCATCTTCTTCTTTAAACAATTTAGTTTTTTTTCTTTTAAAAAGTTCTCTGTGAAAATTTTATAAAAGGAATTTTTGTTGTTTATGATTATAATTGGTATGATTGTTGATTATATATGTTTATAAGATACATTGGTTCATGTATGTATGTATTTTATGAAGAAATTGTTTTATAGAGAGTTTTTATGTATGAATATGGCTTTAGTTAAAATAGAAATTAAGGTCTAATTGGTTGTGGTATTGATAAATTGACTGTTAGAATTGCTAGAGTATGTAGAAACATAATCATGATGTGTAAAAATTTCTATTTTGATTTAATAACAAAGTCACAGTGTTAATTTTCATGGAAAATATCAAAATATGGAGTTTTGCCAAAAACAATAAAATTGGATGTTGTATAATTGATGTTTATGCTAATTGATGGATAGAAACATGTTAGGAGTACTCACAATATGTTTATATGATGTCTATATGCAATTTTCATGATAATCAGTCTATTAGATTCGAGCTTTTTGGCCAATTTGGCTTTTTCTTTCATGGTTGCCGAAGCTGTCAGTCGACGCTGACAGTTTGCGCCGCGGCGCGGCCCAACAGTTCATTGCTGGCGCCGCAGCGCCATCACCATGACGTAAGTGACCTGTTGCACAATCACTGCGCTGCAGTGCCGGCTCATAGTATAATCGCTGAGCCGCAGCGCCGACTCAGCGCCGCAGCGCGAGCCACAGTACAAACTGTGGCGCCGCGGCGCGGCTTGGCAGAACTGTCTGACAGTTTTGTTTAAATGTACAAAACTTGAAAATAAATGTTAAGTGTTATCATAATAATGTTAAATGATAATTTCAGTATGATTAGACTATGAACTATCATGTTATTAAGTATTATCTACTTGAAAAATAATTGATTATGTGAATGGGTAATTCAACCCATATGATGAATGTAATTGTTTATATAAATGTACAATGTTGGTTAGGACTAATTATGTCAATATGACATATGTTTAGGGTATTAATTCAAGTGGTAAAAGTGTAGCTTGTGCTAAAGGCAAGTTTCCTAAACCTACATTTACATTGAGCAAGTTTCTAAGTCTTAACTTTTGATATTTAGCAAGTTCCTTATTGTATAAGTTTTCTAATCATTGGTGTTATCGAACTAATTATTGTTTCAATTTCGATTATCATATAATGGTGTAAATTTATTTGGAGCAAGTTATTCTTGTACTTAACTTGTGGTTTAGCATGTACAATTATATACATGTTGTGGATGTTTATTATTCAATTAACCTTGTCTTATTATTGTTCAAGCAAGGTAGGTTATAATTATTTAAATTGTATGCTATTAGATTATCCCTAAAGCATAATGTCAATTTATAAACATCAATTAAACTATGATTATTCCATAGTATACAGTTATGTCGTTGTAATCAACTAAACCTTAGTTGATTACCGTTGAATTCTAAATTACCCCATGATGTATCCAAACCAAACTCACTTTGGTACGGACTTGTATTCTAAATACTGAGAAGAACAACTCTTTTATAAGAGGTTACGCTTAGCGTTGAAAAGGTTGTGCACAATACATTGTACGAAGGGTTGATCCCCCTAAGTACGTGAAGTCCTTATAGTCTTATGACTGTTAAAGTTTAAGTTGAAAGATTACTTATAACTGTGGACATGATTCGTGGTCATTAGACCCTCAGTAAATGTTAAAGTTTTCAGAAAGTAATAGAATTTATTGTTCAGTTCTATTAAACCTAATATTGGCAAATGATGTAAAGTTAAATGATTTATCTATTATTATTTCAAGTGGGCTTTGTTTGCTCACTCTTGCCTGTAAACTTTCTTACAGTTAAGGTTGAAACTGGTGATGTACCCAACACCAGTAAAGGGAAAGGAAAGATGAAACAATGCTGAAGACCTGTAATAGATTGAATAGTTTATTTTCAGACTTGTTTAAAGATTGTAATGAATGTTATTTTAATTATTCCGCATGAATGAATGAATGTTTGTAAAGGTTAGATAACCTGGGAGATTTATTTAAATTTAGTCCTGTATGGGCAGGTTTTATTTATTCAATTTTATTATAATTTGGTAGTTAGAAATGAATGTTTTGATTGCGTGAACACCAAATCTTGAGGAGATGGAGTACCAGGATTTGGGGGTGTCACAAGTTCTATAGGCCTAAAGTGCGTCGTCCAATCGCAGACTCTAATCCTTTCTCTTTGGGTTGATTAATTTCTCCAATATGGAATTGATCTCAGCTTGGTCTTTACTCTGCAGATGATAGGATGTAGAAACTCTGTGAAAAACATTGTATTTCTTTAACAAAGTCGGTAACACTATATTGCAAAAATGAGTTCCACGATTACTAATGATGGCCCGTGGGGCTCCAAACCTGACAAATATGTTAGTCCTAACAAAATATGCAATAATTTTAGCATCGTCAGTCCTGGTGGCTTTCGCTTCCACCCATTTAGAGACATAGTCAACAGCCAAAAGAATATAAATATTATCAAAAGATGAAGGAAAAGGTTCCATAAATTTATACCCCAAAAATTAAAAATTTTGACAATTAAAATGGGGGTTTGTGACATTTGATTTCTATGTGAAATATTGTGATACCCCCAAATCCGAGTTCTCTAACCTCGGGTTCGGTGCTCACGATCTGTCATCATCATAAGCATTCTATAAACTATTGCGTATAATAAACATACAGTGTTCATTATAATAAAGTCTTACAACAATATCCCAAGGTCTATTAACCTTAACTTAAACATACCTTACTTATGTTACCCTTAATAATACAAAAGGTTTACAATACCAATGCACATAATATAATATAATACATAAACATTCGCATTATCTATTCTTGCACTTTTCCTTTGCCTTTGTCCTTCTTGGACGTCCCTGGCTTTGCTGAAATAAATGTCATGATATAGCAAGGGTAAGCAACAAATTTGCTTAGCAAGTTTAAATACAAGGGAGATATATCATGATTAGCAAGGAATTTTGCGTTCAATGTTCAACAATCGAATTCAATTGTGAAAGAACATGAATTAAGTCTTGATAACTGAATATTTGAATAATTGAATAATTGATGATGAGTGGTCATAATGACCATGAACATATGCGAAGGTTGTCAGTATTTAAACTGGTTCTTTTAATAAGTTTTGGTAATCAAGGGGATCATCATTTCATACCTGGTGTATTATGCATAAACACTTAATATACGAGCAATAATTGTTTTCCAATAATGCTTTAATCAAATTATTTTTTTTCTCAGTCTTAAGTCCTTACCAAATCAATTGGTGAAGAACAGCTTTTTAAAGCATATTTGATTTAACAAATTTAAACATACTTGATCTAGCTTATACAATTAGCATAGATCCATATCTTAAACAATTCATAAATGAAATAACTTTAACTAATTCACAATTCAATAATAATAGAACATGAATTTAATTGAACCAAGTGCGAGTATCAACAATAAATATAGATATGAATAATAAACAATAATTATTCACTAACATTCTTTGAAAATAATAACTCAAGTATGAGTTAGAGAACTTGTCTCTACTGTGGTCTACTGCTACGCAATTTAGTTGACTCCTTAGTGAAAAGACCTATGATTGATCTTTCGATTAGCATATCATAATATATCTCATAATACTACTACTTATAAGCAAATTGGCTAACACTTAACCACATAATCCAATATTAGATAACACCCTAACACATCAGTATTGTTATCGTCCTTTGAAATTTTTTCAATCACTATATCATATACATTATGATTTAACACTTTAATCATTTATATTATAGGTTCTTCTTTGTAATCCAGTAAGCTGAATAATAATACTATAATCTGGATTATTTCAATATATCAATCCAGCAAACTGGATTGACCAATCTAGCAGACTAGATTCACTACTCCTTCAATCCAGTAACCTGAATTCAGACTGAATTTTAATTCAGTTACCTGTTTTCCAATCCAGCAAGCTGGATTCATCTGACTTCCAATCCAGCAACCTGGATTCACAAATCATTTAATTTAGTAAACTGTTTTTCAATCCAGCTAATTGGATTCATCTGATTTTCAATCTAGCAAGCTGGATTTATTAATTCTTTTTACGAAAATACCAAATTAATTTATTATTTTTCTATCATTTGGCCAAACATATATACATATATGATATACACATAAATAATTTTTCTGTAATTTTTCAACTCCCTTTAGTATTTTTCAAAAATCATTTTTAGTTCGTAACTTAAGAAATTAGCCCTATCATGCTCAACTCCAGAAATTCTCATCTCTTGGCATAATCTTACCCGTGTTAACGTGAACCTCCATTTTAAATTGTGTGGCCATCAGAGTTATAGAACTTCGGTTATAGTGGTTTTTGTCAGAAAAACCCAAATATTGAAATGATCATAACTTGGTCAATTTAAGTCGGAATAATTTCATTCTTGGACATGACCTACTTTATATCATATATTTTCATGTCCCAAAAGGCTGGAATTTATTTGAAAAATTAAATGGCCGACACTCCCCTTGCAAAATCTTGGGCAGTTTATATTTCGAAATTTCATCTTTTGCCTACTTTGCCAAAAATAGTCCAAACGAAAATTTACAACTCCTTTTTCCGTGATTCTAGTTGGGTTTGAAAGATAACTCACCATATTATCATCCCAAATTATTTCTAGAATTTTTGAATGTCACAAAAATGACAGAACTTCCCGTGGTAGTGACTGGCCAAAAATAGTTTGTTTCTCTTTCTAAAAATGAAACTATTTTTGCTAAAACAACCACTAAGAACTGTGAACTCAACATTTTTTTGTGCTACAATTTGGGTTTAGTAGTTAACTTACATATTTAGCACCTCTTTTTGACGGATCGGAAAAAAGAAGGTGTAGATCAAAAATGATAGTTGGTCAAAGGAAGAGAAAACTAAGATTTTCTAACTTAAAAAAGCTATTTTTTTCTCTCCTTTTGATTCACTTTCTAACACTCATATATGTTATATCTAAACATGAAACCATATAAAATATGTAGATCATGGGTTTTTAAGTTGAAAAATACAAACTCCATATTCCATTAAACAAACAAAAGAAATGGAAGTAAAAGCTTTAAATTTAGAGTTAATACCATAATTTTTGGGCTACTCTTCTATCTTTTCCAAAGTATGAGATGAACTTAGGGTATATAAATGGTGAAACTCCTTCTTCTCCTCTTCCCCGCCGAATTCTCTCTCTCTAGCTTTACTTTGTTAGTTAAAAGAAGAAAATGAAATAAAATAAAAGATGAAAGAGAAAAGATTAGATTTTTGGAAAAAAATGTATATATATATATATATATATATATATACATTTTCCCCCACCTTCTTGCTCTATCTCTCTCCTTAATCATTATAAGACTACTTACTAATCTAATTAAATGTGGTGGCTCCTTAAACATTTGGACACCTAGCTTAATGTGGAAATATCTTTTGAAAAATGTGCTTTGGAAATGATGATATGCTCCACCTTTTTCCTTTCCTCATATTGTCGGCCAAGTGGCCTTAATATCCCCCAAGTTTTATTTTCTTTTAATGTAATATTTAGTATACTAAATGTCTAAAATGCCCCACTTCAATTGGGCTAAGCTTGAGCCATTTTATTTGATGTCTTGGGCATTTAAATTAATTCTTTGGGCCATAGAAAAATTAACATCTTCCAATACTTTCCATTTTATCCTACCCTAATTATTTAATTAGGGTTTCCATTCCACACATTTAGAATTTAAATCATTACTCTTGTACATTAAATTTTATAACCCAAATAGACCTGCTTTAATTAAGTTATAAAATTAATAAATTGAGATAGTAAAATATATCTCTTAAATTAGTAAAATTTTGAATATTATTATTCTCCCACACCATAACCCTTGAGTTATTTAAATTTCCATACCTAATGTATAATTAGGTTACATAACCTTTCCTTTTTATTTCTTTCAATCAAATAAATAAACACATACATAATTGCAATTCACATATTTATATTATTTCCTAATCATTCCACACACATCATAAAGTTTTCGATATTATTAATATTTAATTAATATATCTATTTACAAAGTGACTTGAAATTCTTGGCTTTTACAAATATTTCATGTCCTTTGACAATTGAAGCTTGTTTTGAAAAAAAGACACGAGTCTGTAAAAAGAGAGGGCCAATAAAATCCACTTTTCAAAACTTTATTAGTTATTATTTTGGCTCGAAAATAACCTTCAAAAGCATAGGAGTGACAAAAAGCTAAAATTAATTGAAACTCATTATCAGACACACATCTTCTAACCATTTATTCAGCACAAAATTTCCATACATAAAGATTATCCTAAACATAGTATTTGCCATCACTTTTTAGCTTTTCCTTCTAGGATTTGGAAAAATTGCTAGGAAAATATGCACTCACCAAATAATTCACAATATTGGTATACCAAGGAGTCTTGTCATTAATGGAAATTAGATGCTCATTTAGAACAGATTCATGCAAGGGTAGTGCCTCTTTCTCCTTAATTATTCTGCTCAAGTTATCTGCTCCCTTTTTATCTTTAATCTCCAAATCAACTGTGGAGTAGTTAATCTGAACCTCATTCACGTTTCTAGAAGCATAGTACATGGCATGGATAGCTTTGTCAACCTTTTAACCTAAGCCATCCACTACTGTATAGTTTCTTGCATCACACATTATCTCGAATGGAAACTCAAATTTGGTGGTTGTAAAACTGGTGCTAAGGTCAACAATTTCTTCAATGTATCAAAAGCCTCCTTGCATCCATCATTAAACTGGAATTCCACGTCTTTTTATAACAACTTACACAAAGGAAATGCTATCTTTGAGAAATCCTTGATAAATCTGTGATAAAACCATGCATGTCCAAGAAAAGCATAAATCTACCGTACACTAAAGGGGTAAGTTAAAGCAATAATAAGTTCTATCTTAGCTTTATCAACCTCTAAACCTCTAACTGAGACAATATGATCAAGTATATACCTTGTTCTACCATAAAATGTCACTTTTCCCCATTAAGAACAAGATTAACTTCCAAGCATCTATCTAGCACACGTTATATAAGAAAATATCCAAAGAATCGCCATGAATTATGAAATCATCCATAAAAACTTCAATGTAATTTTTGAAAAGATCAGAAAAAAGACTTACCATGCATCTTTGAAAAGTACATGGTGTGTTACATTGTCCAGACGACATTCTACGACATGTAAACATGGTCTTTTCTTGATCTTCAGGTGTGATCACGATCTAGTTATAACCTAAAAAACCATCTAGAAAATAATAATAAGTATTCCCAGCTAATCTTTATAGCATCTGATCAATAAAAGGAAGTAAAAAGTGGTCTTTTCTAGTTACAACATTAATTTTCTATAGTCAATACATACTCCATCCTGTTTATATACGTGTGGGCACCAATTCATTATTGTCATTCTTGCAACTGTGATTCTAGATTTCTTTGGTACTACCTGTACTGGACTCATCAATTGACTGTCTGATATGGGGTAGGTTATACCTCTTTTTTCATTACCTTCATCATGGGTGGATTTAGTCTTCTATGTGCTTCTCTCGTGGGCTTGGCTCCATCTTCTTAAATAATCATGTGCATGCACATTGCATGGTTGATTCATTTAATATCAACTATTGTCTAACCAAAAAGTGTGACATGGTCCCTTAGGACTCTTAACAATTTGTCTTCATGAACTTTGGTTAGATTTTTAGCAATAATCTCACGTTATTGATTCAATTGTTGCATAAAATTTAATATTATTAAATCAATAATTGAGACGACAAAGTTATTCATATTATTATTTGCATTATTCACAATGTATAGAAAGTTATGTTGAGGAAAGGGGTTTAGTCACCTAATTATGAGTCAATAGGGAGAAATCCTTATCGGAAAGCCCCCACTTTTATGGGAATGATCTGGTTGTTAATATTACGAGTTATAATATTAATGATGAATATTATTAAAAATATGTTTTGTGAAGCCAAGTGAGTTAAGATAAATAGAGGGGATTTTTATGAAGTCTTTGGTGTAAATTTGACTTATTAAATGGACCGCTACTTACTCATTTTTCAAAACTGTCGGTAGAAAGCTATCTCAGTTTTGTTATATATATATATATATATATATGTCAGAGGGGGATAGGGGGGAGAAATTTTGGACGGGAGGGAGTGTATTATTATTATTATTATTATTACTACAATAAGTTTTGTTTTATATGAAAAATAGAATATATTATATTTTATTATGCATCGTATTTGCATAGTATCCGTATAGTCTTTGCATAGTAAAATCAAAAAAATTTAGTCCAATTCGTGAATCAGTTAATGTGCGTCCGTGATTTTTTCTTTACTGTGCATCCAAATAGTATCATGTCATTCTCCTATAAATAGGATGCTTAGTTTAGAATTGAAAATCACACCAGAATCAGAAAATTCTTCTTTTATAATATTGAGCGTATTGTTTTTGAGTTTAAAGAAGCTTTGAGTGTAGAAAATAGTTCTTCAAGAATATCTCCGCTATACCAGTCTGAATTACTCTTTTTTTGAGGTAAGGTGTATTAATTATTTCATATTCGCTTACGATATTATTTTTCGTATTCGTAAGAAATTTTATTTTCGTTCAATATTCATAAGAAATATTATTTTCGTTCAATATTCGTAAGGAATATTATCTTCGTTCAATATTCGTAAGTAATATTATCTTCATTCAACAGTTGTAAGGGATATTACTTTTGTTCAATATTTATAAGAAATAATATTTTCTTCCATACTTTGTAGTATGTAAGTAATATTATTTTATTTCGTATTCCTAATTCTACACTCATTTTGTTAAGTATTGCTCCTATACTTCTTGATATTAGTAGAATATCCTTGAAATTTGTGATTCATCTAGTATCGTTTCACAATAAAATTTTTCTGAACATTTTTGTTCGTTTTTAAGCTTTTCATGTCAGAATACTATTCATGGATACTATTTATTTATACGGCACTATTCATACGTATGGTTACTATTCACTCAGGTACTATTCACCTGGGGTACTATTCATGACAAAAGTTGTTTTCTTTTCTGTCCAGATTATTTTTGATAGAATATTATTCTTGAATTTTACTCCACAAAACAGTATGATGTTGGCTATTTGGACAATTATTGAATTCTGGATAAATTGAATTCTAAATATTTAAAATTTATAATTGCTCTCATTTAATTGAATTCTTATATCATTGTCATAATCCTCATGCTTATATTGTGATAAAAGTCATCTTTGGCCCGTACTGTATAGATGGACTGTTGATTGGTATGATTAGGACCGGGGATTATTCAGTATAATCATAACCGGTAATGTTACAAATGATGTGATAAAAGTCCTCATTGGCCCGTAGTGCATTGATGGGCAGATGTTGGTATGATCATGACCATGTGTTCTCTTCGGGCAAGGGTGCAAAGATAAATTGTTGTTTGGCATGATCATGACCATTTGTGATAAAATGAATATCCTTGGCCCGTAGTGCATGGATAATTCGTGGATGTGATATTAATAAATAGCATTGGCCCATAGTGCAAGGATAATTCAGTGATGCAGATTATTTATTAAGCTGAGTCTTAGCGATAAAATTGATGATACACTTTTTAAATCATAGAAGATTGTAGATATCATGTTCTACTTGACTCTTCTAATGGATTGCTTGCTCCGCTGTAGTTAAACTTGTTGTTTATTCTATTCTATCAGTTTAACACTGTTGAGGGCTAACAAATATTTATTCTGCATTATCTTAGTCATAATATTTCTTACTGGGCTAGTTGAGGTCACCCTTTTCTTTTACTGTTCTTTTCAGAAAATGATAATATAGTTGGGACTAGTCATGGAATGGAGTGATGGTCCAAGATGGTGGCTATAGTATTCCTCAATATTCTATGAGAATAGTGTGATAATAATTGTAATAAGGACTTATTTTGAGTTTGGATATTTTCTAGGAGACAATATTTGTATTAAAACTCACAGCTTATGTTTTGTCGTATTTTGCACGACACTTAACAGGTATATAAATTAAGTTTTTATTTGAATTATGTACCATGTATTTGGCGACTCAAAATGGGTGATGTATACCTATTTTGGGGGCGTCACAGTTGGTATCAAAGCTTAGAGATATGATCCATGGCTGAGATGTAAGGCTAGAACTATGGGGGGAGAGACGGGTAAATCTTTTACTAGTATGACCTACCTAAGCTTATTTTTTTATTTAATTGGTAGGTCAGAATATAGGGATAATATGTGGCATGTCAATTAACCCTTGTTTTGTGACAGTAAAATGACATCTGAAAATGTTGAGATAAGCAATGGAGCACATAAGACCGTTGAGTCACCGCTGATCAATAACCAGAATAATGTGCATCAGGAAGGCAATAATTCTACTATAAACAACAGCACCGACCAAATGACGAACGATGGTATGTTTAGGAACTTTCAAGAATTTATGCAAAACCAAACGAGAGAGACTGCTGTTCAAAATGCAGGTGGAAACATTGGCAACTTATGGCTAGTCACCGCTAATAATTTTAAGGAGCTGGGAACACCGAAGTTTTTGGGAAAGCCAGAGCCACTTAAGGCAGATACGTGGATTAAGCAGATGATCAAGATATTTGATGTCATGGAACGCTCAGAAGAGCAAAAGGTTCCCTTCGCTACCTTTATGTTGCGTGAAGAAGCAGATTACTGGTGGAAATCTGTAAAACGTACTTATCTTTTCGCACTAAAGATGTCTTGGGAGAAGTTCCCAGAATTATTTAACGACAAGTACTTTCCCGAAAGTATTCGTCACACGAAGGAGGTGGAATTCATCAAGCTGGAGTAAAACAATATGATCGTGTCGCAGTACAAGGCTAAGTTTACCGAGTTATCTCGATTTGCATCCCATTTGGTAGATAATGAGGAGCGTAAGACGCGAATGTTTCTGCGAGGTTTGAAACCCAAAATATATCAATACCTCATTTCTTACAAACTTTGTTTATATTCAGATGTTGTGAATAGGGCTCAGTTATTGGAGTGCGATAATGAGTCAGCTCAACCAAAAGATAATGACCAACAACACAATAATAATCGTACCGGTGGCAACGAACATTGGAACAATGATAACCATCGTGGAGGAAATTATCATGCCAGAAATGGTAACCACTTCGGTGGTAATCATGACCAAGATAATTGGAAAGGTGAATTAAGTGGGAACTACTTTAAGAAGAGAAGATTCAACAATGACGAAAAGACGTCGGTAGTAAAACCAACACCCATTTTAAAAGAAGGAGAGCAACCATCGGTCGTATGTTACAAATGAGGATATGAGGGACACATCCGTCTAATCTGTACGCAGAAACCCAAAGCGTGTTTTAATTA
Source organism: Panax notoginseng (assembly GCA_016801055.1). Lineage (NCBI taxonomy): Eukaryota > Viridiplantae > Streptophyta > Magnoliopsida > Apiales > Araliaceae > Panax > Panax notoginseng. The sequence continues at coordinate 120,678,289 of CM029014.1, read as the reverse complement.
CGGAAGAGAATGTCATTTAGCTCGATTTTGTCGTGTAGTCAAGTCAAGTCCAGCTGGGATGGCGACACCAAAGGTTGTCCCAGACAAGTTAAAGCCGGTAGTTTAAGTGAACTCATTTGTCGAGGAACCCAAATGAAGTTATCATGGGAAAGTTAATCATAAACTCTTGCGAAATCTATACCTTATTTTATACCGGTTCTACCCACTCTTTTATTTCTCCTACTTGCGCTCAATGTTTAAATTTAACTCTGGAGAAATTAGACTTTAACTTATCTGTTAAAACTCCGTTGGGAGAAACCTTCATTACATCCACTTTTTATAAATCTTGTTTGATTCAAATCGGCACCCTCACGTTACCTATCGATCTTATCTCTTTGAAAATAGTTGCCTTTGATGTGATTTTAGGAATCGACTGGTTAACTATTCATCATGCTAAAATTGATTATTTTCGTAAGGTTGTTAGTTTTTATATTCCTAACCAACCTGTTATGCGAATTCAAGCAACCAAACCACTAAAGTCAATCACTATCATATCAAGCCATAAGTAAATATCCTCGAGCCTTTCACTGGTGGCTTCCTTGTGTGGGATGCACCGAAGCAAGACTTTTCGTTAGGGACACCGTGAATAACAGTGGCTAGTTGATAGGCATCAATGTGAGGTGCTATCCAAGTCTTGGATGAGATTCATAGTTTTGAATGATATTTCTATTGTTAATAAATTTCCTGACGTATTCCTTGAAGAACTTCATGGCCTACCCCTAGAGCGTGAAATCGAATTTTGTATTAACCTTGAACCCGATACAAAACCCTCAAATATTTCTTCACCCAAAACGAACGTAACATGCGCTAAAGGCGTTAGCTCGAGCTGTTGAAAGATTACGGTCATACCATCCTGGAAAAACGAATATGGTAGCTGACGCGTTGAGTAGAAGATCGTATGTGATTATGAGTGCAAGGTTGTTAACACAAAGACCCATTTTGTACGACGTACAAAAGATGGAGATAGAGTTAAAGACTCTAGGAACCTACGTGAAGATAACAAATATACGATTAGAACTGACTTTAATCGATAATGTTAAAGCCGCTCAAGTTACATACCCTGAGCTGATGAATATGAAGAAGAAGATGCAAGAATGTGTCATTCTAGAAGCAAGAATCGACGAAAAGAGGAAATCTCAACCCTCGATTTAATTGATCCATTTAAAATCCTCGATCTAATAGGAACTATGGCATATAGACTCGCTTTACCGTCAAGTATGTCTCGTGTTCATAACGTTTTTCGTATATATATATATATATATATATATATATATATATATATATATATATATATATATGTTACAAACGACCCGAACCATATTATTGAATTAGAACTAGACGAGACAGCAGAAGATTTAACGTATGAAGAGGTACTTGTTAAAATCTTGGATAAGAAGGAACATATTCTATGCTTAAAGGTTATACCTCAAGAGTTAAAATCTAAAATGAAACGAGGTATCCTCACCTCTTCGACATACCAGGTATGTACGCCAATTTTGAGGACAAAATTTCATAAGAATGAGAGGTTTTAAAACCCCAACTTTTATGAATAAAGATTAATTTTCTCGAAATATTTTTTTTTAGTTTTAAGGTGTGGGTTTGATATATTATTATAGTTGTGGGTAATATTTATAAATTTTGTAAAGTAAGCAAGTTGTTATAAAATATTTGATTGGCTGAGGAATATTCATTTTATCAAGAAATATTCGTACAACGGCGCAATCATTGGTGGACCCCATAACAGAATTACTGTCGGAGTTAGAAAATGACAGAAATATCTTTTTATAAAAAAACGACGAAAATTTTACCGTTAACTATTGAAATACCTGGTGATAAAAGTATAGTAATACGTGTGGTTGCATAGTACCATACAGTATTGATTATTGATGCTTACGTGAGAAGTCAATCAATTTTATTCAATTATTGCCACAGTAATTGCTGCATAGTATCTCACGTTATTAATTTAATTATTGCACAATATTTTATATTATTAAATCAATAATTGAGACGACAAAGTTATTCATATTATTATTTGCATTATTGACAATGTCTAGAAAGTTCTGTCGAGAAAAGGTGTTTGGTCACCTAATTGCGAGCCAATATGGAGAAATTCGTATCGGAAAGCCCCCTCTTTCTTGGGAATGGTCTGGTTGTTAATATTGCGAGTTATAATATTAATGATAAATATTATTAAAAATGTGTTTTGCGAAGCCCAGTGAGTTGAGATAAAATAGAGGGGATTTTTATGAAGTATTTGGTGTAAATTTGGCTTATTAAATTGACCCCCACTTACCCATTTTTCAAAACTATCGGTAGAAAGTTATCTCAGTTTTGTTATATATATATATATATATATATATATATATATATATATATATATATTTGTATGTGTGTCTGTGACGCCCCCAAAATAGGTATACATCACCCATTCTGAGTCGCTAAATACATTGTACCGAATTTAAATACAAACTTCTTTTATATAATATGACAAAAGCGTAGCTGAGAGTTTTTACATGAATATTGTCTTCTAGACAGTATTCAAACTCAAATGGAGTCCTTATTACATTTATTGTCACACTATTTCATAAAATAGCGAGGACTACTATAGCCACCATCTCGGACCGTCACTCCATTCCCCGACTAGTCCTGGCTACGTTGTCATTTCCTGAAGAGAACAATGAAAGCGAAAGGGTGAGCTCAACTAGCCCAGTAAGAAATATTATGAATAAGATAATGCAGAATAAATTATCGATAGCCTTCAACAGTGTTAAACTAATAATAAATAACAAGTTTAACTGCAGCGGAACAAGCAATCCATTAGAAGAGTCAAGTAGAGCATGAAATATAATATCTTCTATGATTTAAAAAGCTTATCATCAACTTTATCGCTGAGACTCAGCTCAATAAATAATCCACATCACTGAATTATTCGTGCACTATGGGCCAAGGATATTCATTAGTATCACGTCCACGAATTATCCATGCACTACGGGCCAAGGATATTCGTGTAATCACCAAATGTCATGATCATACCAACAACTGTCTATCAATGTACTACGGGCCAATGAGGACTTTTATCACATCATTTTTAACATTACGGGTCATGATTATACCGAATTATCCCTGGTCATAGTCATACCAATCAACAGTCCATCCATGCACTACGGCAAAAGATAACTTTCATCACAATATAAGCATGAGGATGATTACAATGATATAATAATTCAATTAAAAGAAAATAAAAGATAAATTTTTAAAGATTTATAATTTAATTTATCCAGAACTCAATAATGTCCAAATTGTCAACATGATACTGTTTTGTGGAGTAAAATTCAAGAATAATATTGTATCAAAAATGATTTAGACCGAAAAAAAATTAATTTTTGTCATGAATAGTACTCCGGTATAGAAGCAATACTTTAACAAAATGAGGGTATGATCAAGAATATATGACGAAATAATATTACTTACATACTACAGAGTATGAAAGAAAATATTATTTCATACGAATATTGAACCAAAATAATATACCTTACCTTGGAAGAAGACTAGATACTAGAATAGTGAAGTAGCAGAATACTCTTCTTCTTTCTCTTTATAGCTTCTCTCTCTACAATTGCTCTTGTGAGTCTTAGTGACTTAGTGAGAATGAAAGAAGAATGTGCTTCTATTTATAGGAAAATATAGTTTTGATAATTGCACAATTAGGGGCTCGAATTATTACAGTATAGTACCTTCATAGATACCTCTATTTTTAATTTAGTCCTTCAAGTATTATCAATCTTGCACCACCTCCCCTAATAGTACATGCATGTGAATCAATAGTTCCATACATGTGAACCAACAGTAATTTGCATGTGAACTAATAGCAATTAATTGCTCATTTATCCGATTAATTACCCGTTTGGTCAATTTAACACCCAAAAATTAATTATTATCGAAATAAATGTCGGTTTCCACTAACACAAATAATCCTAACACAATTGAAATATCTTTATAACTCACAATATGTAACAACCATATCATTCCCAGGAAAGAGGGGACTTTCCGATAATGATTTCTCCTTATTGGCGCATAATTAGGTGACCAAACCCCTTTCCTCGACAAAATTTTCTAGACATCGTCAATAATGCAAATAATAATATGAATAACTTTTTCGTCACAACTATTGATTTAATAATATAACATATTATGCTGATGATACTATAACAATAATTGAATTAATAATATGAGAGATATTATGCAGCAATTACTGTAGCAATAATTGAGTATAACTGAGTGACTTCTCACGTAAGCATCAATAATAAATACCGTGTGCTACTATGCAACCATGCGTATTATTGTACTTTTAACACCGAGTATTTCAACAGTTAAACGGTAAAACTTTCGCCATTATTTTAAAAAAAAGATATTTCTGTCGTTTTCTAACTATGACAATACTTCCGTTGTGGAGACCACCAATGATTGTGTCGTCATACAAATATTCTCTGTTAAAACGAATATTCTCCGGCCAATCAAATATTTTCTAACAACTTGCTTAATTTGCAAATTTTGTAAATATTACCCACAACTATAACATTATATCAAATCCACACCATAATATTCGAAAATATATTTCGAGAAAAATTAATTTTTATTCATAAAAGTTGGGGTCTTACATATATATATATATATATATATATATATATATATATATATATATATATATATATATATATATATATATATATATATATATCATAGGGGGAATAGGGGAGAGAAATTTTGGACGAGAGGGAGTGTATTATTATTATTATAATAAGTATTATTTTATATGAAAAATTGAATATATTATATTTTATTATGCATAATATCTGCATAATGTTTGCATAGTGAATGCATAGTAAAATCAGAAAATTTTAGCCGAATCTGTGAAACAGTTAATGTGTGTTCGTGATTTTTCCTTTACTGTGCATCCAAATAGTATCATGTCATTCTCCTATAAATAGGATGCTTAGTTTAGAATTAAAAATTACACCAAAATCAGAAAATTCTTCTTCTATAATATTGAGCGTATTTCTTTGGAGTTTAAGGAAGCTTTGAGTGTAGAAAATAGTGATAGTTTTCTTCAAGAATATATTCGCTATACTAGTCGAAATTGCTCTCTTTTTGAGATAAGGGGTATTATTTATTTCATATTCGCTTACAATATTATTTTTCGTATTCGTAAGGAATATTATTTTAGTTTAATATTCGTAAGGAATATTATCTTCGTTCAATATTCGTAAGGAATATTATTTTCTTTCAATAGTTGTAAGTGATATTATTTTTGTTCAATATTCGTAATAAATAATATTTTCTTCCATACTCTGTAGTATGTATGTAATATTATTTCGTCTTATATTCCTAATTCTACACTCATTTTGTTAAGTATTGATTCTATACTCCTTGAAATTAGTAGAATATCCTTGAAATTTGTACTTCATCTAGTATCGTTTCACAAGATTTTTTTTTGAATATTCTTGTTCATTTTTAAGCTTTTCATGCCAGAGTACTATTAATGGGTACAATTCATTTATACGACACTATTCATACGTATAATACTATTCATACGGGTACTATTCACCCTGGTACTATTCAACTGGGGTACTATTCATGACAAAAATTAATTTTATTTCTGTCCAGATTATTTTTGATACAATATTATTCTTGAATTTTACTCCACAAAGTAGTATCATGTTGACAATTTGGATAATTATTGAATTCTGGATAAATTGAATTACAAATCTTTAAAATTTATCCTTGCTCTCATTTAATAAAATTTTTATATCATTGTCATCATCCTCATGCTTATATTGTGATAAAAGACATCTTTGGCCCGTAGTGCATAGATGGACTGTTGATTGGTATGATTATGACCAGGGATTATTCGGTATAATCATGACCTGTAATGTTACAAATGATGTGGTAAAAGTCCTTATTGGCCCGTAGTGCATTGATGGACAGATGTTAGTATGATCATGACCATGTGTTCTCTTTGACCAAGGGTGCAAAGATGAGTTGTTGTTTGTCATAATCATGACCATTGGTGATAACACGAATATCCTTAGCTCGTAGTGCATGGATAATTCGTGGATGTGATACTAATGAATATCCTTGGCCCGTAGTGCATGGATAATTCAGTGATATGGATTATTTATTAAGCTGAGTCTCAGCGATAAAATTGATGATAAATTTTTTAAATCATAGAAGATAGTAGATATCATGCTTTACTTGACTCTTCTAATGGATTGCTTATTCCGCTACAGTTAAACTTGTTGTTTATTGTATTCTATCAGTTTAACACTGTTGAGGACTAACAATAATTTATTCTACATTATCTTAGTCATAATATTTCTTACTGGGCTAGTTGAGCTCACCATTTTCTTTCATTGTTCTCTTCAGGAAATTAATGAGAATATATCTAGGAATAGTCAGGGAATGGAGTGATGGTTCAAGATGGTTGCTATAGTAGTCATCACTATTCTATAAGAATAATGTGATAATAATTGTAATGATGACTTATTTTGAGTTTTGATATTGGCTAGGAGACAATATTTGTATTAAAACTCATGTCTTATGTTTTGTTGTATTCTGTACGACACTTAACAGTTGTATAAATTAAGTTTGTATTTGAATTATGTACCATGCATTTGGCGACTCAGAATGGGTGATGTATACCTATTTTGGAGGCGTCACACTATATTATATGAAGGAGCTTATGTGACATCATTGGGTATGGTGGGACAATTAAATGTATATTTTAAATATATAGAAAAAAATAAATTCAAGTAAATAAATATTTACTATTAAATATTTATTTCAATGTTTATGGGTAATTGAAATAATAAAGTTTTGTGGAAATAATGGGTTGTTAGTACCCAACTAATTATATTCCAACCCAATTTAAATATTATTTGGACTAACCCAATGTACATGGACTATATGATTTTGTGTATATGTAACCATAACTAAAACCTAGGAAATAACATTTAGTCATCAAATGTGGAATTATAAGCCAAAAAGAAAATAAACCTAAGTATACTTCAACCACTTTACTGAATGTTAGGGCTTGTCCTAAAATATGTGCTTCTTTTCCTTCATTCACGTAAAAGGCTAGTGGCCTATGCTATCTCCACTTTGTTGGAAAACAAGAAAAGGTTAGAGGTGATGATGATGGCTAGAAGAGTGGAGGAGATGAAGTTGGTATCTACTTTTCACCAAATCCCTCATACCCAATGGATTCTTCTTCTTTGTCATGGTTTCATTCCTAGGGCAAAACCCAAATTTAGGCAGTAGTTTGTCAAATTAAAGCTTCCCTATTCATTCTTCAAGTTTCAAATTCTCTATTAAGTGAAGTAGAGAGTGAGTTGCTGAGCTTATAGAGGAATAAGAGGTTGGAGTTAGCAAATCCAAGCTTCAAGAGGTAATATTACTTAAGTTGTTCTTGATTTTAAAATGGGAAAATCTTAGAAGATTGTCTAAACTACTTGTTAATTTGATTGTAAGCCAATAACCATATGTTATTGTAGTTTATATGCGTGTATGAAAATAATGTGTTTGATTGTAAGCATGTTGAATGAAGGATTGGTTGTTTGGATTTTCAAGTTCTACCGAAACAGGGGCTTGTCTATGTCTGTACCGAAGTGGCGCGGCTGCGCCACTTCTCAGTACAAACACAGCGCAGCAGCTCTACTTGTCAGCCATAAAAACCAATTTTGTTGTGGTCTATTATGTTGATCATGTTAGTGTAGCATGATTCTAGTTATAGATAACCCTGACATGCTAACATAGGATGCTTTACTTGTAGTCACTCACCTTAACTTGTTTCCGTTGGAGTTTTTTTTAGAATGTTGAGAACAAACCTTAATAAACCTTGTATATCTTAACTTCTGACCTTATGAGCATGTATAGACGACTTAAATATATTTGTAAATGAGTCTAACATATGGTATAAGTTTGCCTTGTATATAATGAGTTACGTTAACTTGATTTTCTAAAAGAAACTTGAAGCTTGGAAACGAAGCTTGACGAACTTGATATACTTTGAATTCTAAACTTTTGAGCATGCTTATGTGATATATATATATATATATATATATATATATATATATATATATACACACACACACACACACACACACATGAGTATGAATGTGAATTCAAAGTTGCCGTGCATGCTTTAGTTGGTTTGACATGACATTTTCAAGAAAACTTTAGGACTTTGAAAACCAACTTTGTTGAAGACTACCCTATGTGTATTCTGGACTTTTGGACACTCACAATAAGATATTTTATGCCTCTAGACATGATCAATACGTTCACCATCTAGCCAAGTATGATTTAGACTTTTCAAGCATGATGTAAAATGAGATTTTAAATGTTAAACTATTTAACCTAAGTGTAAGTACGTGGTATACATGTAAGTATGCATATTAAAGGCTTATTAGCATCATTATGTGATATAATGGGTAACATGGTTAGTCTTTTGTACAACGAACCCTCCTAGCCTTATAGAATGAAAATTTCTAAATAAAATTACATGAAGTGAAAGTAATTTTGAAATGATTATGCGGAACATAAGACCTAGTCCAACATCTATTAATATGTGTACATGATTTATATTAATACCCCATCATGCTAAGATTCAAACTGAATAAATGAAAACTCAGTTCTTGAGGTAATAGGGAGCAGCGCGGCCGCGCAACTCCCTAGTTATATTCCAGCGCTGCCGCGCTGCCTGTAGTGTAATTTGACTGTTTTGTTGCTAATCGAAATATTACAGTATAATACCTTCATCTTTTCCTTCATTTTTAATTTAGTCCTGCTAGTATTATCAAACTTGCACCACCTCCTCTAATAGCATCTCATATGAATCAATAGTACATTCACGTGAATCGATAGTTTATACATGTGAAAAAATAGTTACGGTATAGTACCTTCATTTATACCTCTATTTTTAATTTAGTCATGCAAGTATTATCAATCTTACACCACCTCCCCTAATAGTACATGCATATGAATCAATAGTACATACATGTGAATAAATAGTTATAATCATGTGAATTAATAGCAATTAATTGCTCATTTATCTGATTAATTACCCGATTGGTCAACATAAACTCCAGATATCCATTATTATCGAAATAGATGTCGATTTCCATTAACACTAATAATCCCAACACAATGAAAATATCAATTTTACCTTTAATCAGTACGAACTTATTCATCATTAATATTATAACTCACAATATTTAACAACTAGATCATTCCTAGGAAAGAGGGGGCTTTCCGATAAGGATTTCTCCCTATTGGTGCGCAATTAGGTGACCAAACGTCTCCTTGACAGAACTTTCTAGACATTATCAATATTGCAAATAATAATATGAATAACTTTGTCTTCTCAATTATTGATTTAATAATATAAAATATTATGCAGATGATACTGTGGCAATAATTGAATCAATAATATGAGAGATATTATGCAACAAATAATGTAGCAATAATTGAGTATAACTGAGTGACTTCTCACGTAAGCATCAATAATCAATACTGTGTGCTACTATGCAACCACACGTATTACAGTTCTTTTACCATAGGGTAGTTCAACAGTTTAACGGTAAAACTTTCGCCATTATTTTTATAAAAAGATAATTCTGTCGTTTTCTAACTAAAACAATACTTCCGTTGTGGGGTCCACCAATTATTATGTCGTCGTACGAATATTTCCTGTTAAAACGAATATTCTCCTAGCAATCGAATATTATATAACCACTTGCTTACTTTGTAAAATTTGTAAATAATACCCACAACTATAACATTATATCAAATCCACACCATAATATTCAAAAATATATTTCGAGAAAAAGTAATTTTTATTCATAAAAGTTGGGGTCTTACAATCTCCCCTTCTTATGAAATTTAGTCCTCAAAATTAGGGTGCGTACCTGGTATGTCAAAGAGGTGAGGATATCTTGACTTCATTTCAGATTCTAACTCCCAGGTCATTTCCTCAGCATCGTGGTTTCTCCACAAAACTTTGACTTGAGGTATAACCTTAGAGCGTAGAATATGATCCTTTTTATCCAAGATTTTAATAGGTACCTCCTCACACGTTAAATCTTCTGCTATCTCGGCCAGTTCTAATTCAATAATGTGGTTCGGGTCTTTCATATATCTACGTAACATAGATATGTGAAAAACGTTTTGAACACGAGACATACTTGGCGGCAAGGCGAGTCTATAGACCACAGTTCCTACTCGATCGAGGATTAAAAATGGTCCAATGAATCGAGCATTGAGCTTTTCCCTCTTTCCAAATCTCGTAACTCCTTTCTATGGAGCAACACGTAACAACACATGATCTCCAATATTGAATTTCACGTCCTTTCAATGAAGATCAACATCACTCTTTTGTCGATCTTGTGAGGTTTTTATACATTGTCGTATCGTTTGAATCTTTTCTGTAGTCATACGTACCAACTCTGATTCCAACAACGTTGCTTCACCCACCTTATCCCATCATACTGGAGAACGACACTTTCTTCCATACAACGCCTCAAATGGAGCCATGCCAATACTTGCTTGTTAACTATTGTTGTAGGAAAACTCCACCAATGGTAAGAACTTGTCCCAACTTCCTTTGAAGTGAAGGACACAGAGTCTTAATAAATCTTCAAGAGTTTGAATAGTCCTCTCCGACTGCCTGTCCATTTGAGGATGATATGCCGAACTAAATCGTAAATCCGTGTCCATAGCTTTTTATAAACTAACCCAAAATCGTGAAGTAAATCTTGGGTCTCGATCAGAAACTATGGATACTGGCATACCATGCAATCTTACAATCTCGATTATGTATATACGAGCAAGACGTTCAAGTGTATAAGTTTCTCATATCGGTAAGAAATGAGTAGACTTGGTCAATCTATCAACAATGACCCAAATTGTATCTATACCTTGAGAAACCTTGGGAAGACCACTAACGAAATCTATGGTATTGTGCTCCCACTTCCATTCTAGAATTTCAAGTGGTTGCAATGGACCTTTTGGCACTTGATGCTCCGCCTTGACTCATTGAAAAGTTAGACACCTTGAGATAAACCCTGCTATCTCTCTCTTCATATTGCTCCACCAAAATGTATGTCAAAGATCATGATACATTTTGGTACTCCCAGGATGGATTGCAAATGGTGTGTTGTGCGCCTCCATCATGATTTTATACTTCGAGTCATAATCGTTAGGAACACAAAATCTTGAGTTGACTCGAAGTATTCCTTCTTCAGCGATTCTTGCTTCCGGAATAGCACCTTCTTGCACTTTCCTCCTCATACGCGTCAGCTCCAGGTCTGTAGCTTGAGCAGTTTTAACTTTATCGATTAAAGTCGGTTCTACTCGTATATTCGCCATCATCACATGGGTCCCTGAAGTCTTTATCTCTATCTCCATCCTTTGTAAGCCATACAAAATGGACCTTTATATTGACAATATCGCACTCGTACCCGCGTATGATCTTCTACTCAATGCGTTAGCTACTACGTTCGTTTTTTTAGGATGATATTGAATGGTATGATCGTAATCTTTCAATAGCTCAAGCCATCGTCGTTGTCGCATGTTGAGTTCCTTTTGAGTGAAGAAATATTTGAGGTTTTTATGATCCATATAGATCTCCACCTTCTCTCCATACAGGTAATGCCTCTAAATCTTAAGCGCAAAAATGACAGCTGCCAACTCTAGATCATGAGTAGGATAATTCCCCTCATATTCTTTAAGTTATCGTGAGGTATAGGCTATGACTTTCCCATGTTGCATGAGAACACATCGTAACCATTTGAATAAAGCATCACTGTAGATGACAAATCCCTCCGAGCCAGATGGTATTATCAGAACAGGTGTTGAAATGAGTCTCCTCTTGAGTTCTTGAAAACTCTTTTCACATTCCTCACTCTAACCGAATTTTGAATCTTTTCGAGTCAGTTTAGTTAATGGAGTAGTTATTTGAGAAAACCCTTCTACGAATCTCCGATAATAACCAGCTAAGCCGAGAAAGCTACGTACTTCGGTCACTGACTTAGGTTGCTCCCAGCTTTGAATTGCTTCAATCTTTACCAGGTCAACAGATATTCCACGATTGCCCAAGGAATGCTACTTCCTCAAGCCAAAACTTGCATATCTTCAACTTGGCATAAAACTTATTTTCACGAAGCTTTTGGAGTATCAGCTTCAAGTGTTGCTCATGATCTTCATGACTTTTGGAGTAAATGAGGATGTCAGCAATAAAGACGACCACAAAGTGATCCAAATAATCCTTGAATACTTGGTTCATCATATCCATGAAGGCAGCAGGAGCATTAGTCAATCCAAAAGACATGACTAAGAATTCATAATACCCGTACCAAGTTCTGAAAGCAATCTTTAGAATGTCATCAGTTTTAATCTTTAATTGATGATATCTGGAACGAAGATCGATCTTTGAAAAGAATTTGGCGCCTTGCAACTGGTCAAACAGATCATCAATACGAGATAACGGGTACCTATTTTTGATGGTGATATGATTTAACTCCTGATAATCAATACAAATTCGCATACTTCCATTTTTCTTCTTTACGAATAGAACAGGAGCATCCCAAAGAGATGTACTAGGACGAATGAAACAGATGTCTAACAATTCCTATAGTTGGATCTTTAACTCTTGAAGTTCAGTAGGAGCCATTCGATATGGGGCATTGGAAATGGGTTTTGTATCGAGTTCAAGGTCGATACAAAATTTAATTTCACGCTCTGGAGTAGGCCAGGAAGTTCTTCAGGGAATACGTCTGAAAATTTATTAACAATAGAAATATCATTCAAAACTGATGTATTTTTGTTTAAATCCGTGACATGAGCTAAGAAAGCTTGACGTTCATTTTTCAATAAACGAATAGCTTTATGGCTCGAGATGACCGTGATTGATTTTAATGGTTTGGTCGCTTGAATTCGCATAATAGGTTGATTAAGAATATGTAAGCTATCAACCTTACGAAAATAATTAATTTTAGCATAATGAGTAGCTAACCAATAATGCAAGTATTTTTAAGGAGATAAGATCGATAGGTAACGTGCGGTTACCGATTTGAATCAAACAAAACTTATAAATAGTGGATGTAATGAAGGTTTCTCCCAATGGAGTTTCAATAGATAAGTCAAAGTCTAATTTCTTTGGAGTCAAATTTAAACGTTGAGTGCAAGTAGGAGAAATATAAGAATGGGTAGAACCGGTATCAAATAAGGTATATACTCCACTAGAATTTTTGATTAGCTTACCCGTGGTCACCTCGTTTGGATTTCTCGCTTTTTGGGAGGTTACGACAAACGCTCTCCCTTGAACTACCGGTTTTGTCATGTCTGGGACGGCCTTTAATGCCTCCATCCCAGTTGGACTTGATTTCGGTGCATGACAAAATCAGGCTAGGTGATCTTTTCTTTCACAATTGTAACATGCCTTGGACTGCTGCATACAGTTTGGACTAATGTGTCCCTTCCCTCCGCATTTGTAACATACGACCGACTGTTATTCCCCTTCCTTAACAACGGGTGCTGGTGATGACGTCTTTCCATCATTGTTGAATCTCCTCTTCTTGAAATTTTCACTTCTATTATCTTGGTCATGATTTCCACCGAAGTGGTTACCATTTCTGATATGTTGATTTCCTCCACGTTTGTTGTCACCGCTTCAATGACTGCTACCACTGGTATTATCATTTTGCCGACTACTCTCTCTTGGTTGGGTCAACTCGTTATCGCGCTCCAATAACTGAGCCATATTTATAACATCTGAATACAAACACAGTTTGTGAGAATTTAGGTATTGATGTATCTTAGGTTTCAAATCTCTTAGAAACATCCGTGTCATTCTTTCCTCATTATCAACCAAGTAGGACGCAAACCGGGACAACTCAGCAAACTTAGCTTCGTATTGTGACACGATCATATTGTTTTGCTCCAGCTTGATAAACTCTACCTCCTTCATGTGACGAATACTTTCAGGAAAGTACTTGTCGTTGAACAGTTCTTGGAACTTCTCTCAATACATCTTCAATGCGGCATGTTGAGTACGCTTTACAGATTTCCACCAATAATTTGCCTTTCCTCGGAACCTAAAGGTGGCAAAGGGAACCTTTTGCTCCTCGGAGCATCGCAAGACATCAAATATCTTGGTGATCTGTTTTATCCACGTCTCTGCCTTAAGTGGTTTTGGCTCTCCAATAAACTCTAGTGGTCCCAGCTCCTTAAACTGTTTAGCTGTGACCATTCGAGAGTTGCCAGTGTTTCCACCTACATTTTGAACAGGAGTCGTTCTCGCCTGATGTTGCATGAATTGCCTAAAGCCTCTGAACATCCCATCGTTCATCATTTGGTCAGCGTTGTTATTTTCGTGAGGATTATTGCCATCCCGATGCACATTATCCTGAGTATTGATCGTTGGTGACTCAACCGTCTCATGTGCTTCATTGCTTATCTCAACATTTTCGGACGCCATTTCCAAATACTGCCACAAAACAAGGGTTAATTGACATGTCACATATAATCCCTATATTCTGACCGACCAAATAAATATCAAATAAACTTAGGTAGGTCATACTAGCGAAGGAATTTCCCGTCTCTCCCCTCCTAGTTCTAGTCTCACATTTTAGCTAGGGATCATATCCTTAAGATTTGATACCAACTGTGACGCCCCCAAAATAGGTATACATCACCCATTCTGAGTCGCCAAACACATGGTACGTAAATCAAATACAAACTCCTTTTATACAATACGACAAAAGCGTAGCTTAGAGTTTTTACACGAATATTGTCTCATAGACAGTATTCAAACTCAAATGAAGTCCTCATTACATTTATTGTTGCACTATTTCATAAAATAGTGAGGACTACTATAGCCACCATCTCGGATCGTCACTCTATTCCCCGACTAGCCCCCGCTACGTTTTCATTTCCTGAAGAGAACAATGAAAGCAAAAGGGTGAGCTCAACTAGCCCAGTAAGAAATATTATGACTAAGATAATGTAGAATAAATTATCGTTAGCCTTCAACAGTGTTAAACTGATAAAATACAATAAACATCAAGTTTAACTGCAGCGGAACAAGTAATCCATTAGAAGAGTCAAGTAGAGCATGATATCTACTATCTTCTATGATTTAAAAATTTTATTATCAATTTTATCGCTGAGACTTAACTTAATAAATAAACCACATCATCGAATCATCCTTGCACTATGGGCCAAGGATATTCATGTAATCATCAATGGTCATGATTATACCGAATAATCCCTAGTCATAATCATACCTACAACTGTCCATGAATGCACTAAATGCCAATAAGAATTTTTACCACATCATTTGTAACATTACGGTCATGATTATACCGAATAATTCCTGGTCATAATCATACCAATCAATAATACATCTATGCACATAAGGCACAGATGACTTTTATCACAATATAAGCATGAGGATGATGACAAATGATATAAGAATTCAATTAAAAGAAAACAAATGATAAATTTTTAAATATTTATAACTTAATTTATTCAGAATTCAATAATGTCCAAATTGTCAACATGATACTGCTTTTTGGAGTAAAATTCAAGAATATATTGTATCAAAAATGATTTGGGCAACAAAGAAACCAATTTTTGTCATGAATAATTTCTCGGGTGAATAGTACTTGAGTAAATAGTTCCCTGTGAATAGTACTTTGTGAATAGTACTCGTGAATAGTTCTTTGTGAATAGTACTTTGTGAATAGTACCCCGTGAATAGTACTTTATGAATAGTACTGTAAAAAAGAATACTACTCATGGACAGTACTCCGGCATGAAAAGCTTAAAATTTAACAATAATGTGCAGAAAATATCTTTGTGAAACGATACTAGATGAAGCGCAAATTTCAAGGATATTCTAATAATTTCATGGAGTATAGAAGCAATACTTTAACAAAATGAGGGTATAATCAGGATTACAATACGAAATAATATTACTCACATACTACAAAGTATGGAAGAAAATATTATTCATATGAATACTGAACAAAATAATATCCTTTACCTCAAAAGAAGACTGGATACTGGAATAGTGAAGTAGCAGACTTCTCTTCTTCTTTCTCTCTATAGCTTATCTCTCTATATTTGCTCTTGTGAGTCTTAGTGAATTGGTGAGAATGAAAGAAGATTGAGCTTCTATTTATAGGAAAACATAGTTTCGATAATTGCACTTTTTGGGGCTCGAAATATTACAGTATAATACCTTCATCTTTTCCTTCATTTTTAATTTAGTCTTGCTAGTATTATCAAACTTGCACCACCTCCCCTAATAGTATCTCATGTGAATCAATAGTACATTCATGTGAATCAATAGTTTTTACATATGAAAAAAATAGTTACGGTATAGTACCTTCATTTATACCTCTATTTTTAATTTAGTCATGCAAGTATTATCAATCTTGCACCACCTCCCCTAATAGTACATGCATGTGAATCAATAGTACATATATGTGAATAAATAGTTATAAGCATGTGAATTAATAGCAATTAATTGCTCATTTATCCGATTAATTACCTGATTGGTCAATATAACCTCCAGACATCAATTATTATCGAAATAGATGTCGGTTTTCATTAATACTAATAATCACAACACAATGAAAATATCAATTTCATCTTTAATCAATATGAACTTATTCATCATTAATATTATAACTCACAATATTTAACACCTAGATCATTCCCAAGAAAGAGGGGGTTTTCCAATAAAGATTTCTCCCTATTGGCGTGCAATTAGGTGACTAAACCTCTCATTGACAGAACTTTCTAAACATTGTCAATATTGCAAATAATAATATGAATAACTTTGTCATTTCAATTATTGATTTAATAATATAAAATATTATGTAGATGATACTGTGACAATAATTGAATCAATAATATGAGAGATATTATGCAGTAATTACTTTAGCAATAATTGAGTATAACTAAGTGACTTCGCACGTAAGCATCAATAATCAATACCGTGTGCTACTATGCAACCACGCGTATTACTGTTCTTTTACCACCGGGTAGTTCAACAGTTTAACGGTAAAACTTTCACCGTTATTTTTATAAAAAGATAATTCTGTCATTTTCTAACTACGACAATACTTCCGCTGTGGGGTCCACCAATGATTGTATCGTCGTATGAATATTCACTGTTAAAACGAATATTTCCCGACCAATCGAATATTATATAACCACTTGCTTACTTTGCAAAATTTGTAAATAATACTCACAACTATAACATTATATCAAATCCACACCATAATATTCAAAAATATATTTCAAGAAAAATTAATTTTTATTCATAAAAGATGGGGTCTTACATCTTCAGTCTCCAAGTATTCTGCTCCTTTCAAGCTTTCCAATCCGTGTAGCTCACTGCTCTTGTTGCTCCAAGGAATATCCAAACTTCTCCCTAAACTATCTAATCTATATTTACAAACATTAACTAGAAGATAGAGAAAGAATTTACAAAAGAGGAGAGAGAATTATTCTATTCTATCCCTATATATCCGATTAAATCTATTACAGAGGCTTGCTTCTATATATATATATATATATATATATATATATATATATATATCAGTTCCCCCTTGCAGCTAGGTCAAAATCAAGTCTTTAGCATCTGGACACCGGAGGTTGCCCTGCGGCACCGGTAATAGCCTTATGAGTGGCGTTGCGGCGCCACGTCAGCATGGAGAACACCGGAGGTCGCGATGCAGCGTGAGTCCATGAAGGATCAAGGGCGCTGCAGTGCCAAGGTGACGTCAGCCTAGACAAAAGGGTGGCGTTGCAGCGCGAGCGTAAGGCTTGGCTTTGGTGATGCGGCGCCAGTGTATGTAAATTGCCCGTTTTGCCCCTTGAAAGCTAAAAAAGGCCTGTTAAGCCTTGTAACACATCGGTTAAGGAAAATAATACTACAATCATATAAAAACTATATAAAATATACAAGAATCAGGTAACTATTTATGCAATAAAGTATTCGATTCGCGGGTATAAATCTCACTCATCAATACATAAACCATTAACCTAACTAGATACAAGACCCTAGTCTGTACAACCCAAAAATTGTATACATATAAACATTAAAGTGAAAATATAAACATAAACTAGATATATCCCTATATTAGGAGTACAAGCATCATCATCGCCGTCATCTATCATACCACCACAGGTCCCACCCTCTGTAGCATCATCAGCATCAACTCGGCAGTCCTCACCATTTACTCTGGGGGCCTCATCAGCTCCTCCACGGTGCCTGCTCCACTGCTTCCACCCCTATGAGACTCATCAACAATACCCTAATAAAAATATTAATAATGAAGTCCAAAAGAGAACATATTTAAATAGTTCTTCTAAGTGCTCTTTAAGTTATGTAAGTTAGACAAACGAGCTGATAACTCGGCCTCCGGATATCAGAATTGAGTCCCGTAAGTTATAACACGTTTCAAATATCTATGAGGTGATATGCCTATGGTTCCGTGTCGTTTCGACACCGGGGTGGATTTTGGTCTTTTTTTGACTATTTTTCTATGTTTCTTTAAAATCAAGTAAGTTAGGCAAACGACCTGATAACACGGCCTACGGATATCGAAACTAAGTCCCGTAAGTTTTAACGTGTTTAAAATATTTATGAGATGCAATTTCTATGGTTGCGTGTCGTTTCGACGCCCAAGGCGGGTTTTGCTATGTTTTCTACTATTTTTCTAAATTTTATTTAAATTATACAAGTTAGGTAAATAAGCTGATAACTCGGCCTCCAGATATCATAATCGAGTCGCATAAGTAATAACGTTTTCAAAATATCTATGAGGTGTTATAACTTCGATTTTGTATCGTTTCAACGCACGGGGTTGGTTTTGGTCAATAGTATGCTAAGTGTTCTTTAAGTTATGTAAGTTAGGCAAACAAGCTGACAAATCGGCCTCCAGATACAAAATTGAGTTCTGTAAGTTATAACGTGTTTCAAATATCTATGAGGTGTTATGCCTATGGTTGTGTGTAGTTTGGACTGTGAGACCCCCAAATTCAGGTTTCCTAACCTCGAATTTATTGTTCACGATACTCAATAACAAACATACTTTCTAACTAATGCAGAAGAATAAACATACATTATTTATCATAATAGTAATAAAGTCTTACAATCATAGTCTCAATGTTCTTTAACCTTAACTTAAAACATACTCTTAATACTATAAAGAGTTTACATAACCAACTAACATTTAAAATAAACTAGTACATTAGCCTTTTCAAACATCTACTCTTGAACCTTCCCTTTTCATTTGTCCCCTTTGGACGTTTCTGCCTTAGCTAAAATAAATGTCATGATATAGCAAGGGTAAGCAACTAATTTGCTTAGCAAGTTTATACACAAGGGAGATATATCATGATTAGAAAGAAGTTTCTCTTTCAATGTTCAACAATAGTATAAAATTATGAAGGAACATGAATAAATAGTTAACATATGAATATTCGAATAATTGAATAACAGGTACTAAGTGGTTTGAAATAACCATAAACATTTGCCAAGGTTCTCAGCATTTAAACTGGACCTTTTAATAAGTTTTGGTAATCAAGGGGATTAACCTTTCATACCCCGTGATTTATGTATAATCACTTAATAATCCAGCATTGATATCATGCTTTAATCAAATTCGTCCTTTTCTCAGCCAAGAGTTCTTACCATATCAATTTAATAAGAACAACTTTTAAAACACATATGATTTAACAAATTTATGCATGCTTGATCTAGCTAATACAAGTAGCATAGATTCGTCTCATAAAGAGTTCATGAATGAAAGAACTTTAATTTAATTCACAGTTCAATAATTATAGAATAGGAATTTAATTGCACAAGGTGCGAATCTCAATAATAAGTATAGATGTGAATAATTATCAATAATTATTCACTAACATGCTTCGAAAATAATAACTCGAGTTTGAGTTAGGGAACTTGTTTGTTCGACGACCTACGACTAACTAGCTTTAATTAAAACTCTTTGTGGAAGTAGTATTGTTGATAGATTTCACAATCAATGAATACGTGCAAGTATACACGGTCAACAAGTAATAAAGTGAAAGTAGAGTATCCTTCCCACGAGGAATTATTTAATAAAAATTACCAATTACTAACTCTTAACCAAATCAATTTTATTTAAACAACCATAAATTATGATTTTTCAATTTAAGAAAACTAAATTAAGCAATTAAAATAGATTATTCTAAAATAAACCAAATAAATAAAACTAAGATTTTAACGAATGAATTTAGATCAATAAAGATTAAGACTTCAATATCTCCAATTATGAACTATAAATCAATTATCCAATTATCCCAATTATTATGCCTACTAAATTGTTAACAGGAATTCTCAAATGTCAAAAGTCCTTTTCCAAGTGATCAATTGACTTCTATTTAATCTAGATTAATCTTGCTATATTCCTATGCAAAACAATTGAATTAAACTCCTTTAATTCCAATTCCTTATGTGTTATATGCGGTGAACAGATATTTCCATTCAATTCACAAACCTAATTATTCACTATGCAAATAACTAAGTCACATGTTATCATGCCCAGTTCTAACCCTAAAATTCCTCTTCCAATTCCCTCTACAGTAACAAGGTAATTATTGGCCAAATAATTAATCAATAAATACAAGGCAAGATAAACAATTCACTTTGGCACAAATAATTGGAATAAATCGAATAACTAATTTATAGCCATAAAAGGTTCAATTGTAATCTTAATAAAAGAGTTAGTTCATAATTAATGAATTGAAACCAAGAATCCACAACTGAATAGACATTAAAGATAAAAGTATGATAAGAGAAGAGAATAGAATTTGTTGTCAGCAAATCTGATGCTCCCCTCTTGCTCCTGCTCTTGATCTTCAATGATCTCCAAGTTACTTCAATCTCCAAAACTAATAAGAACTAGAGTTAATGTCTAATCTAATGGAGTGTATCTCTAGTCTAATCTATGTCATCGCCCTCTATTTTATGCCTTACATCATGTATTTATAGGTTACAAGTCCAATTTTTAGCTTAGGAACAAACCCAATCCTATTTGGACTCAAAAAAGTGTTAAAATTCGCCCCAAAACGCATCCAAGCTTACCCAACCTCTTCCCCAACGCCCCAACGCTAGGCACGGTGCTGGGATTCTGCCCCCTAGTGCCCCGACACTGCAAATAAGCCTTGTTTGGGCACCTCGGCGTTGGCCACTTTTCTGAAAATTTTCTACTCTGACGTCTTTTAGGAAAATGGCCATAACTTCTTCGTCCGAACTCCAATTTCGATGATTCAAGATGTTCCGGAAAGAGGAGACGTAGATATACAACTTTCATTCTTTACATTTTTTGAAATAAGCTCCAGAGAAATACTCAAATTGGCTTTGAAGTGACTGTTGTGTAAATGACAAGCCGAAAATGCAAATCTAGCTACCCCAAACGTCGATCCAAGTAACTTTTGTCCCAATTCTTAAAAAACAACATAAAATATGCTTGAATAGACACAAACACTTAAAATCAACCAAAAGATTAAGCTCAAATGCACTCAATTATGAGTATAAAACTCACTCATCAAACACTCCCAAACTTAAACATTTGCTTGTCCTGAAGCAAAAACACAATTTAGAAAAATTCATCCTTTAGAAATGATCCACCCAAACAATGAATTAATATGAATAAGCACAATGGCCTCAAAGGTTACAACAAATGATAACCCGCAGAAAATTTCGTAACAATGTCATGTCTAAAATTTAAACAACTTTTATTAGCTTCGCATCTACTCATGATCCTTTAAGTGCGTGTGTGCCTCCATATGTTCAAACTAGTCATGATTTAGCTAAGATCAACCAACACTCATAAAATATTTTTAAAACAACTCTCAAAACTTCTTATCACATCAATCACCGCTAAAATAGACAAAGCACATTTTTTTTCTTGAGGATCAACCGTATATTCAACTTTTAAGCTCATATGAACCCTTCCCAAGTATTTCAAACATACATATTTTCTTTTCTCTATTTAGTGAGTGTGTTTTACGCTCCATCTCACTTTCCACTTTTCATGAACGAGTGTGTTTTACGTTCCATCTCGTGCCTGTGTTTATGGGGAGTGCGTTTTACGCTCTATCTCGACCCACCACATGCTTCAATTATTCAACTCGAGAAGGTTCCAATATTTTTTTTTCAAAAGTACCCCAAGATTTCCCCCAAACTTATGTGAGTGCCTGATTTTCACTTCAAATGATGCTCAAATAAGATTTCTCAAGTTGCAATGGTATCTTTCATAAGCATTTAGCCAAAAAAATGTCAATCCCAACTGGCTAAACAAATGGATGTGTAAAGTTTTTCAAAAATTTCGCAAGTAATGTGAAAACCAACTAATGAGTTAAAATATAGACTAAACATGCTCATTAATTCTCCAAGAGTTAACAATATCAACCACCCACTTATCATTGGCCAAAATCAAATTCCATTAAAACATTGCCTAAGTAAATACTAAACATGATAAATACCCCCAAACTTAAAGCAGACATTGTCCTCAACGGCTAAGATAGGAAAAATTAAAAAAGAGGACTTCCCTGACATATAGCAATTTATCTCGTCTGCGAAGTCTGGAGAATAGGTTCGGCACGTGGAACAAATTGGGTACCACACTTGAGTTGGACTTGAATAACCTGTAAACCATGATAGAAGTAATTTTATTAAATCCTAAATAAATACAAATTTAAAACTACTAATATAAAACCTAATAAAACTAAGAATTAAAAATTAAACTTGGGTTGCCTCCCAATAAGCGCTTGTTTTATAGTCTCAGCCTGACTTCTTCAATTCTCTATCTAATTCCCCTATGAAAATTAAGGAACCCTCCATCCATTAGAAGCAATGTCTCTTTTGGGAGGTTCCCATTAGTAATGACCCTTGAATGAAAGTCACCTAGCAAGCTCTTTGTATATATGTTCCCCATTAAGAACATCCAAAAACTAGGTGTTTTCTCCATTATGTCTATGATCAGATTGGGGCATTGAAGCTTAGTAAACACAATGGGATCTTCCTTTATCTTCTCCTTTTCAACCGACCATGACTCCACAGTTGTACTAGCTCTTATGTCACAAAGAGCTTTGCCTACGACATGACTGCCAATTTGGCATGGTTTTGCAAAACTGCCCGGATTCTTGAACTTTGGTGGAGGAGGCACATGGGATACTAATGAAATCGACTCATCTTCGTTGAATCTTACAGTTAAATCTTCATCGATCTCCTTTTCCTTGACTGTCTCTTGCAAATCCTTTCCACTACGTAGAGTTACAGCCTTACAATGCTCATCTCTGCCCGGGTTTTTCTCTGTATCGCTCGGGAGTGTTCCAAGTGGTTGGTTATTCAGTGCATGTGCTATTTGCCCCACTTGATTTTACATATTCTTTACCGACGCACCTTGGCTTTGCATATTCAGCTCTACTTGAATCAATTTTTTATCCTGTTCCTCGTTCCTTTGTTCAGTAGCTCTAATAATTTTTTCCAAGGCTTCTTCCAAACTTGATTTCCTTTCTGGTTGTTGTGGAGTCTGATTTTGAAATCCGAATGTGTTTTGCTGTCTAGGTGCTTGAGCTTGATTGTTACTCCAAGAAAATCCCGGATGCTTTCTCCAACCCGGATTATACGTGTTTTGGTTCGGATACGGTTGGGTAGACCGACTATAGCTCCCTACGAACTGAGCTGATTCAGTGTTTATGGCACATTGATCTATAGCATGACTCCCAGCACATAACTCACAAACCATAGCTACTTGTTGCGTGGATGGTGGACTCCATGTTTCCATTTTCTTAGCTATTACGGACACCTGTGCTGCCAATTCTGAAAGTGTCGCGAGTCCATCAATTCCTGTTTCCATTAGTTGAGTCATGTTTGCCATCCTTCGCCTCCGTTGGGCTGCGATAACCTCTAATGTCTTCGAATTTGCCTCAATTTGTATTAGCTCTACAGAAAATGTATTCAGTCCATCAATCCATGTTTTTCTTGGTTGAGTCATGTTCGTGTATGGCCATTGATACGTAAATGCATCCATGGTACCTGAAAAGAGAGAAATATAGGAAGAGAATTAAAGAAAATAATAATAAAAAAAACGTTTAAATTAAAACTAATTTGATAAAAATTAATATTGGAAAAATTATTAAAATAATTCCCCGGCAGCGGCGCCAAAAACTTGTTGATAGATTTCGCAATCAATGAATACGTGCAAGTATACACGGTCAATAAGTAATAAAGTTAAAGTAGAGTATCGTTCCCACGAGGAATTATTTAATAAAAATTACCAATTACTAACTCTTAACCAAATCAATTTTATTTAAACAACCATAAATTGTGATTTTTCGATTTAAGAAAACTAAATTAACCAATTAAAATAGATTATTCTAAAATAAACCAAATAAATAAAACTAAGATTTTAACGAATGAATTCAGATTAATAAAGATTATGACTTCAATATCCCCAATTATGAACTATAAATCAATTATCCAATTCTCCCAATTATTATGCCTACTAAATTGTTAACAGGAATTCTCAAATGCCAAAAGTCCTTTTCTAAGTGATCAAATCACTTCTATTTAATCCAGATTAATCTTAATATATTCCTATGCAAAAAAATTGAATTAAACTCCTTTAATTCCAATTCCTTATGTGTTACATGCGGTGAACAGATATTTTCATTCAATTCACAAACCTAATTATTCACTATGCAAATAATTAAGTCACATGTTATCATGCCCAGTTCTAACCCTAAAATTCCTCTTCCAATTCCTTCTAGAGTAACAAGGTAATTATTGGCCAAATAATTAATCAATAAATACAAGGCAAGATAAACAATTCACTTTGACATAAATAATTGGAATAAATCGAATAACTAATTTATGGCCATAAAAGGTTCAATTGTAATCTTAATAAAAGAGTTAGTTCATAATTAATGAATTGAAACCAAGAATCCATAACTAATAGACATTAAAGATAAAAGTATGATAAGAGAAGAGAATAGAATCTGTTGTTAGTAAATCTGATGCTCCCCTCTTGCTCCTGCTCTTGATCTTCAATGATCTCCAAGTTACTTCAATCTCCAAAACTAATAAGAACTAAGGTTAATGTCTAATCTAATAGAGTGTATCTCTAGTTTAATCTATGTCATCCCCCTCTATTTTATGCCTTACATCATGTATTTATAGGATACAAATCCAATTTTTAGCTTAGGAACAAACCCAATCCTATTTGAACTCAAAAAAGTGTTAAAATTCGCCCCAAAACGTGTCCAAGCTTGCCCAACCTCTTCCCCAGCACCCCAGCACTGGGCACGGCGCTGGGATTCTGCCCCCTAGCACCCCGGCGCTGCAAGTAAGCATTGTTTGGGTGCCCCGACGCTGGCCACTTTTCCAAAAAATTTCTACTCTGACGTCTTTTGGGAAAATGGCCATAACCTCTTCGTCCGAACTCCAATTTTGATGATTCAAGATGTTCCGGAAAGAGGAGACGTAGATCTACAACTTTCATTCTTTAAGTATTGCGAAATAAGGTCCAGACAAATACTCAAATTGGCTCTGAAGTGACTGTTGTGTAAATGGCAAGTCGAAAATACGAATCTAGCCACCCCAAACGTCGATCCAAGTAACTTTTGTCCCAATTCCTATAAAACAACATAAAACATGCTTGAATAGACACAAACACTTAAAATTAACCAAAAGATTAAGCTCAAATGCACTCAATTATGAGTATAAAACTCACTCATCAAGTATGCACACAAGCCAATCATGTTGATGATAAAGCATATATTTTGTAACCATCTTATTCATTTCTAAATAAAAGTATAAATATTAAAGGCTTTAATTTATCTACATGTTGCTGTTTTTAATAATATGTGATAAACTCATAGTTTTAAGCAATATTTTTAGAATTATGATGAGATCATGCTACTAAGATCTGAATTCTTAGATAGCTTAATAACTAAAATGTTCCCAATCGTTGGATTACTAAAAAGGGGATTACTGAATCTGAATAGATTGGTATATACGTTACTTGCTCATTAGATGATGATGATTGATATCATGATCATTTGTGTGGAGACACTAAAGTAAGTATATAGGTGCTTATTGAATAATAAGTTCATTGAATGTGGTTCGCTAAGGAATACCTAATGGAGTTTTACTTACCTGTTAATAGGAATTCCTATAGTGGTAATAGTACAATTGATCCTTGGACTTGAAATCATCATAGTATCTTGTGTATGATGAGTTATACTTTGATTTATTCCTTAAGACCTTTAGGGTATATCAAAGGGTATGCTTGGGTATAATAAGTTATACATGAAGATAATGTATGACCAATAAATAATCTACTACTTCTAGTAAAAGAAGAGAAATGTCCTATGTGGTTTAAAAAATGACAACCCAGTAGTCATTGGCCAAGGCAAAATGAAATTAGAAAATGAGTTTCTAATTTCCATTATTTGGTATTGTGCATTTAAGAATCGAAATGCATATAACTAAATAAAATAAGACTTGACAATAATTTTATGTCTTATATTTAATTAGGATATTGTATGGTAGAAAGATTGAATTGTACAGTAACTATTTACTCAAAGGTTCTTTTATGATTAATGTTGAAATCTAAAGTTGTTAATCGATAGGGAGGCTTATCCCTACTGTAGAATAAATATTATTTATTTAAATAAATTAATAGTTTAATTTATTTATTTAAATAAGATTAGAATTATTCTAATTGATTTATTCACAACCTGTTTAATATGGTGAACCTAATGGGTCACACCATAAAAGGAAGAATAATAATTTAAGAAGTTAATTGCATAATCGTAATAATATGTTATGTGTATTTAATTTAATCTATGTTGATATAATAAATTAAATAGCTTAATATTTATTATTTCATATTTTAGAAATATAAAATATTAATTAATAAAAGGAGTCTTATTAATATTATTACAATTATTATTATTTTAATTTCTAAATGAGTTTGGGAATTAATTTAATATAAGTACTCTCATTTATTCCTAATAAGATTAGGATGCTAATTAATTAAAAGAGTTTAATTAATTATCCCTAATAAGATTAGGGAGTTTAATTAATTGAATTTAATTAATTAATTAATACCCTTATTTCTAATTAGAATAGAAGGGTTATCTGATATCTTTATAAGAGGAGTCTTATATCGGATATCAGTATGTGTGTGATAAACGTGATTCTAATTGTTCGAGAGTACGCCCTTTTTCTATAGAGATAGAAAAAATTAGGGTTTGAGCCAAAACACCCATCTTCTTGAATCTTTGTTCTTCCTTAGTGGAACACCTTTAGAGGTCGAACACTTGGGTGGCTAACGTTGATCAAAAGAAGGAATCTAACCTGGTGGATTCAATTTGAATGTGAAAAGGATTGGAGGTGAACTTGTACATGAGGAAGCTAGTTCTATAAGGGTATGAATCTAATATCCATCTCTTTTCTATTGACTGATAATTATGCACAAAATATGATCATGGTAATTGGTTTGTATGAAATTTTAAATTCCTATTTTATCGCGCTTCCGCACCTTTTATATAATTTGATTGTATGATCGCGCTATATACAAACCTAACTGTGGTATCAGAGCCAACTTTGTGCTAATTATCGATCTTGATGATTCCATGTATGTATGATATGCGGTTGGATCGAATTTTCTGGGCAAAAAATTTTCATGTTCTGTCTGCGATGCGGCGCAGCTGCGCCGTCTCCAGTTCATTCTGGAGCACAGCTGCGCCCAACACCAGATTTTGAAATTATTTATTTTAATATTTATTTCAATTAAGATAAATTTTTATTTTGAATTGGAATATTTTAAAATAAAAGTTTTATATTAACTTGGAATTAGATTCCACGTTTGTTTGAGTAAAAGAGTTTATTCAAAAGTTTTATATTAACTTGGAATTAGATTCCACGTTTATTTGAATAAAAGTGTTTATTCAAAAGTTGTATATTAACTTGGAATTGGATTCCACGTTTGTTTGGATAAGAGTTAATTCACATATGGAATAGAAATTCATGTTTCCTAGAATAAAGGAGTTTATTCACATATGGAATAGGATTCTATGTTTCCTAGAATAAAGGAGTTTATTCACATATGGAATAGGATTTCATGTTTCCTGAAATTAAAGATGTTTAATTTTGATCAGGAATATGATTCAACATATTTTATTTTTTAGCAATTTTAAGCTAAAATAAAGGAGTTTATTTTGTACTTAAAATTAGATTCCTTACTAATTAAAATAAAGGAGTTTATTTTGATTTGAAATTTGAGTTTATTTTTACTCAAAATTGGATAAAATAAAATAAAGAAATTTATTATGATTTAAATTTTGATTAAAATAAAGGAGTTTATTTTTTTTTCAAAATTGAATTTTAAAAAATTTGAAATTACCCATTAAATTGACATTGATACATATATGGAATGGATTTATTATTCATGAGATGAATTTATTTATTGATGCATATGTTGTTGTGTATGATAATAAATGAGATTGATTATGGACTATTGACATATGTGATTGAATTTTATTTTAGTTGGATGCATGAATGTATGAGTTTTATTAAATGGGGTCTGCGTACCTCGTCTTCTCAAATTTTTTCTTAATGTAAATTTTATCTCCCTCCTATGTACTTTTTCTTGACTGCTGATTAAGATTTGTATTTATTTTAAATAGTTTTGTAATAGGAATAGTTAGAATTAATTTTGAAAAATTAGAGATCAAGGAGAAAGGAGCGCTTGAAGACCCATTTGTAATGGAGCTCGGGTTTAAATGTAATAGTTATATTTAAATTTAATTCTTGCACGCTAGGTTTGACCTCTTGGTTCACTTGGTGGCTCTAGTGAACCAAACTAGAATAAAATTCATAATCAATCCGGGTAGAATATAGTATTATATATGTGCATGCTTATATTATATTATATATATATATATATGTGTGTGTGTGTGTGTGTGTGTGTGTGTGTGTGTGCATGCGCGCTAAACAAGATGAGACAATTAATAACAAAATCCCTCAAAGATTTTATATTAAGTCCTAAGCGTTCAAAGATATTTGAAATATCGAACGTCGCCTTCTAGCAGAATAAAAATAATAGAGTATCAATTAATTATTATAAGTTTGTTGTGTCACCACAAGGCTTATCTTAATTCTTTGAGATGTTAATTTTATCATATTAGATGCTTATAAAGAAAATTGAACAATGTTATTTTGCTGTGTCACCACAAGGATAATATTTTTCTTTTTTGAATATATGGAGTGCTAGGTTGGACTTAACTTGGATAATTTTGATTCGGATGTGCCACCACTTGATCAAAATAATCTAAGAGGCAAAATAAAAAGAGTTACATGATGATGTAATTGACAAGAGTTGTCTACCTATTTATTTATATATAGTTTATTATGTCACCACAAGGCTATATACATTTGAAATGAGATCCTTATTCTCACTAACAAATCTTTAATTAGATTTTGCTGAACTATATAAGTGAGGGTAATATAGTTTGATGAAAATAGTGGGAGATACCGATTTAAAATAAGACCTAATTATTTGGTAATTAATAAAAGAATGTATGCTAAAATGTTGTTAATTACAAATTCATTTACAGAATTTTATAATTTCTAAATTACTATCACTACGAAACATATTAGATGTTATTTAATCGGACCGAATTAATGTGACGCCCCCAAAATTAGGTATACATCACCCATCTTGAGTCGTCAGATATATAGTACAAAATACAAATACAAACTTAATTATACAAATGTCGTGTAACATACGACAATACATAAACTGAGAGTTCTAATAGGAATATTGTCATCTAGACAATATCCATACTCAAGGAGTCCTCATTACATTTATTGTCACACTATTTAACAGAATGGTGAGGACTACTAATGCTATCTTCTGGACCATCACTCCTTTCCCTGACTCGTCCCAGCTATATTCTCATTTCCTGAAGAGAACATTGAAAGAAAGGGTGAGCTCAACTAGCCCAGTAAGAAATATTATGACTAAGATAATGAAGAATAAATTATCAATAGTCTTCAACAATGTTAAACTGATAAAATACAATAGACATCAAGTTTAACTGCAGCGGAATAAGCAATCCATTAGAAGAGTCAAGTAGAGAATAAAACCTACTATCTTCTATGATTTAAAAATATTTTCATCAACTTTTATCACTGAGACTCAGCTTAATAAATAAACCACATCTTCTAATCATCCTTGTATTACGGGCCAAGGATATTCATTAAATCATCAATGATCATGACTATACCGAAAAATCCCTAGTCATAATCATACCACAAACTGTCTATCAATGCATTACAAGCCACTGAGGACTTTTACCACACCACTTATAACATCACAGTTCATGATTATACCGAATGATCCCTGGTCATAATCATACTAAGTCCATCTATGCACGTAAGCCAAAGATGACTTTTAACATAAAATAAACATGAGGATGATGACAATGTTATAGGAATTCAATTAAACAAGTTCAAGAATTAGTTTATCCAGGAACTAATAATATCCAAATTGTCAACATGATACTTCTTTGTAAAGTAACAGTCAAGAATGCTCAGAAGAATATTTTCATGAAAAGATATTGGATGAAGCGCAAATATCATGGATATTCCACTAATTTCATGGAGTATAGAAATCAAAACTTTACCCAAATGTGTATAATAAAGAATATATAAAACTGCAAATGGATTTTCACCAGCCATGCGGTAATCCACGTATACAGATCATTTTCATAATTTAATAAGGAATGAATATAAAGGATCATTCACCATGCATGTGGCAATCCACATAGGCAGGTTATTCCAACAGAATAATAAAGAATGGAATAACAGAAGGATTCACCATGCATGCGATAGAGACCGCACAGACAGGTTATTCCCAACAGAATAATAAATAACGGAATAATAAATATAGAACCAGGTCAGGTGAAATTCACACCGACAGGATATTCCGACAGAATAATAAATAAAGGAACCAGGTCCGGCGTAAAACGCACAGATAGGATATTCCAATAGAATAATAATAAAGACGGAACCAGGTCCGGTGTAAAACACACAGACAGGATGTTCCAATAGAATAATAATACAGACGGAACCAGGTTCAGTGTAAAACACACAGAAAGGATGTTCGAACAGAATAACAGAAGAATGTCACCAAATATAGGGTAGACCGCGTATACAGGTTATTCCAACAGAATAATAAGAAATGGAATAACAACAGTTCTCTTCATGAATAAGAAAGAATAACACCCCTTACCATTTTAAAGAAGAACTGAAATAAAGAAGTAGTTAAGTGGCAGAATACTCTTCTTCTTTCTCTCTATAGTTTCTCTCTCTAGAGTTCAGTGAATTCCTAAGAAATAATGAAGGAATGAGCTTCTATTTATAAGCTTGGTAGAGTAAGGGTAAAATAGTCTTTTCGCCATAATTTATGACATCATCGCTTATATCATCGATCAGATGACATCATTGCATACATCATCGATCAAATGACATCATTGCTTACATCATCCTTCTGATGACATCATTGCTTACCTCATCGTTCCGATGACATCATCGCTTACATCATCAGAATTTAAATTCAAATTATTCTCTTTCACCTCATTTTACTTGTATACCATGAATTTACTATAATAATGTTACCATTCAAATTATAAAAAATAACATACTATCATATAATCACATTATACTACTATAATATAATATTATAATAATATATTTAAATGAATTATTGATCTACTAATATAATTTCAACCAACGGTCTGAAAAATTAGCACATTTCATCATGGAATAATATTGTACCCAAAAATAATTTGGACCGAAAATAAATATATTGTCCGGGTGAATAGTAACTCGTGAATAGTAACTTCTGAATATTAACTCGTGAATAGTAACTCGTGAATAGTAACTCGTGAATAGTAACTCCGACACAAAAAGTATCTCAAATACTCGAGTGAATAATACTAGAGTGAATAGTAATTTAGATGAATAGTAACTCGTGAATAGTAACTCATGAATAGTAACTCCGACACAAAAAGTGTCCTAAATACTCGAGTGAACAATACTAGAGTGAATAGTAATTTGGATGAATAGTAACCCGTGAATAGTAACTCGTGAATAGTGACCATGTATTTTATGACAACTTGTTTACTTTAAAAAAAAATTACATATCACCCTTAACTTTAACCTTTTATCAATTTAACCATTTACCAAAATAGAAAAATTGAATACTTTTATTTCATAAAATTCGGGGTCTCACAATCTCCCCTCCTTATGGAATTTCGCCCTCGAAATTAACATACGTACCTGATATTCGAAGAGATGAGAATACCTTACTTTCTTTTCGGATTGTACCTTTCCGGATAATTTCGCTCTATCATGATTTTTCCATTTCTCATCTCCTGTATTTCGAATATCATTCTAGAATATACCTTCAAAACAAAGGTTAATCGACATACCACAATTTATCCACTTATTAAGTAAACAATTTCAGCTTAGGTAAGTCACACCCTAGCGAAGTATATTACTCGTCTTCTAGACTAATATCTCCATCAGTGACCATATCCCTGTAACATCAATCAACAATTTCTGTCCACAATCATATGAATAACTCATAATCATAATTGTGATTCTGAATTACTTTTCGCACCTAGGAAGAAGAAAATTTACATCACCTATCTTCACCTGAAACATCAAAAATCATGGTTATACCAAATCACAATTCCTGCTCATAATCATACTAATAAATTCATCTTTGCACTACGGCTAAAGATTTACAACTGTATAACCAATAATCAACAGTTAATCTTCGCACTACAGGCCAAGGATATACAACTGTAAAATCAATAATGCTGAGACTCAGCTTAATAGTATCACGACCACGAATTATCCATGCACTACGTGCCAAAGATAATCGTGTTTTCAATTACGGTCATGATTATACCAAACAATCCCTAGTCATAATCATACCAAGTCCATCCATGCACGTAAGCCACAGATGACTTTTACCACATCTATGAATTAATATTTCATTGCTGAGACTCAGCTCAATAATTAATCCACATCATCGAATCATCCCTGCACTACAGGCCAAGGATATTCTTTAGTATCACGACCACGAATTATCCATGCACTACGTGCCAAAGATAATCGTGTTTTCAATTACGGTAATGATTATACCGAACAATCCCTGGTCATAATCATACCAAGTCCATCTGTGCACTACAGGCCACAGATGACTTTCAACAAAATATAAACATGAGAATGAGGTATTGACGTATATAGGGTTTCGAACCTCTTAGAAACTTTCGCGTCATTCGCTCCTCATTATCGACCAAATGGGATGCAAACCGGGATAACTCTGCAAACTTAACCTCGTACTGCGATATGGTCATATTATTTTGCTCCAATGCTTATCTCAACATTGTTAGATGCCATTTTCAAACACTGCCACAAAACAAGGGTTGATTAACATATCACATATTATTCCTATACTCTGACCGACCAATTAAATACCAAATAAACTTAGGTAGGTCATACTAGCGAAGGAATTCCCCGTCTCTCCCCTCCTAGTTCTTATCTTACATCTCAGCCAGGGGTCATATCCCTAAGCTTTGATACCAACTGTGACGCCCCCAAAATTAGGTATACATCACCCATCTTGGGTCGTCAGATACATAGTACAAAATACAAATACAAACTTAATTATACAAATGTCGTGTAACATACGACAATACATAAACTGAGAGTTCTAATAGGAATATTGTCATCTAGACAATATCCATACTCAAGGAGTCCTCATTACATTTATTGTCACACTATTTAACAGAATGGTGAGGACTACTAATGCTATCTTCTGGACCATCACTCCTATCCCTGACTCGTCCCAGCTATATTCTCATTTCCTGAAGAGAACATTGAAAGAAAGGGTGAGCTCAACTAGCCCAGTAAGAAATATTATGACTAAGATAATGAAGAATAAATTATCAATAGTCTTCAACAATGTTAAACTGATAAAATACAATAGACATCAAGTTTAACTGCAGCGGAATAAGCAATCCATTAGAAGAGTCAAGTAGAGAATAAAACCTACTATCTTCTATGATTTAAAAATATTTTCATCAACTTTTATCACTGAGACTCAGCTTAATAAATAAACCACATCTTCTAATCATCCTTGTATTACGGGCCAAGGATATTCATTAAATCATCAATGATCATGACTATACCGAAAAATCCCTAGTAATAATCATACCACAAACTGTCTATCAATGCATTACAAGCCACTGAGGACTTTTACCACACCACTTATAACATCACAGTTCATGATTATACCGAATGATCCCTGGTCATAATCATACTAAGTCCATCTATGCACGTAAGCCAAAGATGACTTTTAACATAAAATAAACATGAGGATGATGACAATGTTATAGGAATTCAATTAAACAAGTTCAAGAATTAGTTTATCCAGGAACTAATAATATTCAAATTGTCAACATGATACTTCTTTGTAAAGTAACAGTCAAGAATGCTCAGAAGAATATTTTCCTGAAAAGATACTGGATGAAGCGCAAATATCATGGATATTCCACTAATTTCATGGAGTATAGAAATCAAAACTTTACCCAAATGTGTATAATAAAGAACATATAAAACTGCAAATGGATTTTCACCAGCCATGCGGTAATCCACGTATACAGATCATTTTCACAATTTAATAAGGAATGAATATAAAGGATCATTCACCATGCATGTGGCAATCCACATAGGCAGGTTATTCCAACAGAATAATAAAGAATGGAATAACAGAAGGATTCACCATGCATGCGATAGAGACCGCACAGACAGGTTATTCCCAACAGAATAATAAATAACGGAATAATAAATATAGAACCAGGTCAGGTGAAATTCACACCGACAGGATATTCCGACAGAATAATAAATAAAGGAACCAGGTCCGGCGTAAAACGCACAGACAGGATATTCTAACAGAATAATAATAAAGATGGAACCAGGTCCGGTGTAAAACACACAGACAGGATGTTCCAACAGAATAATAATACAGACGGAACCAGGTTCGGTGTAAAACACACAGACAGGATGTTCGAACAGAATAACAGAAGAATGTCACCAAGTATAGGGTAGACCGCGTATACAGGTTATTCCAACAGAATAATAAGAAATGGAATAACAACAGTTCTCTTCATGAATAAGAAAGAATAACACCCCTTACCATTTTAAAGAAGAACTGAAATAAAGAAGTAGTTAAGTGGTAGAATACTCTTCTTCTTTCTCTCTATAGTTTCTCTCTCTAGAGTTCAGTGAATTCCTAAGAAATAATGAAGGAATGAGCTTCTATTTATAAGCTTGGTAGAGTAAGGGTAAAATAGTCTTTTCGCCATAATTTATGACATCATCGCTTACATCATCGATCAGATGACATCATTGCATACATCATCGATCAAATGACATCATTGCTTACATCATCCTTCTGATGACATCATTGCTTACCTCATCGTTCCGATGACATCATCGTTTACATCATCAGAATTCAAATTCAAATTATTCTTTTTCACCTCATTTTACTTGTATACCATGAATTTACTATAATAATGTTACCATTCAAATTATAAAAAATAACATACTATCATATAATCACATTATACTACTATAATATAATATTATAATAATATATTTAAATGAATTATTGATCTACTAATATAATTTCAACCAACGGTCTGAAAAATTAGCACATTTCATCATGGAATAATATTGTACCCAAAAATAATTTGGACCGAAAAAAAATATATTGTCCGGGTGAATAGTAACTTCTGAATATTAACTCGTGAATAGTAACTCGTGAATAGTAACTCGTGAATAGTAACTCCGACACAAAAAGTATCTCAAATACTCGAGTGAATAATACTAGAGTGAATAGTAATTTAGATGAATAGTAACTCGTGAATAGTAACTCATGAATAGTAACTCATGAATAGTAACTCCGACACAAAAAGTATCCTAAATACTCGAGTGAACAATACTAGAGTGAATAGTAATTTGGGTGAATAGTAACTCGTGAATAGTAACTCGTGAATAGTGACCATGTATTTTATGACAACTTGTTTACTTTAAAAAAATTTACATATCACCCTTAACTTTAACCTTTTATCAATTTAACCATTTACCAAAATAGAAAAATTGAATACTTTTATTTCATAAAATTCGGGGTCTCACAATTAAACGGATTGGTTAAGGAATTAGAGAATAGTTCTCATGACTGAAAAGCTATCTTATGTCCTTAATACGCCTATCCATGCAATGGTTGCAGACAATGCTTCTCAGGAAGAGATTGCTACTTTTAGAAAGTGGCAAGATGACGCATAGTTGGCTCAATGTGTCATACTCGTATCCATGAGTAACGAGCTTCAGCGTTAACATAAAACTATGGATGCTCCTACTATATTTCTGCTCATCAAGTAGTTGATGGTGATGAAAGTAGGACTGATAGATATCAGATATCTAAGGAGCTCTTCCGATCTAGAATGACCAATGATACTACAGTACAAACAAAAGTCCTTAACATGATCAATTTGATTGAACAATTAAGACAACATGTTTTGTCATGGATGGAGAGTTGAGTCAAGATTTGATCTTGTAGTTACTCCCGGACTCCTTCTCACAATTATTGTGAATTTTTCACATGAACAAGCTAGATATCAACATCGTTGACTTGCTTAACATGTTAAAAAAATGTTGAGAGTCACTTTCCAACCAAGAAAGACCAAGTCTTACTGGTAGGGGCCAAATGATCTTCTAAAAAGAAGAACGATTCAAAGAAGGTAAATAGAAAGGCAAAAATGAAGGATAATAAGAACAAAACTGATACAGATAGCAAAGAAGCTTGCTTCCACTACAATAAGCCTGGACACTGGAAAGAAACTGTGAGAAGAATCTTGCAGAAGCTAACCAGAAGAAGCTTAGTGAAGCTTCGGTAACAAATACAATTTTATTCATTATTGAAATAAATATTTCTTTAAGTCAAGGTTCTACTTAAGTATTGGTACCAGCTTTAGTTCTCATAAATATAGATTTATGAAGGGACCAAGCAGAAGTAGAAAGCTAAACAAAGATAAGTAATCTGATATGTGGGAAATGAACCAAAGGTTAGCATTTGTAAGACCCCAAATTTTATAAAATAAAATTATTCAATTTTTTATATAATTATTATTCAGTAATTGGTTAAATTGATAAAAGGTTAAAGTTAAGGGTGATATATGAAAATTTTATAAAATAAACAAGTTGTCATAAAATATTCGTTTGGTCGGGGAATATTCTTTTTGTTGAGGAATATCCGTACGACGGCGTAATCATTGGTGGACCACATAACAGAATAACTGTCGGATATAGAAAGCGACAAAAATAACTTTTTTATAAAAATAACAACAAGACTTTTATCGTTAAAGTATTGAAATATTAGGTGATAAAAGCACAATAATACGCGTTGTTGTACAGTAGCACATGGTATTGTACAATATCTTTGATTATTGATGCTTACGTAAGAAGTCACTCGGTTTTGCTCAATTATTGTCACAGTATTATCTGCACAATATGTTATATTATTAAATTAATAATTGAGATGACACAATTATTCATATTATTATATGCATTATTGACAATGTCTAGGAAGTTCTGTCGAGAAAAGGGGTTTGGTTATTTAATTGTGCGCCAGTAAGGAGAAATCCTTATCGAAAAGCCCTGTCTTTCCTGGAAAAGATATGGTTGTCAATATTATGAGTTATAATATTAAATGATGAATAATTGTTGAATGATTAAAAATGTGTTGTGGTAATTATTTATTCAATCTTTTTGATATAAATAGAGGGGTTTGTTATGAGGCGTTTATTATAAGTTTGGCTTATTATTCCATGAGGAGATGTGCTAATTTTTCAGACCGTTGGTTGAAGTTATAATAGTAAATTAATATGGACCGTTAGTTGAAGTTATAATAGTAAATCAATATGAACTCTGTTTAAAAGTTATAATAGTAAATCAATATGGACCGCTGATTGAAAGTTATAATAGTAAATCAGTATGGACCGTTGCTTTATGTTTTAATAGTAAATCAATATAGATAGTCTGTTTTAATAGTAAATCAATCAGGATCGTTCATGAATTAGTTACTATTTTGTCCATTCTCCTATAAATAGAAGCTCATTCCTTCATTATTTCTTATGAATTCAGTAAAACTCTAGAGAGAGAAACTATAGGGAAAAAGAATAAGAGCATTCTGCTACTTCACTATTGCAGTATCCAATCTTCTACTAAGGTAAGGGATGTTATTTTTGTAAGGGGTATTTTTTCTTTTGTATTCGTAAAGGATGTTATTTTCTTTCAATACTCATAAGGGTTGTCATTCTATTCTTTATTAATCTACGGGAGTAACCTGTCTACGCGAATTACCACATGCATGGTGAATGACTCTTCGTATTACTTCTTTATTAGTATGCGGGAGTAACATGTCTACACGGATTACCGCATGCATGGTGAATGACCCTTCTTATTCATTCTTTATTAATCTGCTGGTATAACCTGTCTACGCGAATTACCGCATGCATGGTGAATAACCCTTCGTATTCATTCTTTATTAAATAATGAAAATAATTTGTCTACGTGGATAACCGCATGACGGGTGAAAATCCATTTGTAGTTTCGTATCTTCTTTTATACTCGTATGAGATATTATTTCTTTTATACTCGTTAAGGAATATCGTTTTCTTTCGTATTTTCCATTTATGGGAACTATTCACACCGGAGTACTATTTATTTGGGTACTTTGCATGACGGGGTACTATTTACTTGGGGTACTATTTACTCAGTATACTATTCATTTGGTACTATTCATTTGAGTGCTATTCACGGGGTACTATTCATGACAAAATTGGTTTCTTTTCTGACCAAATTATCTTTGATATATTAATCTTATTCTTAAATTTAAATTCACATTTTGATCATCATGTTGACCATTTGGACATTCTTGAATTCTGAATAAATTGAATTATAAATCTCTAATATTTATCATTGATCTTACTTGATTAATTCTTTATATCATTGTCATCATTCTCATGCTTATATTGTGGTGAAAGTCATCTTTGGCCCGTAGTGCGTAGATGGACTATTGATTGGTATGATTATGACCAAGAATTATGTATTGGTATAATCATGACCTGTAATGGTACAGACAAATGATGTGATAAAAGTCATCTTTGGCCCATAGTGCATAGATAGACTGTTGATTGGTATGATTATGACCATGAATTCTATATTGGTATAATCATGACCTGTAATGTTATAGACAAATGATGTGGTGAAAGTCCTCTTTGGCCCGTAGTGCAAAGATGGCATATTGACTATTGATTTTATAGTTGATATCTTTGGTCTTAATACAAAGATGAACTGTTGATTGATAGCTTTGGCCCGTAGTACAAAGATGGACATATGTATGACATGATCATGACCATTAATGATACAAATAAATATTTTTGGCCCGCAGTGTAAAGATAGACTATTGTTTGGCAAGATCATGACAATTGGTTTTATAGTTAAATGTCTTTGGCCGTAGTGCACTGACAGACAATTGATTAGCATAATCATGACCATTGGTTTTATAATTGAATATCTTTGGCCTGTTGTGCAAAGATAAACAATTGATTGGTATGATCATTGTTATTACATTTGAATATCTTTAGTCTTTGGGGCAAGGATATTGAGTAAAAGTTCTATTAAGCCTTTGTGGTGAGGAGAAACTATTGATTTACATGATTATAAACATGAATTTAATTATAATCTTTGGTGGTTCAGGTAAAAACAGGTGATGAAAGTTCTCTTTATCTTGGGTACAACAAAGAACTTTTGATGTGTAACGACACCAAAATTCATACCATTTAAAATCTCGACTTCGGTCATTAACCATACATTCAACCTCTAATTTTACATCATTATTCGATATTAAAAATCACTAAAATTGCGGAATATTTATAACTTTTGTACATTTCCTTCTTTATTGTCCTAAATCGCAACCTTTACATTACATCTCTTCGATTCAAATATATATCATGAATCGTTACAATAAACTGACTATACAAAGTCTTACATCATAAATAGATATCCATATACACTGGATAACTCAATTTACAATTCAACAACATTTACATTCAAAATATTACATACATTTCTCATAAAACATAAGTAATCTTCGTGAATATAGATCTCTATAACTCACTTAGCACATATCCTTACCTTAATTCCTTGACCTGCAAAAGTGGTTATTTGCAGGAGTGAGCTCGACAGCCCAGTAAAATCTGACAGTTTTCATGCATCACATAGCACATAACAACATGCTCGATATACATCTCATTAAAGTAACATGGCATACATGCTTTTAATTCACATAGCAAATATCAAGATTGAGTTCCTTACTCAATCATCATTCTTTAGCCAAAATAATGCAGTCATATATTGACTTTAACATTTCATGATTTCAACATTTATAACATATCATGCAATTTAAAACAGTTCATCAAGTCCACGTAGAAAATAGGAACTGAAAGACTTGCCTTGATCGTTGTTTACCAATAACAGTTTAACAACTTACAACTATCTGCACTTCACGTGCCCTACGTAATTATATAATCACATCAAATATTAGTCATATAACAACACATAGTAATTGTAATGTAAACTCTACTCTACATTTTATAACCCTTCCTATCATAAATACACGATGTTCAACTTAATTGTGTTATCTTTTAACTTATATCTCACTATATTTCATATTCGCAGTTCATTGAAGTGTTTAAGTCTTGCAAGGACTACTTATTGGTTTTATATTAAATCCATTTCTTATCTTATAATATTCATTTCATTTTAATTAAAACACTTTTTAAGTTCATTAACACTTGGCACGGCGTTTCGACGTTCATTCGTCACACGCCAGATTTGCCTCTCTTGTGTATGCTTACTATTCTTTTATAACTCATCTAATACATCATATATTAATGTTAAGAATCATTATATTTACTATTATTCATGTTTTGTAACATAAGAAAACATCTTTTATGGTCAGGAGCACTACACATGCATGTGTGCATGCCCGACACCCTCCGATTGCCTCCGAAAATACAACAGTCCTAAAGATGACAATTTTGACCCATCCTAATGACCTCAAATTGAACAACTTAAAGAACGAAACTCGTCCTCGTTCCAGATCATCTTGAATCACCTAAATCAGAGTTCGTATGAGGAAGTTATTGCCATTTTACTACAGGTGGTCAAAACTGTTCAACCCATACTACTTTTCCAGTGCTGGGGCGCGGGACAGTGGCGCTAGGGCGCGAATTCCAGCGTTGGGGCGCGAATTCTAAGCTAGCCAATGGCGCCGGGGCGTGAAATTTGGCGCTGGGGCTCGAATTTCGGCGCTGGGGCGCCGAAACTTGTAGAACCCAACCATTGGAGAACAGAACAACTAATTTCTGTCTATTTAACACTGCTAACATCTAAAGTAACATGCTAACTTATATAAATTACACATATACACACTACCCAACAAGTATATACTAGTTTTAACACAACTAATCAACAATAGTAGGAAACTAAATCTTTGAAAACACTGTTTTAAAAACCAAAACTCCATTATCGATAATATATAAAATACAGTAAACTGTAATTCCACGGTTATAACCAATTTGATTCCTTTAAACTACAATTTTTCTGAAATTCATACCAAATAAACATACATGACCTTCAACTTCATAACTAGCATAAACGAATTTTTTGTTATCATGCAAAACATATATTCGTATATTTATTTTTCACTGTAAAACCAAGTTCTCTTTCTCAATTAACTTAATTTAGCATGCACACACACACACACACACACACACACACACACACACACACACACACACACACACACACATATATATATATATATATATGCTAGTTGTATCAATTACAATTATAATTATTCAGGATTTCAAAATCAATTACATAAACATGATTTACAGACAACCTTTGTAAAAACTCATATATAGTGAAGTTGAGTTTCAAGAAACATAGAGGCTAAATAGTTATACTATAAAACCTATGTTAAGATTATAACACATACATTTTTGTTGTTTTTAGAAAACCTTTCATTGATAATAGCTTTTGACGAACACAGAACCTTCTCTCTCAGTCAC
Source organism: Panax notoginseng (assembly GCA_016801055.1). Classification (NCBI taxonomy): domain Eukaryota; kingdom Viridiplantae; phylum Streptophyta; class Magnoliopsida; order Apiales; family Araliaceae; genus Panax; species Panax notoginseng. The sequence goes on along the minus strand of CM029014.1, from coordinate 120,635,842 downwards.
AAATTCTCAGACACTTTTCTTCTCTTTTCTTTCTCTGTAGTTTTTCTTAGGCTTAGGTTTAGACAATACAGACAACATGTTATAGCTAAAACTTAAAACAAAATCAACGTAAGCTTTCCAAAACGTTTTTAAAACTGTCGTATACTAATTACTCCTTATTAATTTATCAGTTATAAAACTATTATATATATTATACGTATTATATTTATATAACAATAATTCAAAAATTAAAACCAAAAGCTATACGGTTTTGTTTGGCAAATCATTTAAAATTAAAGGATTAATATACGTAAGCCTTGTTTGGCAAAAACCAAATTAAAATTACTTTAATTTATTTTAATAACTCTTTATAACATAGTTATTTGTCACACTTTATTTAATAACAATTTATTAAATAATTCACTTAATCACATAACTCAATCCACATAACACATTAATTATTTAACAAATAAATAATTAACTAAATCAAATCAATCAAATTGAACAATTATTTATCCCATAACAAACACATCCAATAAATATTTATATAAATTAATAAATATTTATAATTCAATAAATATTTAAATATTATAATAAAAATCTGGACTGTTACATCATTCCCTCCTTACAAGGATTCTGTCCTCAGAATCACAACTCAAGCCACTCATTCGTTACAATCTTCCCTACTTACAAAGATTCTGTCCCCAAAATCGAAGACACAAATTAAACAAATAACTCAAAGAAATTTTTCATCATTTTATCTAACTATAGATTTTATATTTCCTACTACATTCATTACCTAACAAATTCTAGGTTTCATTTCATAACTTTCATTTGAACTCAATTATATTTTGAGTATTATATATCTTTTAATCCATTCATTTCCTTTTCTAAGGATCGTTATCATCAATACTCGGGATATTATATTCACCCTTTCTTCTAAGAATTTCGTCCTCGAAATTTTATCAATTAATATTTATTCTTTCAATCTATTAAAGTAGATTTTACATTAATGCTATATTCATTCCTTAGGTTCTATAACCACTTCTTCCACAAAGATCATTTTACAATTATTAACTTTTCTATTAAAAGTTTTACATTATTCTTTGTTAACTCATATCCTTCTCACTTCAAAATCTCTTTTCTCACTTATTCAACATATTCATCATTCAGTGTCGCATTCTACGACTTACTTCTTTCTAAGGAATACTTTCCTTTTTCACTTCCATCTTGCAGAATAACAAGAATCTTTCACAATTGTTCAATAATTGGGAAGTAGTATGAATAACTCAAGAATTTAAAAGATTCCAAATAATGTTGAGGGGTCACAAGACCGTGAACTCTATTCTCTAGGTTTAATAGTGCTTCACCCCCAGTTCTTCACACTTTAAACCCTCTTTGGCAGAATGTTTATCAATCACAAAGATTGGAAACACCCCCCACTCGTACATTAGGTGGCCAACCTATTGTACCACTACATTGGGCTGCAACGTAGTGTTTTGTAACGACTATATGTGTTACGCTCGGTACTTAGGGTGTTAAGCCCTTCGTACAATGTATTCTGTACAAATATTTCAGCACAAAGTATAAAACTAAGTGCAACCCCTAATAATAGGGTTGTTCATCTCAGCTTTTCAACATCTGAATCCGTACCAAAACAATTTGGTTTGGCATAACTTTTCAATGAACGTTTGAATTTCATGAACATCTTTCAATATTTGTCTAGCTGAATCAAATAGCATATACCTCTACAACAATTCGGACATCAACCGAAATATACATATACATACATATATATGTATTCTCATATCTTAAAGAAATCTCAAAAATCTTTTTTTTATGGCGTCATGATACCGCACTGTATTTACAGTCCGTTGAGGATTCCGTCATTTGGTGATTTTATCATACTACATCATACCATAGTGGGTTGACGATCCTTAGATCACATCCAACACTAGGTAATACTACATTGATGACTCCATCATTTTTATCATCTTTGCACCAGGTTACATGATGCATTAATGATATATATAAAATACATTTTAATATATTGCAAATCATTTTTGTCTAGCCGAATTAATTAGCATAGACATATGAATAACAGTATTGTTGTTAAAACTCATTGGTTCCATCAGTTGATCCAATGTTTTTCAAGAAAATAGAAGTGTAAACATCAGCACGAAGTCAATAAATTTCAAAATTCTAGCATAGCTAGTAGATTTAGAATACCTATGCTTCCACCATCAACTCCACTTTCTATAATGATCCATTGCTTAATAGGTCTATCTATTCCTATCATCCTCAATACTCTATTCACACTTAGCTATACCCAGTTCGTCAAACTTATCACACGTTATGAGTTCAGGAACTTGCCATAATCGTATGAGTTTAAGAACTTATCCTAGTCAGACTATAGGCGTACATTCGCTGAGGGGTTCAAAATCATACCATATAATTATGAGTCACAAACCTACCATAAGTATGAGTTTTAAGAACTCGCACTTAATCTTATATTATTCTCTAACTAAACTCTACCTATCTGTTATACACATGAGAAAAGAATCACCTTCTCATCATGCATGTAGCAAATAGCGCGACACAAACCTTTCAATGATTATCAATGGGATAAACTGAGTGCAAGCACAAAACCCTCGCCCATACAAAGGTTTGTGCAACTCAGTCATCACATGAGTCCTCAATTGAAAACCCACCTAACTCTATCTTGCTCTTAACTTACTCTTTGTTCGATACGAATTTCTCGTATCACATTATCTATAACTCCTTATGAGTTTATCTCGTACTATTATGGTACATTATCTTCATAGCATCAAGTTATAATCATTCAAACATTACAAACCATCTTCCTTTTTATAACTTAAACAGATCACACCGTGATCTTATTCTATAATCATCTCCCTTAAAATTCTTTTCTTAACTCGTGATCGTTTTGTTTTTACGATCCTCTTTATTTCCCTTTTTTTTCCCATCATTTACGACATTATTCGTTGTCTTGGCTATTGGAGTTAGGAAACTCTCATTTCTTATCTTTATATCTCTTCAAGATTCTTCTTTGAATCTTCTTGTTTATATAACAATTCTTCCTTTAAGAATTTCTAACTTCATTTACATCGCTCAAAATTTCATTAGAGTTACACACTTGGTACACATCGAGTCTCTAATAGTTTCATTATGGTACGCTGAGTGGTTTCCCATAAACAATCAACAAACTAGGTTCCGAGTTGCTAGTTCGTATATACCTCCGCTCTATGAAGGAATCGTTTAGCCCAGATACCATACATCAACTACTAAAGAGTACAATTGCACCACACTTAGATATAACTCTCTTTTCTTAACTTCATTATCATTCTCTTTTTATAGACATTGTCTATTTATTATTATTATTGGAGTTGGGTAATCCCAAATTCATATTCTTTATAATTCTGCGAGATTCTTCTTTGAATCATTTCACGCATGTTTTAATCCCTTCTTTATACATTTCTTAAATTATTTCTTATTGTTCAAACTCTATTTGAGCTTATTTGTTCACTATCTTCACCTCTCTTCTCTAAGGTTATAGCCTAAGGTACTCTTACCTAAGGTTTCTAACCTATCGGCTTTGATACCAACTGTAACGACCCCAAAATTCATACCATTTAAAATCTCGACTTCGGTCATTAACCATACATTCAACCTCTAATTTTACATCATTATCCGATATTAAAAATCACTAAAATTGCGGAATATTTATAACTTTTGTACATTTCCTTCTTTATTGCCCTAAATCGCAACATTTACATTACATCTCTTCGATTCAAATATATATCATGAATCGTTACAATAAACTGACTATACAAAGTCTTACATCATAAATAGATATCCATATACACTTGATAGCTCAATTTACAATTCAACAACATTTACATTCAAAATATTACATACATTTCTCATAAAACATAAGTAATCTTCGTGAATATAGATCTCTATAACTCACTTAGCACATATCCTTACCTTAATTCCTTGACTTGCAAAAGTGGTTATTTGCAAGAGTGAGCTCGACAACCCAGCAAAATCTGACAATTTTCATGCATCACGTAGCACATAATAACATGCTCGATATACATCTCATTAAAGTAACATGACATACATGCTTTTAATTCACATAACAAATATCAAGATAGAGTTCCTTACTCAATCATCATTCTTTAGCCAAAATAATGCAGTCATATATTGACTTTAACATTTTATGATTTCAACATGTATAACATATCATGCAATTTAAAACAGTTCATCAAGTCCACGTAGAAAATAGGAACTGAAAGACTTGCCTTGATCGTTGTTTACCAATAACAGTTTAATAGCTTACAGCTATCTGCACTTCACGTGCCCTACGTAATTATATAATCACATCAAATATTAGTCACATAACAATACATAGTAATTGTAATGTAAACTCTACTCTACATTTCATAACCCTTCCTATCATAAATACACGATGTTCAACTTAATTGTATTAACTTTTAACTTATATCTCACTATATTTCATATTCGCAGTTCATTCAAGTGTTTAAGTCTTGCTAGGACTACTTATTGGTTTTATATTAAATTCATTCCTTATCTTATAATATTCATTTTATTTGAATTAAAACACTTTTTAAGTTCGTTAACACTTGGCACGACGTTTCGACGTTCATTCGTCACACGCCAGATTTGCCTCTCTTGTGTATGCTTACTATACTTCTATAACTCATCTAATACATCATATATTAATGTTAAGCATCATTATATTTACTATTATTCATATTTTGTAACTTAGGATAACATCTTTTATGGTCAGGAGCACTACACATGCATGTGTGCATGCCCGACACCCTCCGATTGCCTCTAAAAACTTAACAATCCTAAACATGACCATTTTGACCCATCCTAATGACCTCAAATTGAACAACCTAAAGAACGAAAGTTGTAGATCTACTCGTCCTCATTCCGGATCATCTTGAATAACCTCAATCGGAGTTCGTATGAGAAAGTTATGGCCATTTTATTACAAGAGGTCAAAACTGTCCAACCCAGACCACTTTTTCAGTGCTGGGGCGCAAGAAAGTGGCGCTGGGGGTGCAAATTCTAGCACTGGGGCGCGAATTCTAAGCTATCCAGTGGCGCTGGGGCGCAAAATTTGTCGCTGGGGCGCGAATTTCGGCGCTAGGGCGCCGAAACTTGCAGAACCCAACCATCGGAAAACAGAACAACTAATTTCTGTCTATTTAACACTGCTAACATCTAAATTAACATGCTAACTTATATAAATTACACATATACACACTACCCAACATGTATATACTAGTTTTAACACAACTAATCAACAATTGTAGGAAACTAAATCTTTGAAAACACTGTTTTAAAAACCAAAACTCCATTATCGATATATAAGATACAGTAAATTGTAATTCCACGGTTATAACCAATTTGATTCCTTTAAACTATGATTTTTTTGAAATTCATACCAAATAAATATACATGACCTTCAACTTCATAACTAGCATACACGAATTTTTTTGTTATCATGCAAAATATATATTCGTATATTTATTTTTCACTGTAAAACCAAGTTCTCTTTCTCAATTAACTTAATTTAGCATGCAACACATATACATATATATATATATATATATATATATATATATATATATATATATATATATATGCTAGTTGTATCAATTACAATTATAATTATTCAGGATTTCAAAATCAATTACATAAACATGATTTACAGACAACCTTTGTAAAAACTCATATATAGTGAAGTTGAGTTTCAAGAAACACAAAGGCTAAATAATTATACTATAAAACCTATGTTAAGATTATAACACATACCTTTTTGTTACTTTTAGAAAACCTTTCATTGAGAATAGCTTTTGACGAACACAGAACCTTCTCTCTCAGTCACAAATTCTCAGACACTTTTCTTCTCTTTTCTTTCTCTGTAGTTTTTCTTAGGCTTAGGTTTAGATAATACAGACAACAGGCTATAGCTAAAACTTAAAACAAATCAACGTACGCTTTCCAAAATGTTTTTAAAATCGTCGTATACTAATTACCCTGTATTAATTTATCAGTTATAAAACTATTATATATATTATACGTATTATATTTATATAACAATAATTCAAAAATTAAAACCAAAAGCCATACGGCTTTGTTTGGCAAATCATTTAAAATTAAAGGATTAATATACGTAAGCCTTGTTTGGCAAAAACCAAATTAAAATTACTTTAATTTATTTTAATAACTCTTTATAACATAGTTATTTGTCACACTTTATTTAATAACAATTTATTAAATAATTCACTTAATCACATAACTCAATCCACATAACACATTAATTATTTAACAAATAAATAATTAACTAAATCAAATCAATTAAAATGAACAATTATTTATCCCATAACAAACACATCCAATAAATATTTATATAAATTAATAAGTATTTATAATTCAATAAATATTTAAATATTATAATAAAAATTTGGATTGTTACATGATGGGTATTATAAGGATAAAATATTAATGATGGACTTTTAATTTGGAGGAGATAATAGACATTATTTTTTACTTGACTCTTCTAATGGATTGTTGTTTTCTCTGCAGTTGCTGATCTAAAACTTGTTGTTTATTGTATTCTACCAGATTTTTCCCTGCTGAGGACTAAGGATAATTTGTTCTACATTATCTTAGTCATAATATTCTTAACTATGCTAGTTGAGCTCACCCTTTTCCTTCACAATTCTCTTAAGGTAGTAAGAGTGTAGCTTGGTTGAGCGGGGATAACAGGGGAATAGTGTGATGGTTTGAGACTGTGGAAGTTTCTCAATACATTATAAAAGAGTATGACAAAATATAATTGTATTGAGGACTTAAGATATGCGTGACATATTCTGTACGTCATTTAATAATTGATTTTTGCGAACAATAATAGGGTGAGGAGAACCTAACTGTTAAAGCGTCAAAAATGCACCCCATTAGAATGAAGAGGTCAGAATTGTACTAAGAGCTTTAAGGGTGTGTTTCCACTATCATACATGATGTCTAAACACATACAAACTCGTGTTATCATAAGATATGGTTGTGCAAATCCAATTGTTGACTACATCTATGAGTACTATCTTTATAATCTTGGAGTATGGTTGGAATATAATCCTCAGTTTGAGACAATGGAGATAATTATATGGCAAAAAGATACACACCATTGGAATGAACACAATAGTAATATTCTTGTTCTTCTTTGGGGTCTATTGGGTCAACCAAGGTTAATGCTTAAGTCCTATTATATCTATTATAACTTAGATGCATGGCCTCTCATGTATGAAGGATTCCTTCAGCATTTTCTAAAGATTTTAATTCCTAAAACAGTTATTGACTGTACCTTTATGCAGAGTATCATTAATTTGGAGTGTGAGTATTGTTATTTGTATTGAAACTCATAACATATTTGTTGTCGTATTTTGCACTACAATTGTATAAATGAAGTTTGTATTTGAATTCAGTAGTGTGTATCTGGCGACCCAGAATGGGTCTGGTGGACCTATTTTGGGGGCATCACAGCATTAGACATAGGAACTTATAGTTTAGCACAGCCTGTAATAACCCGATTTTTTCTATATAAATAAATAAGAAATTTTGCATATAATTTTTTTTAAAGTGGGAATATGTGCCAAGTAATGTATATGTATATTATATGATAAATAAAATTTATTTATTACATGAATAATTTTGAATAATTTTATTTTAGAATTATTGATCATTATAAAGTATATTCTTATAATAATTAATTTTATAATAGAAATGTCTTTATTATTTATTTTCTATGAAAATATGATTTTTATATTATTTAAATAATATATGAAATGATTATGGAAATTATTATAATTACTATTTTATTATATGAATTTTAGTTCAAATTATTAAGTTAATTATTTTAACTTAATTAATAATGTTATATATGAAAGATAAATCATATATGGAATCCAAACTCTAATTTTGGATTTTGATCAATGAATGAGAATAATAATATTATATTAAATATAATATTATTTTTTAGTGTTATAAATATATATTGTATGTGTGTATTGATAATGTTTGGTCGATTATGGTGTTTAATGTCAAAACCATATATCAATTTGTTAAAACCTATTTTGAAACTCAATTATGAGTTCAAAACTGTGAAATATTGGTGTTATAGGATTTATGTTGTGTATTATTAGATTTAATGCTAATTAGAGAAAACCCTAATTAATATTTAAAATTCCTAATTGTTAAAAAAACCCTAATTTCTAAATTAGTAAACCTAATTTGCTAGAATGAAACCCTAATTACTAATTGTAAGCCTTAATGCTAATTGTGGGATCTTAAACCCTTATTGTTCAAGTAATGTAATTAGAAAACTATTTATAATTAATAAATTCTAAATTACATTTTTAGGAAACTAATATTTTATTTTATTTTATTTTAAACCCTAAATGAAATCTTAGACATCCAATTTTTGGAAAACCTAAGGGTTAAACCCTAAAGGTCAAACCCTAAGGGTTTGCAAAGTTTACAAGAATGCCACTAGAATTGCTTGCAAAATGACCACTAAATACCCTTTTTGTCCCATTCATGCATTATTGCTAACAAATACCAAATCTTGGTATGACATCACCCTAGTCTAGCTATGAGCTATAATACTCCAACTATTAGCCATCTAAACATCCAAATACATTTGCGTACAGGTTTTATATATAGGATTGGAGAGAGAAAGTATCACATTAAAGCTCATTCATACACATTCACTCAACCAAAACCCTCTCAGCGCCAAACCTCCGAATTTCATTGCTAGACCAGTCACAAATCAAGTGTAATAACCAGATATTTTCTATATAATTAAATCAGAAATTTTGCGTATAAATTTTTTTTAGGGATGAGGATTTGTACAAGATAACGTGTATATATAATTATGTGATAAATAAAAATATATTTATTACATGAATATTTACAAATAATTTTATTTTAGAATTATTGATTATTATAAAGTATATTCTTATAATAACTAATTTTATAGTAGAAATATTTTTATTAATGAAAATATAAACATATATTATTTAAATAATATATAAAATAATTTTTAGAATTATTATAATAATTAATTATTTTATTATATAAATTTATGTAAGATTAATTAAGTTAATTATTTTACCTTAATTATTAAGGTTAAATATGGAAGAATAAATCAGATATGGAATCCAAACCCTAATTTTGGATTTTTATCAAGGAATGAGAATAATAATATAATAATATTGTATTTTGATTTTTCAGTGCTATAAATATGTATTGTATGTACGTATTGATGATGGTTGGTCAATTATGGTGTATAATTTCAAAACTCTAATATTAATTGGTTAAACCCTAATTTTATTGGGGAAAACCCTAATTTGAAAATCAATTGTGAGTTTAAGACTGTTATATAACTGTGTTATATGGTTTATGTTGTGTATTAAATGATTAATTAGGTAAACCCTAATTAAAAATTTAGGAATCCTAAATGTTTTTTTAGAAAATCCTAAGTTATTAAAAACCCTAATTTTAAATACTAAACCCTAATTTGAAACTCAAATTAGAGTTCAAGATTGATTGGTGATTGTGTTAATGTGATTAATTAACAAGTATTAGAATTACAATTGAAAACCCTAAATTTTTAAACCCTAATTACTAAACTAGAACCATAATTTAGTAATTAGAAACCCTAATTATAATTCGGTAACCCTAATTACCAAATGTATAAACCCTAATTGCTAATTTAGCAAGGTTAATTATAATTAGTGATATTAAACCATAATGTTCCTGTATAAAGTAATTAGAAACTAATTTAATTAAGAAAACCCTAATTACAAATTTTAGAAACTAAATTTTTTATTTATTTTTTATTTTGTGCAAACCCTAATTGCTAGAAATTACAAATGCATTGTGCTAAACCTTTGGGTTAAAGCCTAAGGGTTAAACCTTAAGTGTCAAACCCTAAAAGTTTGCAAGGATGACAAGAATGCCATTAAATTAGAAATACAAAAGACCATTATACCCTTTTGTGAATTATTGAAGCTAGATTGTAGGTTTTGACATTAGATGGAGTTGGTGACCTAATGTAACAACTCTTTTGACTTAAAAACACTGAGATCGGCCACCCATGCCAGCCAATTTATGTATTTAGCTTAGTATATATAGATCAAGAGAGAGAAAAAGTCTCATTTTTGCTCATTTGTACACTTGCTCTCCACTAATTCTCTCTCCCTCAAAACCAACGGAATATAGTAGTATATCAGTCCCAAATCAAAGCCCCACGAACACCATAACCAAATCAGAAGCATAGAATCAAAGATTGATCAAAGAAGGTATAAACCCTAGCCATACAATCTGACTAAAAATCTGTTATTAGATGTTAGATTTTTTTTTTTGTTAAACATGTTATATAAGGTGTATAATGATGATCTGGGTTACTAGATGTTAGATCAATAACATCTAGAGACTCGAATTTGGTGTTTTTCAAAATATGGGAAAATATTTTTTTGTGACTGACAACCAAATATCAAGTCGTGTAGATTTCTTTCTGTTAATTAGTTTTGTTGTTTTAAGCTTTGATCTTGTAGTATACTATAAGATCTTTGCTCTAGAACAAAAATCAGGGTTAGATCGGTTTTAGGGTGCAAGTTATGGGTGGTCAAATACCGTTGACCAATCATGACTGGTTAAGTTCTGGGTAACCCAGAATGAGCCCAGAAAGCGCTGACAAGATTTTCTAGAGCTTCGATCTGACAGTGGTTTGATGTTTCATTATGTTTCTTGCATCCATGTTGTAGTGTGTTGGTTATACTACATTCTAGTGTCTTTAGATCACATTAATATTAAACAGGTTAGATTTATGGGACGGTCAAACAAGGCCGCTTGACCATGTTTTCTGTTTTCTGGGTAACCCAGAAAACAGATGAACACGATCTCTAGCAAGGTTTGATCGGTCCGGATCTGACGATTGTGTTGTGATTTTGTTGATGTTGTGTGACAGATCTCGTGTCCTACATGTTGTTTACACACTGAAACTTTTATATCACAAAACCATTACACGGATATCAAGTTATAGAAGCCCAAAGGTGGACAGTCGAACTGTTCTTCATTTCTGGGTTTCCCAGAAATGAAGAACAGGTTTGACAGTCACTTTGCAAGCTTATATCTTCTGATTGTGATGTTGTTTGATCGTGTTTCTTGTTGGGTCTTGTAGTGTTACATTTGTGCTACACGATTTGACCAGAAACATGCCCTCAAACATCATAATCTGATTAGTGTGCTTGGTCAAACTCACCCACTCGGTAACTTACATGCATTTTCTGGGTTTGGCTAAGAACGCGAAGAACACCTATAGCGACTATTTTGTCGCTATAGGCAGTCTTTAGCGACAGACAGTGCAATTTTAATTATTTTAATTTCTGAAAATTATTTAAAAATAGTAATTAAATTTCAAAAATTACAAAAATTATTTTAATTTATAAAAATTAACTTTTAATAATTTAAAATATTTTTTCATAAATATTAGTATATATTTAAATATTATTGATAATTAATTTATTTATTAAATACATTAAATAAATTAATTAAAAATGATTTTTTTATATTAAAAATTATTTTAAATGATAATCAGTTATTTAAAAATATTTTAAGTTATAAAATATAACTTTTAATATTTTAAAGTAAATTTCATTAATTATTTAATATTAATGATATTAGATTTATTTAACAATTAAATTAAATAAATTAATTAAAAATGATTTTAATATTATAAAAATCATTTTAAATGAAAATAAATAGTTTAAAAATATTTTAAGTTATAAAATATAACTTTTAATATTTAATGATAAATTTCCTTAATTGATTACTATTAATGATATTAAAGTTAATAATTATATTAAATAAATTAGTTTAAAAATAATTTTAATAATATAACAATCATTTTAAATAAAAATAAAGTGTTTAAAGATATTTTAAGTTATAAAATATAACTTTTAATATTTAAAGGATAATTTTATTAATAATTTAATATTAATTATTATTAATTAATTATTAATGATATTAAATTTATTTAATAATAAACAGTTTAAAAATGGTTTTATTAATTTAAAAATCATTTAGAAAGGATATAAATGAATTAAAAATATTTTAAGTTATTATTAATGACTTTTAATATTTTGATAAATAGTATATTAATATTTAAATATTAATGATAATTATTTAAAATGATTTTAAATGTTTTAAAAATCATTTAAGGGTAATATTAATACTTTAAAAATATTCTGAGTTATTATAAATAACTTTAATATTTTGGAAATGATTTTATTAATAGTTTAATATTAATTAAATATTAATGATAATAGAATTGTTTAATAATGATTCCAGTGTTTGTAAATTCATGATAAATTATAATAAATGTTTTAAAATTATTATAAGTCATTTAAAAATAATATGACTGATACTTACGGATATTGAGTTTCAGGATAGAGTCTTAGACTTGATAATTACCCGATAAAGCCGTCGGTAGACCGACATGCTTTAGAAATTAATTTGGACTTAGATAATTTAATTTGATATGCGTTTATTTGTGATTCAATGGTTGTTAAACATATGTGATAATATGATTAGGATATGTGGTGACTGCAATAAGCAGTGTTATGTGTTGGGATATGTTATTCTAATCAGTAAAATGATCTTATTACTGATATGTGGTAATTTAAAAGATAAAGCTAAGTTACAAATTGTAAGCAGCGTATCAGACAAGTATCTTGCCTTTGCATTTTTTTTATGCAATGGACATGAGTAAGAATGTTTCTAAATTATATTATTATTGTATAGATTATTAACCCTATATATATACGCTCATTGATTATCAACATGTTAGTATATGGTAATTCAGATATATATATTCTGTTCGTTAATTTTTATAAATTGTAATACAAGTGTCCTCACTTGAATAATCATTGTATTTAATCACATGTTGATGCACCTTTGTTAATTACCCGTATATATATATATATATATATATATATATATATATATATATATATATATATATATATATATATATATATATTGAATTATAAATTATTGTTGAACAAGATAAAACCTTTGGTTTGGAACCCCGACAAGTATGAACATCCCGTACACGGGAAAACTTTTTATGCACCCAAGGTGGACAGAGTGAATGATAACATCGTTCTTGCATGTAGTATTGATCAATACAGGGTACAACGGGCTGATCACCCCCGTGCCCGTAAGTTATGATGGTTTACAGATGAAGTTCTGTTTAACCTATTTGAAAATTGAAAATAATGTTCATAGTATGTCACCTTAACCCTAATTATAGTCATTACGTAGTTTCAAAAATTTGAAAGAGGGTTGTTATGTTATTATTATCTGTACAGATTACTTCACAACTATTGATTTGTTGTAGAAGGATAGTATAAAGAAAACATTTAAATTCATTCAGCTTATATATATAATTGTTACTACTTGTTGGGCACTCAAATGCTCATCCTTGCTTAATTTAAATGTTTTCAGCCAAGTGTGAAGAACCAGAAAGCTCATGTATAAACAAAGGAAAAGGAAAGCTAACCAACTAAGATTTGTGGTAGTTATGTAATAGTTTGATATTATTATTAAGACAATGATATATATATATATATATATATATATATATATATATATATATATATATATATATTATCTATCATGTTATGTAAGGAATGTATTAAAGGTTACGTACTTGGGATTCAGACTCTGATGATATGTAAATTAAGTTGATCTTTATATTATTGTTATTATTATTAGTATTATTCCGCTCATAGAAATGGTATCGTGAAGCACCGAGTTCGGGTTTCAAGTACCTAGATTTGGGGGGCTTTACATCAAGCCCCACTATCATCATAACAGATCTAGAAGCCCAGATTCAAGTGAGTTCTTAGAAAGGTATAAAAACCTTTACTAGATTCTGATATTGATTTGTATGATAAAAGTTGTGTTTAAGTGTTAAAATATGTGGTATATAGTGTTAATCAATGATCTTGGTTGCTAGATGTTAGATCCATAACATCTAGAGGCTCGAATTTGATGATTTTTCCAAATCTGGAAACAAATGAGGGTCTGACAAGGAATGTCAGGTCCCATAGATTCCATTCTGTTATGTGTTTTTGTTGTTTAAAGGTATGAACGTGTAGTATGATATGCCATCTGCATTCTGAAACTTGTAGCAGGACCAGATTATACATATATTAAAAGACATTCGTGGTCAAACCACGTTGACCAACCATGACCATATGAAATCTGGGTAACCCAGATCATGCCCAGAAACGTCTGACAAGATGTTCTTGGGCTCTGATATGTCAAGTGATTGATGATTTGGTCATGCTGTTGTAATAGGTTTATAGTTTGCTATATGAACTACATGATTATACTCTTATATCACCTTATAAGTAAACATATTGGATTTGGAGGATGGTCAAACCAAGCAGAAAGATCACAGTTGGCATTTTCTGGGTAACCCAGAAAACTCAATAGCATTATTTCTGACATGGTTTGACCGGACAAGATCAGGCGACTCTATTGTAGTTATATTGATTGTTTGTATTGAATCTCTTCCTTGTCATGCTGTGTATAGTCTAGAACCATGAGATCGACCATTTAATAATCAGAACGTAAAGGAAATCGAGCAAGAAACTGGGCGCTCGAAACTGCCTGGGTTTCTGGGTTACCCAGAAAACCCAGGAGCCTTCTGACAGAAACTTTGGAGACTTAGATCTTTGTTGATTTAATATGTTTAAACTTGACCATGGATTTAAACATGTTGTCTGTTGGTTAATTTACACAGCCTGACATCCAGAACACCTTTACCATGAATAGATTGCATGATATAAGGCCACCAAAGTCATTGACCGGCCATGACTTCATGTTTCGGGGCAACCCAGAACATGAAGAACACGTCTGACAGTGATTTCAAGGCTTTATAACTTTCGTTTTTGATGTTGTATGACCCTGTTATTTGTTGTTACATGTAGTGTTACATTAGTTCTACAAGCTTCGATCATTAGCTAGCCCAGAAACACATTACACAAGGATTTTTTAAAGGTCAAACCTAGCCACTTGTTCACCGACTTTGAACGTTCTTGAGGCTCAAGAACACCAAAGGCTACACTTTCTATCGCTAAAAGCTATAGCGACAATTTATTTAATTTTAATTAATTTAGTTTCCAAAAATCATTTAAAAATAGAAATTTATTATTAAAAATTCCTAAAATAGTTAAAAAATTATTTTAAGTTATAAAAATTAACTTTTAATAATTTAACATATTTTTCATAAATATTAATATTTAATGAAATATTATTGATATTTTATTTATTTAATAAATGCATTAAGTAAATTAATTAAAAATGATTTTATTATATTAAAAATCATCTTAAATTATAAAAAGGTATTTAATAATATTTTAAGTTATAAAATAAAACTTTTAATAATTTAAGACAAATTTTATTAATTATTTAATATTAATGATTTTAGATTTATTTAATAATTATATTAAATTAATTAGTTTAAAAATAATTTTTAATATTAAAAAAATCATTTTAAATGAAAATAAATAGTTTAAAAATATTTTAAGTTATAAAATATAACTTTTAATATTTAACGGTAAATTTTATTAATAATTTAATGTTAAATGATATTAGAGTTGTTTAATAGTTATATTAAATAAATAGTTTAAAAATAGTTTTATTGAATTAAAAATCATTTATAAAGGATATAAATGATTTAAAAATATTTTAAGTAATAATAAATGACTTTTAATATTTTGAGGAATAATACATTAATATTTAAATATAAATGGTAATTATTTAAAAATGATTTTTAAATGTTTTAAAAATCATTTAAGGATAATATTAATGTTTTAAAAATATTTTGAGTTATTATAAATAACTTTAATATTTTGGCAATAATTTCATTAATAATTTAATATTAATTAAATATTAATGATAATAGAATTAGTTAATATTTAAATCATTTAATAATGATTTAAGTGTTTGCAAATTCATGATAAATTATAATAATTATTTTAAAATTATTATAAGGCTATGAAAAATAATTCGACTGATATTTAAAATATCTAAACGAATATTGAACTACACGATAGAGCCTTAGACTCGATAATTATCTGATAAAGCCGTCGGTACATCGAAATGTTTCAGAAATTGATCCGGACTTAGATAATTAGACTAGATACGTGTTTGTTTGTGATGCAATGACTGTTAAACATATGTGACAATGTGATTAGGTTATGTGCTGACAGCAATTAGCAGTACTATGCGTTGTGATATGTATTTCTAATCGATAGAATGATCTTATTAATGATAGATTTCGATATAAAAGATAAAACTATGTTGCGTTATCGTAAGTATCAGACCAGGCAAGTATCCTAACTTTGCATTTACTTTATGCAATGGACATGAGTAAGAAAGTTTCAGAATTATATTATCATTATGCCAGATTATTAACTCTATTGTTATCGCTTATATATCTAATCTTTGTATTCATATAAGTTCTTAAATTATCCGATCATTGTTAATCAACACAGTATTATTGTACAATTCAGATATTTATTATGTTCGTTAATTCATATATAGGGTTAGACAAGTGTCCTCACTTGGATAATCATTGTATTTAATCACATGTTGATACATACTTATTGGTTTCCAGTATGTATACGTTAACTTAACAAGCCGACTAAGCTATTTAATTCAACTAGATATAAACTTAAAAATATTGTTGAACAAGATAGAACTTTATTGTATCCAACCAGATTATTTTGGTTCGGATTCCCGACTAAGTATGACCATCCCGAACATGGAAAAACTTTTGTGCACCTAAGATGGATAAGATGAACGATAATATCGTTCTTGTATGTAGTATTGATCAATACAGGGCGCATTGGGATGATCACCCTCGTGCCCGTAAGTTATGACGGTTTGCGGATGAAGTTCTGCTAAACCTTAGCAAAAATTGAAAACAAAATTTATAGTCTGTCGACTGCTCTTCATTTATAGTCAGTACGTAGTTTCAAAAATTTGATATAGAATTGATATGTTATTATTATTGGTTCAGCTTACTTCACAACTATTGATTCATTGTAGAAGTGTTATTCAAAGAAAAAATGTAATCCTTTCAGCTTATATTTATTGTTGCTATTACTTGCTTGGCAATTAAATGCTCATTCTTGCTTTGAATTTAAATGTTTTCAGCTAAGCGTGATTAACCAAAATGTTCAGGCCAGAACAAGGGAAAAGGAAAGCAAACAGAATAATCTCATGTTATCTTATGTAATAGTTTAACTTTATTAAGACAATGATATCTATTAATTATCATGTAATGAATGTTTAAAGGTCGCGTACCTGGGATTAGACTTTGATATATGTAAATTAAGTTTGATATTTATATTTATATTATTATTTTTAGTATTATTCCGCTCATAAAAATGGTATCGTGGAGCACCGAGTTCGGGTTTCAAGTACCTAAATTTGGGGGCGTAACACAGTCTATGTTTGACGCACCCAAATTTGGGTATCTTCTAACACGATAGATGGTGCAACACGGTGCTACAGTTCACACAAACATTCAATTGAAATGCCTTAAAAGAACGAATATGTCTTATATATATTCAAAATAATATTAACATTCCCCCAGGTTCTTTATAACCGTTACATATGTCTTTATCATAATAGCAACTATTATCATTACAAACTATACTATTACATCAGTAATCTACGGGTTCGCATTAGCTTCCCTTTTTTCTTGCCAGATCCGTCGGTACGTTCGATCTTAGTTGCATTCATATGGTTCAAGCAAAAGTGAGCCTAACTAGCTCAGTAAATTCAACAATTCTAATAAAACTAGCATGCTTGAAACATAGGAATCGTATATCTTCAATAACCGAACAATAGGTATGAAGTACTATCGATAATTCAAAATAGCACTTATTTTCTACCAAAACGTTTTACAATAATAATATCATCAATTCCGATCCAAGACCATGAGCATTTCATAAGTTCTTTGAAAAGGACATCCTGACACTATGTCCGTAAGTCCGGCATAGCTTACGAGCACGTCTAGGTGACTAGCCTATAGTGCTCTAAGTTGATCAACACTACATTCATTAAACGTGTATACATTTAAGTTGTGGCAACCTCACGTGCCTGTCGTTTGACGACAAAATAATTTAGCATACTCAGTCTCCTTTTGAAAAACACATAAATATTAGTTTGATAAATCATTGACATTACTTTGATAGATTATAAGAAATCCAACATATGATAAGTCTAGCCGAAAGAATTGGCGTTGACTTCATCAGACATTAATTCATGTGTAAGATTACATGAATTACAAAGCTTGTCCAGATTAAACTGGAACAAGGGTTAGAATACATGCCTTTAGCGTCTGTTACAGTTATAACACGTGCACTTTAAGTCCTTAAGTCTCTACAATAGATGATAATATCACATAACACATTAAGTCATGAATAATATACATGGTTCCTAAAGAATCTTACCCTTCTTCTCAATCTAATTACGTATTAGATTTGTTATTATTTGGTCCGTCTTGTCGTTATAGCTTACATTGTCATTACGTCTATGTTTGATTACTTATCTTTAACCTTTATGTATCATAATTAAGGTTTAACAATGCCTTACAATGTTATAATTAATCTTTAACTTCTTTGCCATACGATTACCATTCATTCTATACTTATAAACCTTTTTCACTGTGTACTTCTTAAGGCTAGTGCTGCGGCGCCATTCATCCTTATACAACTCGCACTGCGGCGCGGGTTAGAAGTAGCGAGAGCCCGGCCTTGGCACTGCGGCGCCACCCTTAGCTCCATTGGCCGCGTCGCTGCGTAACTCTGCAGTATGTCTGGGCATGGCACTGGCGCTGCAGCACCACCTTTAAGCCTTGGGCTGGCGCCGCGGCGCCAGCTCTGTGCACCAGATAACTTGGACAGACTTGAAATTTTGTGAAACTCCCGGGCTCATAACTTCTTCGTTATAAGTTCGAATTGGCTCCTTCAAGAGCCTACGGTTCACAAATTACATGCTCTACATGTTCATACAAGAATTTTATCTATTTGACCTTGTTAACTAAAACTTCACCTATTAGTCCATTTTTAACGAAAACGATAAACGTTCGTGAACGTTCAACGTTCGTTTCTTCGTTCTAAGCCGGAATCCGGCCATTTTTGAGTCCGCAACTCTATAATGCTAAATAAGACTTATCTCCATCGAAAACTAATGTTTCCAAGTTCAAACACAAAATACTACTTCTATTCCTAGAATTTCACGAATTCGGCGATTATCGTCCAATCGTGTGAATTCCGGCAAAACAGTATTACTAGTGATTTGTTTATCATTCCAAATGGATTCAATTCATTAACTAACCATCTCAACCTACATATTACAACAACTTATTTTCATGTTAAGTCATTACATGTTCTTCATGAACTTATTTACTTATCAAAGTATAAATTTCATATAACTTTGGTCCTCATGGCTTGTGATAGATAAAGTTTTCTAACTATCATTCCTACATCTTATTAACATATTATTCTTCATTTATGTACACATGATATAAGTCTTACAAGTTCTTCTTTATTTCATAACTTGTTCATTGACAAAGTGCTTCTTTTCGGCTTATTAATACTTAAGTCATTAGTTTATCCCTTCTTAAGTTTTTTTAGCATACATGATCATCACTTCTCTATCAAGCTATCATGGTAGAGATGGAAGATTATAGGATAAGAGTCTTACCCTTGATGAACTAGTTCTTCTTCTTCTTGGAAAATCTAACAATGGAAGTTAGCTTAAAAGTGCTTATTCTCTCTAACCAATAAGTTATCTTAGGTTGGATGAAAGTTAACAAACAATTAGTGAAAACCAAAGCTTGGTATTTATAGGTTTGTTAAAGTTAGGGCATAAGGGTCATTAGGCCTTCCCACCTCCTTAGTAACGTCCTTACTATTCCTTCCTTAATGCCTAAGTAAACTTGGCCATCACACTTATTCCTTGCCCACCACATAAAGTTCTAGGTCACCAATTCACCCATGGGTTGCACAATGCATCTAGCTTCACCCATGGCTTGCAATAAAAATGCTTTGGGCTTACGTTAATAAACACTTGGGCTTAAGTTTAATCCCATATGGTTTACTCCTTTATTCCTATTAGACTTGTACTTCATACAATATTTCACAATTCCTTTTCATTAGACCTTACTACTTAATGTTCTCAAATTAAGTCCACATGCAAAAATTACGTTTTCTATACTTGAATTATTTTTACATAATCCATCTCCCCTTAATATTATAACATTACGTATTTCTCAGAAATTCAAAAATAATTCCCGAGCGGAAAATGATGAATAGTATTTTTCAGAAAATTTCTCGAAAAACTTTTATTTTCATCTTGGAAATTCAAACACTTTAATTCCTTCACGTAGTTAAAATACTATAATGTTCCGACGTTTCTAGGTTATAGAACGGTATTTATTTACTAACACATAATAATAATCAATAATATAATTTTATTCATTATTTAAATATTTAAAAGTATTTTACAAAGGATCTGAATTTCTCGGTCGTTACATTCTTCCCCCCTTATAAAGATTATGTCCCCAGAATCTCATCTTACATTACACAAACAAATGAGGATAATCCTTCCTTATCTTTTCTTCCAATTCCCATGTTACTTCTTCGGCCTCGTGGTTATTCCATAACACTTTTACCAAAGGTATGACTTTGTTCTGCAGAACTTGCTCTTTTCTATCAATGATTTGAATTGCATCTCTTCGTATGTTAAGTCCTTCTCGATCTGAATAGGTTCATACTATATTACGTGCTTATAAGGACGTAACACTGATACGTGAAATACGTTATATATTTGATCTAGGTTTGGAGGTAACACTACCATATAAGCTACCTCACCTACCCGTTTTAACGCTTCAAAAGGTTCTATATACCTTGGACTTAGTTTTCCCATCTTTCCAAAGCGTATCTTTTCTTTTCCAGGAAGATACCTTTAGAAATACGTACGAGCCTACCTTAAACTCTCAATTTTCTCGATGTAAGTCTTTATACTTCTTCTGTCTGTCTTGAGCGGCTATGAGACGCATCCGTATTGTAACAATCCAGATTTTTTTAATTATAGTATTTAAATATTTATTGAATTATATAAATATTTAATGGATGTGTTTATCGTTGAATAAATATTTGTTTAATTGATTCTATTCGATTTGATTTGATTAATTATTTGTTTAATAAATAATTAATGAGTTAAGTAAAGTAATTATTTTGAAATAGTAATCTTATTTAATTTAATAATTAAGTTAGAGAGTTTATAATGATTAAATAAATTATTATATTATGCAATGAATTGTTATTAGAATCTATTAAATTAAGTATGAAAACTTAATTAATTAGAAGTGTGACAAATAACTATATTATAAGTGGTTATTAAAATAAATTAAAGTAGTTTTAATTTATTTTGCCAAACAAAGCTTAAATATATTAAATCTTTAATTTTAAAGAGTTTTGCCAACAGGAGCCTTATGGCTTTTGGATTTTAAATTTTGAATTATTAATAATATAAAATAAATAATATATATTATATATATATGTTGTAACTGACATGTAATGATGTATATGACAGTTTTGTACGTTTTAGACGTGTATATATATGTTGTAACTTACATATAATGATGTATATGACATTTTCTTACGTTTTAGACGTGCATTTGCTTTTAGTCGGTTTTACGCTAAGCCTAAGGAGGCAAAAAGAGAAAGGTCTAAGAAAAGAAAAAAAAGGGGGTTTTGGAGAAGAAAAGTTCACTTTGAGAGATGAAGGGTTGAGATTTCAAAAAAAAAATTAACTGTTCAAACGTTCTCAGTGATTAACAACTAATTTCCAAAGCAACATAAGGTATGTGTATATAAAGTATATATGTTTTACGAAAAGTCTCGGTGTTATTGAATTTCAGTGTATAAGGTTTTTGCAAAAATTATATGTAAACCATGTTTAGAATTGGTTATGATGTTACACGTAATTGTAATTGTGACGACCCCAAAATAAGTCCATTCCACCCAACCCATTCTGAGTCGTCAAATACATGGTACAGAAAATAACTACAACTTTATTACAACAATTGTCGTGCAAAATACAACAACACATATGCTGTGAGTTTGGATACAATATATACCAAATGTGACATTGGACACCATCATGTATCAGCACCTCACAAAGGTACCTTACATAAAGGTACAGTCAAAAACTGTTTTAGAAACTAGAATCTTTAGGAAGTGCTCAAGAAAACCTTCGTACATGGGAGGCCATGCTTCTAGGTTATGATAGATATCATATGGCCACAGAATTATCCTTGGTTGACCCAATAGACCCCAAAGAAAAACGAGAAGATTACTATCATATTCTTCCCAATGGTGAGTCTTCTCTTGACATATCATTATCTCTACTGTCTCTAATTGAGAATTATACTTCAAACAAACACTAAGATTATATAGGTATTGCTCGTATATATACGCAGCAAGTGGATGAGCACATCACTGTCTTATGATGACACGAGGTTGTATGTCGTTAGACATCTTGTATGATAGTGGCAAACCACCCTTTCAACATTGCGTACACCTTACCCTATTGGATTCACCAAATAAAACTACTAAATGAACTTTTCTATACTGCTTCGGGAGAACATCCACAGCTAGAGACCACCGTTCTATTTCCCCGTTACCCTCGCTCGATCCAGCTACACTCTTATTACCTGAAAGGAATTGTGAAGCAAAAGGGTGAGCACAATTAGCTCAGTAAAGAATATCATGATTAAAGATAATTAAATTATCAATAGCCTTCATCAATAATAAATCAGAGATTTAGAACATATGGTAAATGATAAAAATTTCAACCATAGTTGCAGCGGAACGAGCAATCCATTAGAAGAGTCAAATAGACTATAAAGTCTATTATCTTCTCCATGTTAAAAATCCATCAACAATGTTTTATCCCTGTAACATCAATCAACAATTCTGGTCCACAATCATATGAATAACTCATAATCATAACTGTAGTTCTAAATTTCTCTTCTCATCCAGGACGAAGATAATTTTCATCTAAAACATCAAAGATCATGGTTACACCAAATCACATTTTCTGTTCATAATCATACTAATAACTTCATCTTTGCACTACGGCCAAAGATATTCATTTGTATCACCAGTTGGTCATGTTTATCTCAACATCTGTTCATCTTTGCACTACTGGCCAAAGATATTCAACAACATGTCATCTTTGTACTACGGGCCAAAGATATTCATCAACAATTCATCTTTGCACTACATGCCAAAGATATTCATTAATATTTCATCTTTGCACTACAGGCCAAAGATATTCCTCAACAATTCATATTTGCACTACGACCAAATATATTCATCAACAGTTCATATTTGCACTACAGACCAAATATATTAATATCTCAAAGAAATATATAATTATTTATATAAACAATAATTATAACCATGTTGATCATTTCACCTTTGCACTTAAGCTGAAGATATTCAATTATAAATTCAATGGTCATGATCATACTAGTCAGTAATTCAACTTTGCACTACTGGCCAAAGAGAACCCAAAGTCATGATCATACCAATAATCTACCCATCTTTACACTCAAGTGAAAGAGAATTTCAACATCAGGGTTATAAAAATGTTACATATGATAATAAAAATAATATGATCAACATATAGATTTAATCTCAAAAGTAATATTCATAAATCAACTATAATTTGGTTAGAAAAAGAAACCAATTTTATCGTGAATAGTAACTCGTGAATAGTAACTCATGAATAGTAACTCGTGAATAGTAACTCATGAATAGTAACTCTGACATGAAAAAGGTAGAAATTCCACAATAAAATACATACCAATATTTCGGTATAATGATATTGAAAGAATAATATTTCTTAAGCTTATAAACAATTTATTTTAATTATTTACACTTTACTAAATAATGTATTTAATCATTCTAAAATGTCAAACTCATAAGATTTCATCACCAATAACCAAAGCCCTCATCAAAAATCTGCATATACCTCATATAGGATTCTCAACTCATAAAATCCTATTTTCCAATTTTCTTACTTCACAAAACATATTTAATTCATTTACTCATAACTAGACCATTTTCATGAAAAATACCAAATCAGTTCCAAAAAAATTTCTTTTCTGGGATTTAGCATAATATAGTCCCATAGTGAATATATATTTTTCTCAAAATTTTTAAAAGTCATTTACTATTTTTCATATGGCCAAAACAGCCGAATATTTAGACATTTATCAAAAATTGTACTTTTCTCCAAAAATTTTGAAATTTACAGAGTATACTTCTATCATATACATGTACTCCCAATACAAATTTCATCAATTTTGGAGTTAACCACAAGGAATTATAAGCGGTTACTTTTAAAATAGTCTTTTCTCATAAAATTCATAACTCTCAATCTATACATCCAAAAATCACCACTTTTGGACACAATCAAGAAAACTCATCAAAATATCATTTCAAATTTTTCAAGAATTTTTGAAGGTCAGAAAAATTACGAAACTGGAAAATATAACAACCCTTAAAATCCCTTACTATCCCTTACCTCAAAAGTGCAGTATTTCTGACTGGAATGCAAAGCCGAAGGAAACATGCACTGAATAGCAACTCTCAAAGTATCTAAATACTCACAAAATATGCTTCATAATATAGAGAGAGAAAGAGAGAAAGCTTATGTTTCTGGTGTGATTTTCAATTCTAACTTAGCCCTCTATTTATAGGAAAATGTTAGCACGCTGAAGCAGACTTAACCTGCAACCTGATGGCTTTACCTGCTACTATTTCCACCCACCACATTTGAATAAAAATCTCAGCACATTTCTTCACCAACCAAGAGTGGGGCCCACCAATTCTAGAATTTTCCACCAAAATGACTAACTCCGAAAATTCAACAATTTCTGAAACAGTCATCTCGTAAAATTCATAACAAATCATACGTTCATTTTTAATGGTTCAAAATTTGTGGACATATACTCAACTTATATATGTATAACATATCCAAATATTACCACGATCCAACGGTCGGATTAAAAATTATAACCCCCGCAAAATATCTCAAAAACCCTAATTTGATTTTCAATACCTCCGTTCTGACAAAAATACAGATAAAACACCTCAACATTAACTCCTTCATTTTTAACCACAAAAATATATCCCTCATTTATATCCACATAAAATAAATATTTCCTTATTATATGAATCAATAATTAATTATTCACAAATAATATTACAGAATCACATTTATGACAATCAGGCCATTCCCAGGAAAGAGGGGGCTTTCCAATAAGAATTTATCCTTACTGGCGCGCAATTAAATGACCAAACCTCTCCTTATACAGAACTTTCTAGACATTGTCAATAATGCTATCTAATAATTTTATTTAAATAATATGAATTATTGATCTGATAATGAAAAATACTGTGCAGCAACAATTATTGAAACAACAATAATATAAAATATCAATGCAGCAATTATTGAATCAATACTAAAATATTGAACAGTAATTACTGTAACAATTATTGAGTAGTGCCTTCTTACGTAAGAATCAATAATTTTAAAAATACTATGCAATACCATGTGCTACTGAGCAATAACGTGTATTACTGTATTTTAACCACCGGGTATTCCAACAGTGTTAACGGTAACAACTACGCCGTTATTTGTAAAAACTCAAATTTGTCATTTTCTTCACCCGACAGTTATTCGTTATGGGGCCCACAAATAGCTGCGCTGTCGTACGAATATTTCCCGACAGAAAGAATATTCCACGACCAAACGAATATTTCCCGACAACAATGATTATTTTATAACCACTTGCTTATTTTGAAAAAAAAATTCACATTTCACCCATAACTTTAAACTTTTGTCAATTTAACCATTTACTGAATAGTAATTATAAGAAAAATTGAATACTTTTATTTCATAAAATTTGGGGTCTTACAATCTCCCCTCCTTATGAAATTTCGTCTCCGAAATTTACGTACCTGGTATTTCGAAGAGTTGAGAATACCTTGCTTTCATTTCAGATTCCATCTTTCCTGTCATCATGATTTCTCCATTGCTGATCTCCTGTATTTCAGATATCATTCTAGAATACAGCTTCAAAAACAAAGGTTAATTTAACAAATTAACATATCACATTATATCCCGATAGTATGACTGACCAACAAATAAGCTTAGGTAGGACACACTAGCGAAGGATTTACTCATCTCTCTCCACCTACTTATATTTTCTGATCTCCGCCAGAGACCATATCCCTAAGCTCTGATACCACCTGTGACGACCCCAAAATAGGTCCATTCCACCCAACCCATTCTGAGTCGTCAAATACATGGTACAGAAAACAACTACAACTTTATTACAACACTTGTCGTGCAAAATACAATAACATATATGCTGTGAGTTTGGATACAATATATACCAAATGTGACATTGGACACCATCATGTATCAGCACCTCACAAAGGTACCTTACATAAAGGTACAGTCAAAAAACTGTTTTAGAAACTAGAATCTTTGGGAAGTGCTCAAGGAAACCTTCGTACATGGGAGGCCATGCTTCTAGGTTATGATAGATATCATATGGCCACAGAATTATCCTTGGTTGACCCAATAGACCCCAAAGAAAAACGAGAAGATTACTATCATATTCTTCCTAATGGTGAGTCTTCTCTTGACATATCATTATCTCTACTGTCTCTAATTGAGAATTATACTTCAAACAAACACCAAGATTATATAGGTAGTGCTCGTATATATACTCAGCAAGTGGATGAGCACATCCCTGTCTTATGATGACACGAGGTTGTATGTCGTTAGACATCTTGTATGATAGTGGCAAATCACCCTTCCAACGTTGGGTACACCTTACCCTATTGGATTCACCAAATAAAACTACTAAATGAACTTTTCTATACTGCTTCGGGAGAACATCCACAGCTAGAGACCACCGTTCTATTTCCCCGTTACCCTTGCTCGACCCAGCTACACTCTTATTACCTAAAAGGAATTGTGAAGCAAAAGGGTGAGCACAATTAGCTCAGTAAAGAATATCATGACTAAAGATAATTAAATTTTCAATAGCCTTCATCAATAATAAATCAGAGATTTAGAACATATGGTAAATGATAAAAATTTCAACCATAATTGTAGCGGAACGAGCAATCCATTAGAAGAGTCAAATAGACTATAAAGTCTATTCTGTTCTCCATGTTAAAAATCCATCAACAATATTTTATCCCTGTAACATCAATCAACAATTCTGGTCCACAATCATATGAATAACTCATAATCATAACTGTAGTTCTAAATTCCTCTTCTCATCCAGGACGAAGATAATTTTTATCACCTATCTTTACCTGAAACATCAAATATCATGGTTACACCAAATCACATTTCATGTTCATAATCATACTAATAACTTCATCTTTGCACTACGGCCAAAGATATTCATTTGTATCACCAGTTGGTCATGTTTATCTCAACATCTGTTCATCTTTGCACTACTGGCCAAAGATATTCAACAACATGTCATCTTTGCACTACGGGCCAAAGATATTCATCAACAATTCATCTTTGCACTACATGCCAAAGATATTCATTAATATTTCATCTTTGCACTATAGGCCAAAGATATTCCTCAACAGTTCATATTTGCACTACGGCCAAATATATTAATATCTCAAAGAAATATATAATCATTTATATAAATAATAATTAGAAATTCCACAATAAAATACATACTAATATTTCGGTATAATGATATTGAAAGAATAATATTTCTTAAGCTTATAAATAATTTATTTTAATTGTTTACACTTTACTAAATAATGTATTTAATCATTCTAAAATGCCAAACTCATAAGATTTCATCACCAATAACCAAAACCCTCATCAAAAATCTGCATATACCTCATATAGGATTCTCAACTCATAAAATCCTATTTTCCAATTTTCTTACTTCACAAAACATATTTAATTCATTTACTCATAACTAGACCATTTTCATGAAAAATACCAAATCAGTTCCAAAAATATTTCTTTTCTGGGATTTAGCATAATATAGTTCCATAGTGAACATATATTTTTCTCAAAATTTTTAAAAGTCATTTACTATTTTTCATATGGCCAAACAGCCGAATATTTAGACATTTATCAAAAATTGTACTTTTGTCCAAAAATTTTGAAATTTACAGAGTATACTTCTATCATATACATGTACTCTCAATACAAATTTCATCAATTTTTAGAGTTAACCACAAGGAATTATAAGCGGTTACTTTTAAAATAGTCTTTTCTCATAAAATTCATAACTCTCAATCTATACATCCAAAAATCACTATTTTTGGACACAATCAAAAAAACTCATCAAAATATCATTTTAAATTTTTCTAAAATTTTTAAAGGTCAGAAAAATTACGAAACTGGAAAATATAACAACCCTTGAAATCCCCTACTATCCCTTACCTCAAAAGTGCAGTATTTCTGACTGGAATGCAAAGCCGAAGGAAACATGCACTGAATAGCAACTCTCAAAATATCTAAATACTCACAAAATATGCTTCATAATATAGAGAGAGAAAGAGAGAAAGCTTATGTTTCTGGTGTGATTTTCAATTCTAACTTAGCCCTCTATTTATAGGACAATGTTAGCACGCCGAAGCAGACTTAACCTGCAACCTGATGGTTTTACCTGCTACTATTTCCACCCACTACATTTGAATAAAAATCTCAGCACATTTCTTCACCAACCAAGAGTGGGGCCCACCAATTCTAGAATTTTCCACCAAAATGACTAACTCTGAAAATTCAACAATTTCTGAACCAGTCATCTCGTAAAATTCATAACAAATCATACGTACATTTTTAACGGTCAAAAATTTGTGGACATATACTCAACTTATATATGTATAACATATCCAAATATTACCACGATCCAACGGTCGGATTAAAAATTATAACCCCCGCAAAATATCTCAAAAACCCTAATTTGATTTTCAATACCTCCGTTCCAACAAAAATACAGATAAAACACCTCAACATTAACTCCTTCATTTTTAACCACAAAAATATATCTCTCATTTATATCCAAATAAAATAAATATTTCCTTATCATATGAATCAATAATTAATTGTTCACAAATAATATTACAGAATCACATTTATGACAATCAGGCCGTTCCCAAGAAAGAGGGGGCTTTCCAATAAGAATTTATCCTTACTGGCGCGCAATTAAATGACCAAACCTCTCCTTAGACAGAACTTTCTAGACATTGTCAATAATGCTATCTAATAATATTATTTAAATAATATGAATTATTGATCTGATAATGAAAAATACTGTGCAGCAACAATTATTGAAACAACAATAATATAAAATATCAATGCAGCAATTATTGAATCAATAATAAAATATTGAACAATAATTACTGTAACAATTATTGAGTAGTGCCTTCTTACGTAAGAATCAATAATTTCAAAAATACTATGCAATACCATGTGCTACTGAGCAATAACGCGTATTACTGTATTTTAACCACCGGCTATTCCAACAGTGTTAACGGTAACAACTACGCCGTTATTTGTAAAAACTCAAATTTATCATTTTTTTCACCCGACAGTTATTCGTTATGGGGCCCACAAATAGCTGTGTCGTCGTACGAATATTTCCCGACAGAAAGAATATTCCACGACCAAACGAATATTCCCCGACAACAATGATTATTTTATAACCACTTGCTTATTTAGAAAAAAAAAATTCACATTTCACCCATAACTTTAAACTTTTATCAATTTAACCATTTACTGAATAGTAATTATAAGAAAAATTGAATACTTTTATTTCATAAAATTTGGGGTCTTACAGTAATGATAATTGTTATAACTAGCATATATATATATATATATATATATATATATATATATATATATATATATATATATATATATATATATATATATGACTGTATGCTAATTCCGTGTTAAAGAAATGGAATTGGTTTTTACAGTGAACGTAGATGCGCGAACATGTCTTATAAGACTATTAGAAATGAGTATTTTATTGCCTATGAACAGTAAAAAGAAATTGAACTGTGATTATGATTGGGTATGATATTAAGATAACGATATTCAAAGGAATTGAATTAGTTTATAACTGTGATTACCGTGTCCACAGTGTCTAGAAGTATAAAAATGGACTTTTTGGGTTTAAAATATGGAATTTGAGGAAATTAAACTAGTATAACTGTCGATAAATCGTTCTATGTTGAGGAATATGTTAGCAAACATGTTTATAATACTTTTATACCAATTAAATATGTTAATTTAGATGTTAACAGTGTTAAATAGACAAAAATTTTGTTATTCTGTTCTCCGGTAGTTGGGTTCTACAAGTTTCGGCGCCTCAGCGCCGAAATTTGCGCCCAGCACCAGAAATTTGCACCCCAGTGCTAAAATTCGTGCACCAGTGCCACTGGTTAGCCTAGTTATCCCGCCGCGTCGTAGGAACAGAAGTCTGGGTCGGACAGTTTTGAACTCCTATAGTACAATGGCTATAACTTTCTTATACGAACTCCGATTGAGGTGATTCAAGATGATATGGAATGGGGACGAGTAGACCTACAACTTTCGTTCTTTAAGTTTTTCAATTTGAGGTTTGTAACAGTAGTCAAAATGGTCATTTTTAGGACTGTTGTGTTTTCGAGTGCAATCGGAGGGCGTCGGGCATGCACATATGCATGTGTAGTGCTTCTGACGATAAAAAATGTTATTCTAAGTTATAAAACATGAATGTTAGTAAATATAGTGATGTTTAACATTAATAAATAATGTATTAGATAAGTTATAGAAGCATAGTAAGCATACACAAGAGAGGCAAATCGGGCGTGTGGCGAATGAACGTCGAAACGTCGTGCCAAGTGTTAATGAACTTAAAAAGTGTTTCAATTCAATTGAAATGAATATTATATGATATGGAATGGATTTAATATAAAACCAATAAGTAGTCCTAGCAAGACTTGAGCATTTGAATGAACTTCGAATATGAAATAAAGTGAGATATAAGTTGAAAGTTAACACAATTAAGTTGAACATTGTGTATTTATGATAGGAAGGGTTATGAGACGTAGAGTAAAGTTTATATTACAACTGCTATGCGTTACTATGTGACTAATAGTTAATGTGAATGATTATATAATTGTGTAGGGCACGTGAAGTGTAGATATCTGTAAGCTGTTAAACTGTTATTGGTAAACAACGATCAAGGCAAGTCTTACGGTTCCTATTTTCTACGTGAACTTGATGAACTATTTTAAATTGCATGATATGTTATACATGTTGAAATTATGAAATGTTAAAGTCAATTTATGACTACATTATTTTGGTTAAATAATGATGATTGAGTAAGGAACTCAATCCTTATATTTGCTATGTGAATTAAAAGCATGTATGCCATGTTACTTTAATTATTATGAGATGTATGTTGAGCATATTATTATGTGTTATGTGATGCATAAAAACTGTTAGATTTTGCTGGGCTGTCGAGCTCACTCTTGCAAATAACCACTTTTGCAAGTCAAGATTTTAAGGTAAAGATATGTGCTAAGTGAGTTATAGAGATCTATATTCACAAAGATTACTTATGTTTGATGGAAAATGTATTTAAGATTTTGAATGTAACATATTACTGAGTTATAAGTTGAGATAACAAGTGTATATGGATATCTATTTATGATGTAAGACTTTGTATAGTCATTTTGTTGTAACGATTCATGATATATGTTTGAATCAAAGAGATGTAATGTAAAAGTTGCGATTTAGGGCAATAAAGAAGGAAATGTACAAAAGTTTAAAATATTCTGCAAATTTAGTGATTTTTAATATCGAATAATGATGTAAAATTAGAGGTTGAATGCATGGTTAACGACCGAAGTCGAGATTTAAATTGTATAGATTTTGGGGTCGTTATAGTTGGTATCAAAGCTGATAGGTTTGAAACCTTAGAGAAGAAAAGGTGAAGATAGTGAATGAATAAGCTCAGATAGAGTTTGAACAATAAGAAGTAATTTAAGAAATTTTTAAAGAAAGGATTAAAACTTGCGTGACAGGATTCAAAGAAGAATCTCGCAGAGTTATAAGGAATATGAATGTGGGGTTACCCAACTCTAATAATAAGGATGTAAGGTGATAATAAATAGACAGTGTCTATAAGAAGAGTGATAAAGAAGTTAAGAATAGAGAGTTATATTTAAGTATGGTACAATTGTACTCTTTAGTAGTTGATGTATGGTATCTGGGCTAAACGATTCTTTCATAGAGTGGAGGTATATACAAACTAGCAACTCAGGACCTAGTTTATTGGTTGTTTGTTGGAAACCACTCAGCGTACCATATTAAAACTGTTAGAGACTCGATGTGTACCAAGTGTAGAAAATGGATACATATGATGAAATTGTGTAACTCGAATGAAATGTTGAGTAATGCAAATGAAGTTAGAAATTCTAAAAGGAAAAATTGTTATATAAACAAGAAGATTCAAAGAAGAATCTTGAAGAGATATAAAGATAAGAAATAGAAGTTTCCTAACTCCAATAGCCAAGATAACGAATAATGTCGTAAATGATGAAAAAGAAAAGAATGAGGATCGTAAAACAAAACGATCACGAGTTAAGAAAAGAATGTTATGGGAGATGATTATAGAATAAGATCACGACGTGATCTGTTTAAGTTATAAAAAGGAAGATTGTTTGTAATGTTTGAATGATTATAGCTTGATACTATGAAGATAATGTACTATGATAGTACGAGATAAACTTATGAGGAGTTATAGATAATGTGATACGAGGAATTCGTATTGAGCAAAGAGCAAGTTATGAATAAGATAGAGTTAAGTGGGATTTCAATTTAGGACTCATGTGATGGCTGAGTTGTACAAACCTTTGTATGGGCAAGGGTTTTGTGCTAGCACTCAGTTTATCCGATTGATAATCATTGGAATGTTTGTGTCGCGCTATTTGCTATATGTCTGTTGAGAAGGTGATTCTTTTCTCATGTGTATAACAGATAGGTAGAGTATAGTTAGAGAATATTATAAGGTTAAGTGCGAGTTCTTAAAACTAATGCATATGGTAAGTTCGTGACTCATAATAATATGGTATGTTTTGAACTCCTCAGCGAATGGATGCCTATGGTCTGACTAGGATAAGTTCTTAAACTCATATTATTGTGGCAAGTTCCTGAACTTCCAATGTGCGATAAGTTGATGAACTGGGGTATAATTAAGTGTGAATGGAGTATTGAGGATGATAGGAATAGATAGACCTATTAAGCAATTGATCATTATAGAAAGTGGAGTTGATGGTGGAAGAATAGGTATTCTAAATCTACTAGCTATGCTAGACTTTCGAAATTTATTGACTTTGTGCTGATGTTTACACTTCTATTTTTTTTTTTGAAAAACATTGGATCAAATGATGGAACCAATGAGTTTTAACAACAATACCGTTATTCGTATGTCTATGCTAATTGCTTCAGCTAGACAAAAATGATTTGGAATATATCAAAATGTATTTTATATATCATCAATGTATCATAGAACATGGTGCAAAGATGATAAAAATGATGGAGTCATCAATACAGTATTACTTAGTGTTGAATGTGATCTAAGGATCGTCAGCCCACTATGGTATGATATAGTATGATAAAATCACCAAATGACGGAATCCTCAACGGACTGTAAATACAGTGCGGTATCATAACGTTATAAAAAGATTTTTAAGATTTCTTTAAGATATGAGAATACATATGCATGTATGTATATGTATATTTTCGGTTGATGTCCGAATTATTGTAGAGGTCTATGCTATTTGATTCAGCTAGACAAATATTTAAAGATGTTCATGAAATTCAAATGTTCATTGAAAAGTTATGCCAAACCAAATTATTTTGGTGCGGATTTAGATGTTGAAAAGCTGAGTTGAACAACCCTATAAGGGAACATGTTTTCGGGGACAATGGTTCCGAGCGTAACGCATATAGTCATTACAAAACAATACGTTGCGGCCCAACGTAGTGGTATACTAGGTTGGCCACCTAGTGTACGTAAGGAGGGTGTTTTCATTCTTTGTGATTGATAAACACTCTGGTTTGCAGTGTGAAGGATTGAGTTAAAGCACTAGTAAATCGAGAATAGAGTTCACAGTCTTGTGACCCCTCAGCATGATTTGGAATCTTTTAAATTCCTGAGTTATTCATACTACTTCCCGATTATTGAACAATTGAGAAAGATTCTTGTTATACTGCAAGATGGAAGTGAAAAAGGAAAGTATTCCTTAGAAAGAAGTGAGTCGTAGAATACGACACTGAATGATGAATTTGTTGAATAAGTGAGAAAAGAGATTTTGAAGCGAGAAGTATATGAGTTATCAAAGAATAATGTGAAACTTATAATAGAAAAGTTTAATAATTGTAGAAAGATCTTTGTGGAAAGAAGTGGTTATAAAAGCCAATGAATGAATGAAGTAGTGACGTCAAATCTACTTTGATAGATTGAATGAATAAAGATTAATAGATAAAATTTCGAGGACGAAATTCTTAGAAGAAAGAGTGAATGTAATATCCCAAGTGTTGATGATAACGATCCTTAGAAAAGGAAATGAATGAGTTAAAAGATAAATAATACTCAGAATATAATTAAGTTCAAGTGAAAGTTATGAAATAAAACCTAGAATTTTTTAAAGTAATGAATGTAGTAGGAAATATAAAACCTATATGTAGATAAAATTATGAAAGATTACTCTGAGTTATTGTTTAATTTGTGTCTTCGATTCTGGGGACAGAATCTTTGTAAGTAGGGAAGATTGTAACGAATGAGTGTTTTAAGTTGTGATTCTGAGGACAGAATCCTTGTAAGGAGAGAATGATGTAACAATCCAAATATTTTTAATTAAAGTATTTAAATATTTATTGAATTATATAAATATTTAATGGATGTGTTTATCGTTGAATAAATATTTGTTTAATTGATTCGATTCGATTTGATTTGATTAATTATTTGTTTAATAAATAATTAATGAGTTAAGGAAAGTAATTATTTTGAAATAGTAATCTAATTTAATTTAATAACTAAGTTAGAGAGTTTATAATGATTAAATAAATTATTATATTATGCAATGAATTGTTATTAGAATCAATTAAATTAAGTATGAAAATTTAATTAATTAGAAGTATGACAAATAACTATATTATAAGTGGTTATTAAAATAAATTAAAGTAGTTTTAATTTATTTTGCCAAACAAAGCTTAAATATATTAAGTCTTTAATTTTAAAGAGTTTTGCCAACCGAAGCCTTATGGCTTTTGAATTTTAAATTTTGAATTATTAATAATATAAATTAATAATATAAAATAAATAATATATATAATATATATATGTTGTAACTGACATGTAATGATGTATATGGCAGTTTCGTACGTTTTAGATGTGCATATATATGTTGTAACTGACATGTAATGATGTATATGACAGTTTCGTACGTTTTAGACGTGCGTTTGCTTTTAGTCGGTTTAACACTAAGCCTAAGGAGGCAAAAAGAGAAAGGTCTGAGAAAAGAAAAAAAAAGGGGTTTTGGGAGAAGAAAAGTTTAGTTTGAGAGAGGAAGGGTTGAGATTTCGAAAAAAAAAACAACAACTGTTCAAACGTTCTCAGTGATTAACAACTAATTTCCAAAGCAACATAAGGTATATGCATATAAAGTATATATGTTTTACGAAAAGTCTCGATGTTATTGAATTTCAGTGTATAAGGTTTTTACAAAAAATTTATGTAAACCATGTTTAGAATTGGTTATGAAGTTACACGTAATTGTAATGATAATTGGTATAACTAGCATATATATATATATATATATATATATATATATATATATATATATATATATGACTGTATGCTAATTCCGTGTTAAAGAAAGGGAATTGGTTTTTACAGTGAACGTAGATGCACGAGCATGTCTTATAAGACTATTAGAAATGAGTATTTTATTGCCTATGAACAGTAAAAAGAAATTGAACTGTGATTATGATTGGGTATGATATTAAGATAACGAAGTTCAAAGGAATTGAATTAGTTTATAACTGTGATTACCGTGTCCATAGTGTCTAGAAGTATAAAAATGGACTTTTTGGGTTTAAAATATGGAATTTGAGGAAATTAAACTAGTATAATTGTCGATAAATTATTCTATGTTGAGGAATATGTTAGCAAACATGTTTATAATATCTTTATACCAATTAAATATGTTAATTTAGATGTTAACAATGTTAAATAGACAGAAATTTTGTTGTTCTATTCTCCGGTAGTTGGGTTCTGCAAGTTTCGGCGCACTAACGCCGAAATTCGCGCCCCAGTGCCAGAAATTTGCGCCCCAGTGCTGAAATTCGTGACCCAGCACCACTGGTTAGCCTAGTTCTCGCGCCGCGACGACGGAACAAAAGTCTGGGTTCGACATTTTTGAACTCCTGTAGTAAAATGGCCATAACTTTCTCATACGAACTCCGATTGAGGTAATTAAAGATGATCTGGAACGAGAACGAGTAGACTTACAACTTTCATTCTTTAAGTTGTTCAATTTGAGGTCTGTAACAGTAGTCAAAATGGTCATTTGTAGGATTGTTGTGTTTTCGGGGGCAATCGGAGGGCGTCGGGCATGCACATATGCATGTGTAGTGCTTCTGACGATAAAAGATGTTATTCTAAGTTATAAAACATAAATGTTAGTAAATATAATGATGCTTAACATTAATAAAAAAATGTATTAGATAAGTTATAGAAGCATAGTAAGCATACACAAGAGAGGCAAATCGGGCGTGTGACGAATGAACGTCGAAACATCGTGCCAAGTGTTAATGAACTTAAAAAGTGTTTCAATTCAATTGAAATGAATATTATAAGATATGGAACGGATTTAATATAAAACCAATAAGTAGTCCTAGCAAGATTTGAGCATTTGAATGAACTTCGAATATGAAATAAAGTGAGATATAAGTTGAAAGTTAACACAATTAAGTTGAACATTGTGTATTTATGATAGGAAGGGTTATGAGACGTAGAGTAAAGTTTACATTACAATGCTATGTGACTAATAGTTAATGTGAATGATTATATAATTGTGTAGGGCACGTGAAGTGTAGATATCTGTAAGCTATTAAACTGTTATTGGTAAATAACAATCAAGGCAAGTCTTTCAGTTCCTATTTTCTACGTGAACTTGATGAACTGTTTTAAATTGCATGATATGTTATACATGTTAAAATCATGAAATGTTAAAGTCAATTTATGACTACATTGTTTTGGTTAAATAATGATGATTGAGTAAGGAACTCAATCCTTATATTTGCTATGGGAATTAAAAGCATGTATGCCATGTTACTTTAATTATTGTGATATGTATGTTGAGCATATTATTTTGTGTTATGTGATGCATAAAAACTGTTAGATTTTGCTGGGCTGTCGAGCTCGCTCTTGCAAATAACCACTTTTGCAGGTTATGATTTTAAGGTAAAGATATGTGCTAAGTGAGTTATAGAGATCTATATTCACGAAGATTACTTATGTTTGATGGGAAATGTATTTAAGATTTTGAATGTAAGATATTGCTGAGTTATAAGTTGAGATATCTAGTATATATGGATATCTATTTATGACGTAAGACTTTATATAGTCATTTTGTTGTAACGATTCATGATATATGTTTGAATCGAAGAGATGTAATGTAAAGGTTGCGATTTAGGGCAATAAAGAAGGAAATGTACAAAAGTTTTAAATATTTCGCAATTTTAGTGATTTTTAATATCGAATAATGATGTAAAATTAGAGGTTGAATGTATGGTTAATGACCGAAGTCGAGATTTAAATTGTATAGATTTTGGGATCATTACACGTATCAACTTTACTACATCCGCTGTTTGGTGTACCAATTCTGGCCCTAGCATTCGGCGTTCTCCTACTTCATCCCAACACAACGGTGTTCTGCACTTCCTTCCATATAAGGCTTCGCAAGGCGGCATACCTATGCTTGCATGATAACTGTTGTTATAAGCAAACTCTACTAATGGTAGATGATCATCCCAACTACCCTTGAAATCCATGACGCAAGATCTCAACATATCTTCTAATGTCTGAATTGTTCTCTCGCTCTGCCCATCAGTTTGTGGATGATATGCTGTACTCAGCTTCAACTGCGTTCCTAACAGTTCTTGCAGACTCCTCCAAATGTTCGACGTGAATCGTGGGTCACGATCTGACACAATTAAAAGTGGTACTCCATGTCTGGAAATAATTTCCTTAACATAAAGTTTAGCTAATTGGTCTAAGTTATACTTAACCCAAATTGGCAAAAAGTGAGCTGACTTCGTCAACCGGTCTACTATTACCCAAATTGCATCATATCGCTTCTGAGCAATCGGAAGTCCCACCACAAAGTCCATCGTGATATGCTTCCACTTCTACTCCGGAATCTCCAATGATTGCAACAAGCCACGTGGTCGTTGATGTTCAGCCTTAACTTTTTGACAAGTCAAGCACCTACTCACATACTCGGCTATTTCTCTCTTCATTGTTCGGCCATCAAAAACTTTGTCGAAGGTCTTGATACATCTTAGTGCTACCAGGATGAATCGAGTACCTCGAATTGTGAGCCTCTTGTAAAACTTGCTCCTTTAATTTCGTCTCATTTGGAACCCAAATTCTTCCCTCAAATCTTAATAATCCCTCATTATCAAAACTGTATTTAATATCTTTTTCATTGGTTAACTGCTACTTCATCTGGTCACACTCATCAATTTTGAGCTGCACCTCCTTAACTCTCTCTACAATTGAAGATTGGATCTCCGTCGTAAACAGTCTCTGTTCCGCTTCACTCAGCAACTTCACCTCTAACTCCATCCTAGCCATCTCTGTTATTAACTCAGTTTGAGCCATTAACATAGACAACTTCTGTGACACCCCCAAAATAGGTCCATTCCATCCAACCTATTCTCAGTCGCCAAATACATGGTACAGAAAACAACTACAACTTTATTATAACAATTGTCATGCAAAATACAACAACACATATGCTGTGAGTTTGGATACAAATATATACCAACTATGACTCATGTCCCAACCTTGGATAGCACGTCACAATGACACCTTACATAATGGTATAGTCAAAAACTGTTTTAGAAATTAAAATCTTTGGGAAGTGCTCAAGGAAACCCCCGTACATGGGAGGCCATGCTTCTAGGTTATGATAGATATCATATGGCCACATAATTATCCTTGGTTGACCCAATAGACCCCAAAGAAAAACGAGAAGATTACTATCATATTCTTCCCAATGGTGAGTCTTCTCTTGACATATCATTATCTCCACTGTCTCTAACTGAGAATTATACTTCAAACAACCACTAAGATTATATAGGTAGTGCTCGTAGATATACTCGGCAAGTGGATGTGCACCACCATATCTTATGATGACACGAGGTTGTATGTCGTTAGACATCTTGTATGATAGTGGCAAAACACCCTTCCAACGTTGGGTACACCTTACCCTATTGGATTCACCAAATAAAACTACTAAATGAACTTTTCTATACTGCTTCGGGAGAACCTCCACAGCTAGAGACCACCGTTCTATTTCCCTGCTACCCTCGCTCGACCCAGCTACACTCTTATTACCTGAAAGGAATTGTGAAGCAAAAGGGTGAGCACAACTAGCTCAGTAAAGAATATCATGACTAAAGATAAATAAGTTATCAATATCCTTCAACAGAATTAACTCAGAGATTTAGAACATATGGTAGATAATAAAACTTTTCAACCATAGTTGCAGCGGAACGAGCAATCCATTAGAAGAGTCAAATAGACTATAAAGTCTATTATCTTCTCCACGTTAAAAGTCCACCAACAATATTTTATCCCTGTAACATCAATCAACAGTTCCTTTCCACAATCATATGAATAATTCATAATCACAATTGTGATTCTAAATTCCTATTCGCATCCAAGACGAAGATAATTTTCATCATCTGTCTTTACCTGAAACATCAAAGATCATGGTTATACCAAATCACAGTTCCTGTTCATAATCATACTAATAAATTCATCTTTGCGCCACGGGCCAAAGATATTTATCAACAGTTCATCTTTGCACTACATGCCAAAGATATTCAACAACAAGTCATCTTTGCACTATATGCTAAAGATATTATTATCTCAAAGAAATATATAATCATTTCAGAATTTATATAACCAATAATTATAACCATGTTGATCATTTCACCTTTGCACATAAGCTAAAGATATTCAATTATAAATTCAATGGTCATGATCATACCAGTCAACAATTCAACTTTGCACTACTGGCCAAAGAGAACCCATAGTCATGATCGTACAAAAAATCTACCCATCTTTACACTCAAGTCAAAGAGAAATATCATCATTAGGGTTATAAAAATATTATATATGATAATAAAAAATAATATGATCAACATATAGTTTAAATCTCAAGAGTAATATTCATAAATCAACTATAATTTGGTTAGAAAAAGAAACCAATTTTGTCATGAATAGTAACTCGTGAATAGTAATCTATGAATAGTAACTCGTGAATAGTAACTCATGAATAGTAACTCATGAATAATAACTCGTGAATAGTAACTCGTGAATAGTAATTCGTGAATAGTAACTCATGAATAGTAACCCGTCGTGAATAGTAACTCATGAATAGTAAATCGTGAATAGTAATTCGTGAATAGTAACTCATGAATAGTAACTCATGAATAGTAACCCCGACATGAAAAAGTTCCAAATTTGATAAAAAGTTCTAACCAATATTTCGGTATAATGATATTGAAGGAATTAATATCATTTAAGAAGAAATAGCCTCCCTTACTATCCCTTACCTCAAAAGAGCAGTAGTTCTGACCGGAATAACGCTGAACGAACTTGCACCGTATAGCAACACTCAAGATATCAAAATACTCACAAGAATACACTCGATAATATAGAGAGAGAAATAGAGAGAAAACTTGTTTCTGGTGTGATTTTTAATTCTAACCTAAGCACCCTATTTATAGAAAATTGCTTAGAACACCAAAGCAGAAAATTTATATATATATATATATATATATATATATATATATATATATATATATATATATATATATTTTTAAGCCCACCTTTGAAATCAGATCTTAGCATTTCCCACATGCCAATCTTCTAGAAAAAAGGTAAGAAAAACGTTTTTCATAAATAAAATATTTAAAACTTCCAAAAATCAATTATTTTGGAACTACGAAACTTCAATAAATCATAATAAATAGCCCTTTTATCAGAAAATTCGAATCTCGCGAGTTTTTATAGGAAATTTAATTCTCTACAACTTTGCAGAAGAAAGTTTTTCCAAATTCCAAACAGAAATTGATCGAAATTCACAAACGGGCGATTTTACAAGCTATAATCATATTTCAGTCAAGAAATGGGGTCTACCGACACACAAAACATGTGTTAATCATTTAATGTAACAAAAATACTCTTTCTCCTCATATACTCATATATCCCATATTCATTGTAAAACTATCACTATTATTATATTATTAAAATATAATAAAAAAATTAAATGAATTATTTTATCAGAAAAAGATAAAATATTAATTTTCAATAATTGTCACATTAAAAATTTTCTCCATCTATATCCACATAAAATTAATATTTTTCTCATCATATAAATCAATAATTAATTATTCACAAATAATATTACAGAATCACAATACTGACAACCAGGCAGTTCCCAGGAAAGAGGGGGCTTTCCAATAAGAATTTCTCCTTACTGACGCGCAATTAGGTGACCAAACCTCTCCTTAGACAGAACTTTCTAGACATTGCCAATAATGCTATCTAATAATATTATTCAAATAATATGAATTATTGATTTGATAATGGAAAATACTGTGCAGTGATAATTATTAAAACAACAGTAATATATAAAATATTAACGCAACAATTATTAAATCAAAATAGAATATTGAACAGTAATTACTGTAATAATTATTGAGTAGTGCCTTCTTACGTAAGAATCAATAATTTGTACAATACCGTGTGCTACTGTGCAACAACACGTATTACTGTGTTTTAACCACCGGGTATTCCAACAGTATTAACGGTAACAACTACGCCGTTATTTATAAACAACTTATTTTTGTCGTTTTCTTCATCCAATCGCTTTCCGTTATGGGACCCACAAAAGGCTGCGCCGTCGTATGAATATTCCCCGACAGTAAGAATATTCCACGACCAAACGAATATTTCCCGACAACAATGAATATTTTATAACCACTTGCTTATTTTGAAAATTTTGCACATTTCACCCATAACTTTAAACTTTTATCAATTTAACCATTTACTAAATAGAAAAATTGAATACTTTTATTTCATAAAATTCGGGGTCTTACAACTTCTCCCGACCCTTTCTACTTTAGGCGTCGGCCACTACATTGGCTTTTTTAGGGTGATACAGAATTTCACAGTCATAATCCTTTATCAACTCCAGTCATTTCCTCTGCCACATATTCAACTCCTTCTGTGTGAAGATATATTTTACACTCTTGTGGTCCGTGTATATCTCACATTTTTTTCCCGTAAAGATAATGTCGCCATATCTTTAAGGCAAACACTACCACGGCTAGTTCTAGATCATGAATAGGGTAAACTTTCTCATAATCCTTCAACTGCCTTGATGCATACGCAATGACCTTTCCATGATGCATGAGCACGCAACCAAGTCCTCTATGCTAAGCATCGCTATAAACTATGAAATTTACTGTGTCATCGGGTAATGATAAAACAGGCGCTTCACTTAATCTCTTCTTTAGTTCTTGAAAACTATCCTCGCATTTCTCAGTCCAAGTGTATTTCACCATCTTTCTTGTCAAGTTAGTCAACGGCGTAGCTATCTTCGAAAAAATCCAGAATGAATCTCCGATAGTATCCCGCTAACCCTAGGAAACTCCGCACCTCAGTCGGCGTTTTCGGTTGTTCCCAATTCATCACGGCCTCCACCTTCACGGGATCTACTGAAATCCCCTCACGGTCAATGACATGTCCTAAAAATTGTACCCTCTCTAGCCAAAATTCACACTTAGTGAACTTCGCATATAACCTCTCCTTCCTTAGTGTTTTGAACACTATTCTTAGGTGTTCAGCATGATCTTCTGGTATCTTTGAATAGACTAGAATATCATCGATAAACACTACGACAAACTTGTCTAAATATTATTTGAACACTCTGTTCATCATATCCATAAATGCAACTGGTGCATTAGTCAACCCAAATGACATTACCAGAAACTCGTAATGACCATAACGAGTCCTAAATGCCGTCTTTTGTACATCCTTATCCCTAATAATAGCCTAGTCACAGTCAATGCTGAACCAGAATGTCCTCAACAGGGTGACATACCGCTTATCAGTTTTAATTCCGATGTTGAGCCGGTCAGTTTCCACGCTTTGGAAGTAAGTAACCCTCAATATCATGCCATTGGGACGCCATTCCCCATACCCAAGATTTCTGCCGAAGTGATGGCAGCTACTCAAGAAATGATGTCATTAGGACACCAGCCTCGACAAGGACTGGGAAAAAATCATCAGGTTATTAAGCACCCAATCCAAATATCCAGTCAAACTAGGACAGCCGGACTAGGCTATTCTGCCAGTACCAATCATAGGAATCCACATAAGCATAAACAGGTTCCTTCCACTTCAGCCACACAGCTATTATTTCCACCTGCAGATCCAGAGTCTTCACAATCTCCGGTAAGGGTGTCAGCCAATGTAATGGCTATGTTATTTCCTAAACCGATACCGGTAAAGGAGAAGAAAGTCTTTGTTTCAGATCCCAAGGTGGAAGAAGAGGAACGGAGAATTAAGCAAGACATAGTCCGAATGATGTCAGGTGTACGCATCATTGTCCATGATGAACATACTAACATATATGCCCCAGACGATGATTGCCTAGACGTAATGGTCATCATTCGGGAGAAGGAGGACGATGACAACCCCTCCATCATTGCAGTCCCCCAGGACTTTGCCCTTGCCAATTGGAGTATCACTCCTTGCATTGGTCAACAAGGGTAAAATGGGCTGGACTCCTTTCTGCCCTGTAGATATCATAACTGCT
This sequence comes from Panax notoginseng, assembly GCA_016801055.1. Classification (NCBI taxonomy): domain Eukaryota; kingdom Viridiplantae; phylum Streptophyta; class Magnoliopsida; order Apiales; family Araliaceae; genus Panax; species Panax notoginseng. The sequence goes on along the minus strand of CM029014.1, from coordinate 120,591,392 downwards.
TACTTTTCTGTACAATATTAACAGTTATTTTGTCCGTACATGCTAACATTATGTATGATTAAACACTTTCATATATATTAAGTGAAAGCATATTTTGTTTCAGGACTCTGAACTTAGATGTGCCTGTACTTGCTGATAAGATGCCCCTTCTCCACAAGGATTGTAACTTTAATGAAAAGTTGGACTCAGACTTGCTGGAAATACAAGAGGACATTGAGGTGCCTCCGGAGATCAAAGAATGGGTCGAAGACAAACCTATACCCAACCTTGATCAAACCATCTTCTTCAATCTTGGAACCTTAGAAAACCCTAAGTTAATCCAGATTGGTTTAAACCTTACCCCAAACCAAAGGAATGACATGGTTACACTACTAACCCAATTTTAGGATGTGTTTGTATGGTCTCGTGAAGACATGGTGGGTTTGTCCACTGACATTGTTCTTCATCGCCTTCCCATAAAAGAGGGATTTAAGCCAGTCAAGCAAAAACTCAGGTGATTGAAACCTGAGTGGAGTTTAAAAGTAAAAGAAGAAATTATGACACAATTTCGAGCTGGTATTATCATTGTGTCCACCTATCCTGAATGGATATCCAACATCGTGCCCGTGCCTAAGCCTGGAGGAAAGGTTCGATTCTGTGTGGATTAAAGGGATCTGAATAAAGCTTGCCTTAAAGATAGCTTTCCCGTACCATTTATCCACATTCTCATTGACAATACTGCTCAATACGACATGTACTTCTTTGTGGATTGCTTCGCGAGGTACCATCAGATCATGGTTGCTGAGGAAGATCGTGATAAAACTGCTTTCATCATGCCTTGGGGAACCTTTTACTATAGACGGTTGTCGTTCGGCCTCATCAATGCCGGAGCTACCTATCAGAGAGCTATGATAGCTCTTTTCCACGACTTAATGAGCAAAGAGATCGAGATCTACGTGGATGACATCATTGTCAAGTCCCGAAAGGAGGAAGACCACTTAGACCATCTCAAAAAGCTTTTCAACAGGTTGTGTAAGTACAACTTGAAGTTGAATCCAGCCAAGTGCGCCTTTGGCGTTAAATCAGGCAAGTTGCTAGGATTTCTAGTCAGCCATAAAGGAATCGAGCTGCATCCCACCAAAATCCAGGCCATTACAAAAATGCCCATTCCACAGACAGAGAAGGAAATACGAGGATTTTTGGGAAGAGTCAACTTCATTAGTAGATTCATTTCTCAACTCACAGCAACCTGTGAGCCTATCTTCAAGCTGTTAAAGAAGAACTCCTCCATGAAATGTAATGATGAGTGCCAGAAGGCCTTCCTTACCATCAAAGAACAGTTAGTCAAAGCTCCTATTTTGGTACCACCCAGGGATGATGTTCCCCTGTTCATGTACCTGTCCATAAGTGACAATGCCATGGGCTGCATGCTGGGTCAGAAAGACGATAGAAGCCGAGAACGAGCTATCTATTACCTCAGCAAAAGATTCAGCAGCAGTGAAAACAAGTACACTCTGATTGAGAAGACTTGTTGTGCTTTAGCATAGGCTGCCATGAGGTTACAACATTACCTCCATGGGCACACAACCCATCGCATATCCCGCGTGGATCCTCTAAAGTATGTGTTCAGTAAACCCATATTAAATTGTCGATTGTCCAGATGGCAGTTGATTCTGCAATAATTTGACATTGTTTACGTGACGCAAAAGTCCATTAAAGGTCAAGGAATTACGGATCAACTGGCCGCCGCACCTTCAGGGGACTTCAAACCCTTGCAAACATACTTCCCCGATGAAGGGGTAATGACAATTCAGCAACACCATCAGTATAATACACGTCAAACATGTAACATGTATTTTGATGGAGCTGTTAATATGGAAGGTTCTGGGGCTGGAGCAGTTCTAGTGTCCGATACGGGGGAGCAGTATCCCGTTACCGTCAAATTGTAGTTTGTAGCACCAACAACACAGTTGAGTATGAAGGCTATATCATGGGGCAAAAACTGGCCCGTTCAATGGGTATTAGGCGGTTAACTGTCTTTGGGGATTCAGAGTTGGTAGTCAAACAATCCACGAGAATCTATCAAACCAAAGAGCTATATTTGCTGCCTTACCATCGGCAAGTTTTACAGATGGCTTCGGAGTTCGAATAGATCTCTTTTCTACACATTCCTCGTAATCGGAATGATTTTGCAGACGTATTAGCAACTTTGGCCTCGTTGATTCACATACCTGACAAGGAATATATGCCAAGCGTCACATTAGCCCTGCAAAAGGCACCAGCCTATGAAAATTATGTTGGAGAAGTATCGAATGAGTTACCTCCCATCTAATAACCTTGGTATCAGCATATCAAGAAGTACTTGAGAGATGGATCTACACCCGCTGAGGCAAGCCTGACTGAGCAAATATGGATTCATCGACTTGCTATGAAATTCTACTTGAGCGGGGATACACTCTATAAAAGAGATACAGGTCTAGGCCTCCTCAGATGCCTGGATAAGGATCAAGCTCAGAGACTCTTGGATGAGGTCCATGGTGGAGTATGTGGCCCATACATGAGTGGCCCCTTTCTTGTTAAGAAGATCCTCAGGACATGACATTACTGGCTATCACTCAATGCTGACTGCAATGACCACGTCAAGAGATGTTATCAATGCCAAATTCACGGGAATGCTATCCACGCCCCTTCATGGGAGCTCCACAATATGAGTTCACCTTGGCCTTTCGCAATGTGGGGAATAGACGTGATTGGGCCCATCGAGCCCGAAGCCAGTAATGGACTTCGCTTCATCTTCACCATAATCGACTACTTTACCAAGTGGGTAGAAGCAGCCTCCTTCCCCAGGGTTACCAAAGAAGTCATCATTGCTTTCATCAGAAACAATGCCATTTGTCGATATGGACAACCAGAGGTAATTGTATCAGACAATGCTAAGAACCTCAACAACAAAATGATGGAGAAGTTATGCAGTAAATTCCACATCAAACACCTTAATTCCGTCATCTACCGTCTAAAGATGAATGGTGTTGTTGAAGTGGCTAACAAAAATATTAAGAATATCATGCAAAAGATGTCTGCCAAGCACAAAGGATGGCCTGACTTATTACCTCTTACTCTGTTAGCCTACAGAACATCAATGCGTACTTCAACTGGGGTAACCCCCTATGCATTAACCTATGGGATGGAGGCAGTACTCCCCATAGAAGTAGAAATGGAATCCCTCAGAGTGTTGATGGACGCTCAGCTGGATGAAGATCAATGGGTACAAGACAGGTATCACCAGTTATCTCTGATAGACGAAAGGCGAACCACAGCTATCTTCCATGTTCAATTATATCAATAAAGGATCGCCAGTTCCTACAACAGAAAAGTCCGGCTACGGTAGTTTAAACAACATGACTTGGTTTTGAAGAAAATCCTCGACAACCAAGATCAGTCCAAGGGAAAATTCGCTCCTAACTGGGAAGGCCCATTTATTGTCAAGGAGGTATTGACAGGAGGTGCTCTCAGATTGCAGGAAATGGATGACGATGAATTTCCACAGCTTATCAACTCGGACATCGTGAAATGGTACTATGTCTGAAGTTACTATCAAGCAAACATCCTGGTGTTGGATCATCAGATCACCAGTCATTCCGGTTCTTTAACCCTTTACCACATACAACTCTTTTCCACACTTTGCCCCTCAGGGAAACATACTCTTTCAGCCAGAAACATGGCTTCACTACACTCTTACAACTTTGGTCATCCCACTATGGATTGAACCTCTCACGTCTACAGTTTGGCTACCCAAATATGGGATCAAACTTTTCACACTTGCAGTTTATCCTCAACCTAGGATCAAACTTTCTTCCCCGTAGTCTATCTTGCACATGGGATTAAACGTTCTTCCCCACAGTTTGACCTGTACATGGGATTAATCTTTCTTCCCCCCAGTTTACCCTACACATGGGATTCACACTTTTTCGGTCACCACTCGTCCTGAGGGGCGAACTACGTCGACCTGATCTCCTTAATACACATGAGTACGTAGGCAACCATATTCTATATGGCCCAGTCGTAATAAACAAAAAACAACAAAAACATTTCTACCCTTTTCTACAAAAAATAAAAAACAACAAAAACACCTCTACAACCTTCTTCATCAATAAAGCTTCTACACCCTTTCTGCCATGAACAACGTTGAACCTCTTACACCAGGTTTGAACTATGCAGACCTGATCTCCTCTTCAATAGGATTACGTAGGCAACCATTCATGGTTCGGTCTCACCCCCTACCAAAACACAAATACTTGTCAATGGTACTGGGATCAAACTTCAATTCACCACATTTCATTGGCTTCAAACCAAAGGGATGGAATTACCCAACCTCTCCTCGCGAATAGGAGATTCGGCGACCACCTAAGCTGCGGTTGTACATTAAAGAGCAACACCAATCCATAAGAGATGGAATTAACTAGGCTCCTCCTAAATAGGGGTACTAGCGACCATCTGTGGTGCGAGCAATCTCAGAGAGGAAAGCCATAATCCTCTCCACATTTCTATACAGAAACCAGCCCCTAGACACCAAAGATGGTAGGGACGCATACAGATCCATGATCTATTCTGAACTATCCCAAGACAACTCAATGTCCATCCAGCAAGGAGGAATTCAGAATACATCAAGATCACAAGCCCTGAAGAAGCAGACAAATATCAATCAAGTATCAGTGCATATCTAAAAGGGAAGTGATCAAAAATATAAATTTCCCTGCTATATATAATGTTGTTTGATATACATAATGTAAATTATACATGATAAAATGGTTAAGCTAGTATGTGCAGGAAAATACAAGCCCATCTACAAATCGGTGTATATGCGAGCTAACAAGCCCAACATGGCATCCCTCTCCGAAGAAGGAGGCAAAGCTGTGGTCTCTTGTACGAGGATATCCACACGACCCAACAGATCTGCAGCCATCTGCATGGTGACCATTTGCTCATCAATGTAAGTGTTCATCTCTGCAAGCATGCTAGTGGTAAAGGACCTCACTATAGTATTATTTGTGATGGCTACATCCCGGGCAGATATGACACTATCCCGCTCAATTATCACTGCATCTCTGGCTGATCTGGCCTCATCCCGCTCAACAACCGCGGCATCTCTACGAGCCAATGCCTCGTCCCTCTTTAATAGAGCTGCGTCTCTCCCATCAAGAGCTGTCAACATCAGGGCTCTAGCCTGATCTCTCTCAAAGGTCATCAGATGAAGACTCTGTTCAAAGTACTGTGCTGAATGTTGAATCACGACAGTGCTAGTACTGGGAGAATTTAAAGGAGATAATGGCAACCCAGTAGATGGCTCCTCCTTGGTGTGAGAATCAATGTCCTCCATGGGCTCTTCGCCATCTGAGTTAATACTCGGCAATGTCGATACTACCTCAACCGATGCAGTCTCTGTCTCCATCCATGCAGAATACTCTGCAGAACAACCTGGATAACTAACAAAAAAAGCAGCTATCTCACGCTGATCCCAACATGCATACACACGGGATTGGTCCTCTGCTGAAAGATAGCGAGAAGCTAAACGCTGGCTTAACGCCCCCTCGAAAAGATGAAAGTCTTGAAACTGATCAAACTACGACATCACGACCAGTGAATGGTAAGTAGTCATACCCCTCAAACTAGCCAGAGGGATGTAATCTATGCCTGGAGCATGAGTAACAAAGCTGTAAGGTGAGCTGAGCCCTGAGCAGGGCAAGATACTAAACGGGTCTACAATATCAGCTAAAAAGGCAGACCAAGACATAGCATCCATACACTCCGCAGGCTGAAATGAGTATGACATGGCTATATCATGGGTGAAACAATACACATGCCGTCTGAAAGTGCCAATCGGTCTCAGATGTGACATAAACCACAAGTATAGCATGACCGAACTGCCCGTAAATACTCCTATCGGATAAGTGCAGCAGTATGTAGCTGACCTCAATGTCTCGGCTATAATCATCGGTATGATGGTACGACCCTCCCTATGAGCTCTTACTGCCATGATAACTCCTATGTCCAACTCATCCATATACCGTGGCATGTAGACATATGACAGTACGCACAATAGCAGTACATCCACTCTGGCCAGACGCCAATGATCCTCTGGTGTGGTGAAATCCCTAGAATGTCATCTATAACTATCCTCAGAGCCAAATCTGTCAAACAGAAAACGCTGGGATATCACGTGGCCAGATGTAAGCTCATCCTGAACCACACTACGCCTCAATCCAGTGAGGGTCATGAACCGTCGACTCATGTCCCCCAAAGCCATATGCATGCAAGGTCTGTCCAGTGGCAGCATCGTCAATCGTGTATACTCCTCCAGAGTGGGAGTCAACTCCTGGATCCCAAACTAAAAAACCTGCCTCTCCGGTATCTAGTGCTCTAGCACGCCCTCCACGAATCCTGTGGGAACCTGAAACATCAAAATGGTCATGGTATGCTGCAACAGCTGATGTACGGTCACCCTATCGGATGGTGACATACTATCATACCAATATCCTAGACGGGATGCCACCAATAATGGCGGGGTGTGATCTATGCGACTGACTGTCGAAGAAGACATATGTGTGGGCCGTATCATAATACCATCCAGGGGTCAATGCTGAATATCTCTAAACATACATACATATGCATAACATGATACATGCATCACAGATAATAGATGGCAATATGATATAGGGAATGGAAAAACTGTACATACATTCCTAAGTATATCATCATCTAATACATCATCTCTGTAGAACTGAAAATACAGGGAAATGGGGCACATACGCCCTACTACTAACAGAGGCTTATCAAAAAATATAGCGAGAATGAGGCACAACCACCCAATAGCTAACAGAGGTCCATCAAAAGAGATAACGAGAATACACATCAAAAGAAGACAATGGTATCAATATCTACATCATCAATCCTGTCCACCTGATGTAACTCCTCCTAAGTTACTGGATCTCTATCAACAGGGATATCAGGCCTATACAAAGGGGGATCTGTGCTGACAAAGCCAAATGGGTAATCTGAGGGGCCAGCTCCTGCGCTGGAAGGATCAAATGAATCTGTCTCTGTCGGATCTCTGCCCAAATGCTGGATAAAGAAATATGCCTAGTCCAGTCGCCGGGTCAAGCTGTCAATTTGTGTCACATGAGTCAGATCTCGGACATAGGCTAGCCAATCCGTCATCATCACTGATCCTAGAACCATATCCCCTATGAACTGAGTGGCGCGGGTCTGGGCTCCAATGGTACGAGGGATCCACCAATGCTGGAATACATCCTGAGTGCAAGGACCCTCTGACAATGAAAAAACCGTTAACACCCAATAAAGGGATATCAATGGCGGGTAACTGCGACATAGGCCAATAACGCTTGGCAGGAGGCAAGATCGGTATACGGATCTCCCCTGTGGTGCTCCTAATAGCACACTCTCCTAAATAGAGCTTCCATCCTCCATCTGTGAAGAGAGGAATCCTACGGGTGGAAATCACGTACTCGACACCAGTCGGGTACCCATCCTCAAATCTAATGGCCAAATGCTCCCTAGAATATGGAATCCATGTGATGACATCCGCTGTCAACAACTCCAACTGTAGGTGACAATGAGTGAAACCCTCAGCTACGGGGACCTCTGCCAGTATGGAATGACGCCATCGCCGTTCTCGTGGGTAGGTATCTAATCCTAGTACACTCACTGAACGTAAACATGGGAGCCTCTCATACGCCCAAAACTGCCAACACAAAGGCAAACATATGCTGTCATTCAACCCTCTTAACCTATACATGGTAAATGACAAAAGAAATACTTACCAGTAGAAATGGGTAAAATCCTAACCAAGCCTCGGTCAAGCCCTGCGAGCGTATATGCATGCCCCTGAGGAAATAGGCAAAGGTGTAGGAACCCCAATCCTACTCTCCTATACGGTCCACATATCGAGTGGCGCTAATTAAAGTGAACGACACCGTAGAGGAGTTATCTGCTATGAAGCATCCCCTAATGATCATTAGGAACAATCGCCAAAGAATGCAATCCCTGACTCTGACATCAGCTGGTATGGGCTCGCTCAATATCCCACTCATAGCATCTACGCTCAAAGGACCTGCACAGACAGTCCTGCCCTTGAGCGCTTCTGCCGGAACTCTTAATAAGGATCTGACGGTAGTCGGGGTAATATCAGTCGTGCAAGGCACTGGCTCCCCTCCAAACTCTATACCTGTGAATCCATCAGCATCATCATCACCTCACAGTCCATTAAATGGAGAGACTGGGTCTGGTGAAACCAGCGCTAAGACAATGCCCTGAGCTAACCCCAGGGACAACGGCGGGGAAGCTTGGAAAAGAATGCTCCAAATCCCCAGTCATGCTCAATCGCTCTATAGTCAGGATGAAGCGCCTGGTACATGGCGTGAATGCTGAACCAGTTCCCTCGAGGCTGTGTAAAGCCAGGAACCTGCAAGATGTAGATTAACATCAGAATCCTTTACTCCTCATCAATAGGAAAGAAGGAAGATTAAGATCTAAACTTTATACCTCGTTGGCATGCAAATACATCAAAGGATGTCCGCTCAAATCACCCAAAAGCTCTAGGTTTGCCACCTGAATACTCAGGAGGTCCCTACGGGGAATATGTGCAGCAGGAGCGGGGTTCGCAATAGGAACATCCTCCTCCTTGTCCTCGACGTCCGGTACATCAACCCGGACTGGACGTATCACCGCCTCCACCAACAGACGAGGCTATCTAACGGAACGGGGTCGAGGCACTTCAGAAGCTATTCTCTGTACACCAGAAGTGGTCCAGCGGGAACTACTCGGCTGATCCGGATCCATAATTTCTGGACAACAAGTCTCCAAATCACCTCAAAAAGGGTGTGGTATTTTCTAACCTGGAGCTTTTCAAAATGCATTTCATGACTGCATGCATGCATGCATTATTTTAACATCCATCCACAGTAGAGTTAAAAATACATGACTACTCAATGCCTACATTTTGAAAAAATTTTTCCATAGTTTCCTCTATAAATAGGACTATCCATATACACATCATGACTAGGTGGCCATTCAATAGCACACCTACCCACAGTCACATAAATCCTATTTGGATCCAGAAATCAAAGTTATCAATCCATAATGGCGGCCTAATTACCAGGATTACTTTACTTTTTCACCTGTGCTCATTTGTCCTCAAATAGGATAACAAATAGCAGAAAAAAGGTTCCAATTTGACTGTTTCAAAAGTCAAAATTTTTCACATCATTATGTTCAGCATGGTTTAATACTAACATTTACTATGTTGAATATTTTTTATCAAGTCATTTGAGCATACATAATAACTACTATATGTTTAGATGCATGATAAGTCATTTTCCAACGGATAAAAACCGGAAAAAAAGTACATACATACGTTACCAGGACAGTGTAGAACACTTGTACGGTGACAGAATTTGCAGAAAGACGTCCGAACTCAGCAGATCAGAAGAAGAGCTCTCGAATTTCCTTCGCGACGCGACTTGAAAATGACTTATGAAAGCAACCTACAGGATATTTACATCCATGGTTGGCCGTAGGTCCATCTGTGGCTACAGCAGCTGCACCTGTGGCACCCCTATGTGGGTCACACCCCTCCGGCTCGGTCCAGTTCGAGTTGAAAAGGAGTTCTCACAAGCTGAAAAGGCCAAATCAGGGATAAAAAAGCTACACGATTGAGTGGAATAGCCTGAAATCCTGGTTTTTCTGGGCCCAACTATGACTCTCATATCATTCATTGGTATTCTCCCAAACACAGGGTATACTATTCCAATGATCCCCATCTTTGCAATATCACATTCGGCAATACCACACAGAGGTCCAATGCCGTCAATTCAGGGTCGTCGCCCTAATCTTTTCAAATGGATCCTCAGCGGGGGTTACAACGCAATCTCAAAAAATAGATCCCCGACGGGGGTTACAACGCATATTTCGTGGATACGCACATCAACAAAGGTTAAGCTACTTGACGTCAGTTCATCTGTTGGCAAGTAAACCCAATGTCGCATCAGAGGTCATCCGATGATTGCATCAGTTGATACACACATCAACAAAGTCCATGCAACCTTGGTATTTATCCCCAGCAGGGAATTCATCCGTTGATATACACATCAGCAGAGGATCAAATGGATCCCCAACGGGGGTTACAACGCGTGGTCAATCGTTGGTTCACACGTCAACGAAGGTCGGGCAGCCCTGACAACACATACTATTGGCAGTAAATCCAACAGAACATTGATATGTCCTGACGATACAAACCAGGGTAGATCAACATCAGCAAGGAGGATCGATGATGGAATATGTTATACACATCCTCAAATAGACAAAGCTTTATCCCCACAGATCTCTTATACACGAGAGGCATATCTTTGGAGTAAAGTTTGTATCTAGGATTTAGGACTTTAGTGATAGCCCCAACGTCAACATCCTGGTAGGTTTGGATCACATATCCAAGCTTGCCGTCATTACCATCACCGGTAGAAGCAACAGGGAGCCGACAGTCATCCCCAGCATGTTGGAAAGCAATGCATATGCATCATATACTTGCATCATATTGCTCCATATTACATCATATTTATCTTCTTACATTTCAAGTATCTATGATTCTTTATCCTATCCACGCCATTGTATTGCATGAATATGATAAAGAGGGGCATCTGTAGACATTTGAAATTTTCTGCATACATGTTACTGACATTACAGGAGGGCAGATTCGTCTTGTAGAGATAACCCTGGAAGATAACTCACATCCAGTCCAGATACTATCGAAATCTTAGTTTCAACCCCAGAACACACCGGGAGGAATAGCCTCAACCCCGAAACACACACCGGGAGTAACAGTTCCAATCTCGGCGATAACCCCGAAGCCTGCAGTTCCAATACCAGAAATTCTACCAGAGAAAACCGCTTCATCCCGGAGATAACCCCGAGATGTTCAGTCTCAGTCCCAACACTGGGAATAGCAGATTCCAACCTTGGAGATAACCCCAAGGAAGGCAGTTGCAGTTCTGGAGATAACCCCGAAAATGCTTGTTTCAAATGCCATCAGCTTTAAGCTCGGCGCTTACACCGAGGCACACAGTACAAGACCTGGCAATAACACCAGGAAGACAGGCACACCTCAGAGATGACACTGAGGATCTTCAACACCTACAGCAGTCCAATCTCAGAGATAACCCTGAGCAACGTCTGCTTTATCAACCCAAACCGGAGATAACCCAGGTGAGGGACAAATTCATAATCTTCCCACTTTGAAGCCACATCACGCCATCTTAACATTTTAGACATACATTTCTACACAGCAATGTCCCACAAGAACCAAAGAAAACCAATCCCGAGTGACTATTACGTAGGATAACGGATATAATTTGAAGCTGAAGACCGGAGGGCATCATCCCATCTTCATTACTTCGTACAACCTCTAATCCCATATCATTGTGTAACTCTCGACAACGGTGGTCCAAAATAGGTCCTATATACCTCAGTCGAATGCCCGAATTGCAATTCTGAAAGTTTGAGCGGACATCACGTTGCACGCGTACACGTACTTTGAGATAGCGGGACTCGCGAAGCCCGGGCAGCCTCATGTACACCTGCGGCTCCACCCTCTATAAATAGAGGGGTTGGGGTGGCTATTTTATAAGAAAAAAGGCGAGGAAGTCCTGTCTAATTTGCTCTGTACACACCCCAGACTGAGTGCTTTCTCATTTTAAACACTTATAAGCTTATAAATAGCTACTTTTTATCGGCGGGAGCCGAGTGTTCATCCATTTCAAATTATTGAAGTCTTCTTTGGCAGCCCACTGTAAGCCTTCTTACACATTTTCAAGCCTTTCTCTTAATCTTTGCACACACTGTTCTTTACATTGAGAGTCGTGTTGCGTGTGTATGCCCGGACTTCGGTTCGTGCTTTATTTTCAGTTTGTATATATATATATATATATATATATATATATATATATATATATATATATATATAAAAGAAAGCCATTAAACGCTCCAGACCGAAGTTTAGGCTCAATCGAGGCATAACTCGATGATGTTAGTCCATATATATATATATATATATATATATATATATATATATATTTACATTTCGTCCCACCTAGAGTTTATTTCGTGGTGGTTGACCATTTTTTTACTGCTTTCTGTATATTTCGTCCCGCCTGGAGTTTCCTCCGTGGCGGTTGATCGCTTTTATAGCTTTATTTATATTTTTGATCCCCCGTGGAGGTGCTTCGTGGCTGGTGATCATGTTTGTATATATATATTTATAGCTTTTATATATATACCTGCTTATTGCTCTTCATCAATTACGGCATCATGTGAGCCTAGGAATCATGTGATCACAGGTTCAGTCCACCGAATCTAGATTCGGTTCCCGTGATGGACCTTTTCAGCTGTAAGCAGCTTGTAAATTTATCTGTGTTGTTTGGATCTCCCCAGATGGTTTTCATACCCACGAGGAGTTCAGCACCTTTTTGTACATTATTTTCTTACAGATGCCTCGCATCTGGAAAATAAAAGCAATCAAGCCGAACATTTAATAATAAAAATGGAAGTGTAAAAGGTCTCAATTACTATTGAGCATAAGGGTTTGAAAAATCTCTTTTAAAACATCACTGCCATATCTTGCTTAAAAATGAATTTTTATATAAATTCAAGCCTTGTGTATATAGGTGCGAATGAGGCCTCACACTACTTCCAAATAAAAGCACATTGACCCACACACACACACACACATTCATATAATAGTTTCTTGAAAAGTGGCGGTCACCGTGGTAACACGGATGTCGGGAGGTGCCTAACACCTTCCCTCCGCATAAGCAAGTCCCCGGACCCTAATGAATCTCGATTTCACCGACCCATTTAGTAGTGTCACATCATTGGGTCAATGTGAAAACATTTTCTCGGTTGTGCTGGTATAACTAGTTAAAAAACCAACTGGCGACTCTTACAGTCCAAATCGTCGACATTACACATATCGGACCTTTTTCACTTGTGTTTTCAAACAAATCTCACATAAAATGAGAACACAAAAAAATAGGTACCAAAAAGGGACAAATAAAAATCCCGACGTCGACAACATTCATTAAACGTGTATACATTTAAGTTGTGGCAACCTCGCGTGCCTGTCGTTTGACGAAAAAACAATTTAGCTTACTCAGTTTCATTTTGAAAATCACACCAATATTAGTTTGGTAAATCATTGACATTACTTTGATAGATTATAAGAAATCCAACATATGATAAGTCTAGCTGAAAGAATTGGCGTTGACTTCATCAGACATTAATTCATGTGTAAGAATACATGAATTGCAAAGCTTGTCCAGATTAAACTGGAACAAGGGTTAGAATACTTGCCTTTAGCGTCTGCTACAGTTATAACACGTGCACTTTAAGTCCTTAAGTCTCTACAATAGATGATAATATCACATAACACATTAGGTCATGAATAACATACATGGTTCCTAAAGAATCTCACCCTTCTTTTCAATCTAATTACGTATTAGATTTGTTATTATTGGGTCTGGCTTATTGTTATAGCTTACATTGTCATTACGTCTATGTTTGATTACTTATCTTCAACCTTTATGTATCATAATTAAGGTTTAACAATGCCTTACAATGTTATAATTAATCTTTTACTTCTTTGCCATACGATTACTATTCATTCTATACTCGTAAACCTTCTTCACTGTGTACTTCTTAAGGCTGGTGCTGCGGCGCCAGTCATCCTTATACAACTCGCGTTGCGGTGTAGCCAGAGCCCGGCCTTGGCATTGAGGCGATCCACTTAGCTCCCTTGGCCGTGCCGCGGCGTGACTCTGCAATATGTTTGGGCATGGCACTGGCACTGCAGCGCCACCTTTAAGCCTTGGCACTGTAACTTCTTCGTTATAAGTCTGAATTGGCTCGTTCAATAGCCTACGGTTCACAAATTACATGCTCTACGTGTTCATGCAAGAATTTTATCTATTTGACTTCATTAACTAAACCTTAATCTATTAGTCCATTTTTAACGAAAACGATAAACGTTCGTGAACGTTCAACAATTGTTTCTTCGTTCTAAGTCAGAATCCGACCATTTTTGAGTTCGCAACTCTGTAATGCTAAATAAGACTTATCTCCATCGAAAACCAATGTTTCCAAGTTCAAACACAAAATACTACTTCTATTCTGAGAATTTCACGAAATCGGCGATTATCGTCCAATCGTGTGAATTCCGGCAAAACATTGTTACTAGTGATTTGTTCATCATTCCAAATGGATTCAATTCATTAACTAAACATCTCAACCTACATATTACAACAACTTATTTTCATGTTAAGTCATTACATGTTCTTCATGAACTTATTTACTTATCAAAGTATAAATTTCATATAACTTTGGTCCTCATGGCTTGTGATAGTTAAAGTTTTCTAACCATCATTCCTACATCTTATTATCATACTATTCTTCATTTATGTACACATGATATAAGTCTTACAAGTTCTTCTTTATTTCATAGCTTGTTCATGGACAAAGTGCTTCTTTCCGGCTTATTAATACTAAAGTCATTAGCTTATCCCTTCTTAAGTTTTCTTAGCATACATGATCATCACTTCTCTATTAAGCTATCATGGTAGAGATGGAAGATTATAGGATAAGAGTCTTACCCTTGATGAACTAGTTCTTCTTTTTCTTGGAAAATCTAACAATTGAAGTTAGCTTAAAAGTGCATATTCTCTCTAACCAATGAGTTGTCTTAGGTTGGATGAAAGTTAACAAACAATTAATGAAAACTAAAGCTTGGTATTTATAGGCTTGCTAAGGTTAGGGCATAAGGGTCATTAAGCTTTCCCACCTCCTTAGTAACCTCCTTACTATTCCTTCCTTAATGCCTAAGTAAACTTGGCCATCACACTTATTCCTTGCCCACCACATAAAGTTCTTGGTCACCAATTTACCCATGGCTTGCACCATGGATCTAGCTTTACCCAATGGATCATAACTTGGGTCTAGGTTTATTTTATTTAACTTATTCATTTGGGCTTGCAATAAAAATGCTTTGGGCTAACATTAATAAACACCTGGGCTTAAGTTTAATCCCACATGGTTTACTCCTTTATTCCTATTAGACTTGTACTTCATACAATATTCCACAATTCCTTTTCATTAGACCTTAATACTTAACGTTCTCAAATTAAGTCCGCATGCAAAAATTACATTTCCCATACTTGAATTATTTTTACATAATCCATCTCCCCTTGATATTATAACATTACGTATTTCTCAGAAATTTAAAAATAATTCCCGAGCGGAAAACGATAAAGAGTGTTTTTCAAAAAATTTCTCGAAAAACTTTTATTTTCGTCTTGGAAATTCAAACACTTTAATTCCTTCACTTAGTTAAAATACTATAATGTTCCGATGTTTCTAGGTTATAGAACTGTATTCATTTACTAACACACAATAATAATTAATAATAGAATTTTATTCATTATTTAAATATTTAAAAGTATTTTACAAAGGATCTGAATTTCTAGGTCGTTACACTATGGGCAAATCTATTAAGTCAATAAGTTGTTATTGTGTTCTAGTTCTCGTTAGAAACATTATTTCTATTTTGTTGTTGGACAATAAAATCTTTGGTATTATATTCAAGAACTATTGTTGTTCTATTTATAATAATAATGTTTTGTATAAAACTAGAATATTACTTAATGGATTTTGTATACTTGACATACGTGAAAATAATTTTACATATTGAACAAATTAGTATAAGAAAAGGAGATAATCATTCAAAGAGTTAAATGTGTGTATTTGCTGAAATAAAAGTGTGAATTATTTGAAAGGTTCAAAGAATTCAGAAGTGAAACTAATTGAAAAGTATTAGAATTCTTCGATTGGATTGAGGAAGAAATACTTGTGATCATCTCAAATGATTTTCTCACAACGGACGCCTACTTATACGCAATAATTGATTGATGTATCTGAAAGGAAAAATTATACCTTGTTGAACATGGTGTTGTCCATAATGATTTTACCAACATTCTAGTATCTTTTTGGGGTCATGCCCCTAAAATATGTATACATCACCCATTCTGAGTCGCCAAATACAAGGTACAGAAACAACTACAACTTTAATAATACAATTGTCGTGCAAAATACGACAACACTTAAACTGTGAGTTTAAATACAAATATTGTCTTCAAGACAATATCCACACTCAAATAAGTCCTCATTACAATTATTGATGCATTATTTTATAAAAATGGTGAGGACTACTAAAATAACTTCAAACCATCATTCCATACCCCGACTAGTGCTCGCTACATTCTCGCCTCCTAAGAAGAAAAATGGAACAAAAAGGAAAAGGGTGAGCTCAACTAGCCAGTAAAGAATATTATGACTAAGATAATATAAAATAAATTATCGTTAGTCTTCAACATGGAAAAATTTAATAGAATACAATAGACAACAAATTTTAAATCAATATTCGCAGCGAAAATAATAATTCATTAGAAGAGTTAAGTAGAGGATGAAATCTACTATCATCTATGAATTTAATAGTTCATCATCGATATTTTATCCATGTAACATCAATCAATATACATCTTGAATCAAATAGTCATCTTTGCACTGCAGACCAAAGATATTAATCAGTCGGTCATGTTCATCTCAACACATGTTCATCTTTACACTATGGGTCAAAGATATTCATCAAGAAATCATTCATATTTGCACTACAAGCCAAATATATTCAGTAATATCATCATTTAGGACTGAGGATGATGAAAAATATATTTTAAAGAAAACGATTCCAATGAGACAAAAGAACAAATATTAAGGATTCGTACTTCGGTTTATCCATGTTCAAAAATACTCCATAATAAACTATTGTGGAGCAGAATCCAAAAATAAAGATCAAAACATAGATCCAATTAAAGATAGGAACCATAACAGACAATCTTGGACACAGAAAAGAAAATTTAATTTTTCTGTGAATAGTGCCGTATTTGTGAATAATGCCGTATACGGGAATAGTACTGTATACGTGAATAGTAACTTTTACACTAAAAGGTAGAAAGTCCACAAGAAAAATCATCATACTTCGTGAATAGTACTCGTGAATAGTAACTCATGAATAATAACCCAGACATGAAAAGATAAGAATTTCACAAGAAAAATCTTACCAATATTCTGGTATAATGATATTGAAAGAAATAATATCATTTATAAAAAAAATAACATCCTTACCTCGAAAAGACAGTACTTCTGATTGGAATACTGGATATAGTGTTGAAGGAAACTTGCACCGTATAGCAACTCTCAAAGTATCAAAATACTCACAAAAATACGCTCGATATTATAGAGAGAGAAGATTTTAGTTTCCGGTGTGATTTTTAATTCTAACCTAAGCACCCTATTTATAGGAAAATGCTTCGAACACCAAAGTAGAAAATTTAATAAAATATTATTATTTATATTACAAATTCCTATGCCCACCTTTACCAACTGATTTCAGCCATCTAGCACATGTTAATGATGCCCACAAACATTTCAAAAACGTTTTTCTTTTAAAACAAATTTAAAACTTTAAAAAAAATATTATTTCGGAACTTCAGAACTTCAATAATTCATAATAAATAGCCCTTTTATCAAAAAAATTCAAACCTCATATCCTTTCCATAGAAAATTCCATTCTCTACAACTTTACAGAAGAAAATTTTTCTAAATTCCAAACAGAAATTGATTGAAATTCACAAACAGACGATTTTACAGGCTATAATCAAATTTCAGTCAAGAAATGGGGTCCACAAACATGAAAAACATGTTTTAATCATTTAATGCAACAAAAATACTCTTTCTCCTCATATACTCATATATCTCACATTCATTATAAAAATATCATCATTATTATATTATCAAAATATAATAAAATATTATTTTATCAGAAAAAATAAAATATCGATTTTCAACAATTGTCACTTTAAATATTTTCTCTGTCTATATCCACATAAAATGAATATTTTTCTCATCCTATAAATCAATAATTAATTATTCACAAATAATATTACAGAATCACAATACTGACAACCAGACAATTCTCAGGAAAGAGGGGGCTTTCCAATAAGGATTTCTCCCTAATGACGCGCAATTAGGTGACCAAACCTCTCATTAGACAGAATTTTCTAGACATTGCCAATAATGTTATCTAATAATATTATTCAGATAATATGAATTATTGATTCGATAATAAAAAATACTGTGTAGTGATAATTATTGAAACAACAGTAATATAAAATATCAACGCAACAATTATTGAATCAATAAAATAAAATACTGAAAAGTAATTACTGTAACAATTATTGAGTAGTACCTTCTTACGTAAAAATTAATAATTGGTGCAATACCGTGTGCTACTATACAACAACGCATATTACTGTATTTTAACCACTGGGTATTCCAACAGTATTAACGGTAACAACTACGCCGTTATTTATAAATAACTTATACATATCGTTTTCTTCATCCAATCGCTTTTCGTTATGGGGCCCACACAAGGATGCGCCGTCGTACGAATATTTTTCGACAGTAAGAATATTCCACGACCAAACGAATATTTCTCGACAACAATGAATATTTTATAACCACTTGCTTATTTAAAAATATTTACGCATTTTACCCACAACTAACCACATTAATCAAATAAACCCTTACTATTTCAAAATAATAAATAAAGAAAATTTTATTTTATAAAAAATAAAATTTGGGGTCTTACAACCTCCTCTCCTTGCAAAATTTCGTCCTCGAAATTGACGTACGTACCTGGTATTTCAAAAAGGTGAGTATACCTCGCTTTCATTTCCGTTTCCAACTCCCAAGTCATTTCCTCAATAGCATGGTTCCTCCACAAAATATTTACTTGTGGTATGAACTTTGTGCGTAGGACATGCCCCTTCCTATCAAAGATCTTGACAGGTACCTCCTCGTACATTAAATCTTCGGCTATTTCGTCTGGTTCTAACTCAATAACGTGGTTCGGGTCGTCCACATAATTTTGTAACTTCGATAAGTGAAAAACGTTATGAACACGCGACATACTCGGCCGTAAACCGAGTCTATAGGCCACAGTTCCTATTAGATCGAGGATTTCAAATGAACTAATAAATAGAAGGTTTGAGCTTTCCTCACATCGCCGATTCTCGCTTTTGGAATAACAACTTCTTGCACCTCCTTCTTCATATTCATCAACTCCGGTGTGTAGCTTGAGCGATTTTAACTTTATCAATTAAAGTCAATTCTACTCGTATATCATCACGTAGGTCCCTAGAGTTTTTAACTCTATCTCTATCATTTATAAGTCATACAAAATGGGTCTTTGGGTTCGACAATATCACACTCGTACCCGCATACGATCTTCTACTTAACGCGTCAGCTACCACGTTCGCTTTTTCAGGATGGTATTGGATGGTATGATCGTAATCTTTGAATAGCTTGAGCCAACGTCGTTGCCGCATGTTGAGTTCTTGGAAGCTCTTCTCACATTCCTCGCTCCATTCTTATTTTGGATCTTTTCAAGTCAGCTGAGTTAATGGAGTAGCGATTCGAGAAATCCTTCCACGAATCTCTGATAGTAACCAGCTAAGCCTAGAAAGCTACGTATTTTGATTACTGTCTTAGGTTGCTCTCAATTGTGACTCATATCCCACTCTGGGATAACATGTCACAATAGTACCTATTAGTTTACTACCCCACAAATATGGCGTCCCCTACGAAGAGTCTGGTTTTGGTGCATTCCACAAAGGAAATCACCAGATAGAGACTCAGGTACCAACTTCTATAGTTATGTTTTTAACTCCTGAAGTTCAATAGGAGCCATTCGATATGAGACTTTAGAAATGGTTTTGTACCGGGTTCAAAGACGATACAAAATTCAATATCACACTTTGGGAGTAAGCCAAGAAATTCTTCAGGAAATTTACTAACAATAGAAATATCATTCAAATCTGACGTATTTTTGTTAAAGTCCATAACATGGGCTAAGAAAACTTGACATCAGTTTTTCAATAAACGAATGACTTTATGGCTTGATATGAAAGTGCTTGACTTCAATGGTTTGGTTGCTTGAATTCGAATAACAGGTTGCTTAGGAATATAAAAACTAACAACCTTACGAAAGTAATCAATTTTGGCATGATGAGTAGTTAATCAATCAATCCCTAAAATCACATCAAAAGCAAGTATCTTTAAAGAAATAAGGTCAACAAGTAATGTGATGGTGCCAACTTGGATCAAACAAGATTTATAAACAGTAGATGTAACGAATGTTTCTCCTAACGGAGTTTCAACAGATAAGTCAAAGTATAATTTTCTCTAGAGTCAAGTTTAAACGTTGAGTATAAGCATGAGAGATAAATGAATGGATAGAACCGGTATCTAATAAGGTATAAACTTCGTAAGAATTTATAATTAACTAACCCGTGCTAACTTCGTTCGGGTTCCTCATATTCTGACCAGTCACGACAAATGCTCTTCTAAGAACCGTTGACTTTGACTTTTCTGGGACAGCCTTTTGAGTCACCATCCCCATTGGACTGGGTTTTGCTATCGTATAATCTCGAGCGATATGACCTTCTTTTCTATAATTATAACATACCTTGGAAGGCTGTGAACAGTTTGGACTTATATGTCCCTCCTCTCCGCATTTGTAGCATCTAACTGGCGGCCGTTCTCCTCCCCTGGAATTTGTTGCTGGTGCTGGTGCTGGTGCCGACATCTTCCCGTCATCGTTAAATCTTCTCTTCTTGAAATTTTCACTTGAGTTATTTCTTCTATTATCTTGGCCATGATTACCACCGAAGTGGTTACCATTTATGGCACGATAATTTCCTCCACGTTGGTTATCCTTGTTCTGATGATCGTTGCCATCGGTACGATTATCATCGAGTTGTAGGTCGTTATTCTTCGATTGAGCTGACTCATTATCGCGCTCTAATAACTGAGCCCTATTCACAACATCTGAATATAGAGAAAATTTATGAGAAATGAGATATTGACGTATGTTGGGTTTCAAACCTCTCAAAAATATCCGCGTCATACGTTCCTTATTCTCCACCAAATGAGGTGCAAACCTGGATAACTCCGCGAACTTTGCCTCGTACTGGGACACCGTCATGTTGTTCTGTTCCAGTCTAATATGCTCTACCTCCTTCATATGACGAATACTTTCATGAAAGTACTTGTCATTGAACATTTTCTGAAATGTCTCCCAAGACATGCTGAGTGCGGCTGGATGGGTACGCTTCACAGATTCACACCAGTAATCTGCTATGGAAGATAAAGGTGGCGAATGGAACCTTCTGTTCCTCCGTGCATCCCAAGATATCGAATATCTTGGTAATTTGTTTGACCCACGTCTCCGCCTTAATCGGATCCGGCTTTCCCCAGAATTCTGGTGGTCCCAACTCTTTGAACTGCTTGGCTGTGACAAACCGTGCGTTGCTATCATTTCCATCGGTATTTTGCACACGAGTCTCCCTCGTTTGATTTTGTGTTAACTGCAAAAAGCTTCTAAATATTCCATCGTTCATCATCCGATCAGTGGTGTTGTTTACAGGAGGAACATTATCGGCCTGTTGCACGTTCTCCTCATTGGTGAGCAAAGGTTTCTCCACGGTCTCATTTTCTCCACTGTTAACATTCTCAGTTGCCATTCTCAATTACTGCCATAAAACAAGGATTAATTAAAGAAATTAACATATCACATAATATCCCTATATTCTGGCCAACCAACAAATAAGCTTAGGTAGGACATACTAGCGAAGGATTTACTCGTCTCTCCCCTCCTAGTTCTATTCCCTGATCTCCGCCAGAGACCATATCCCTAAGCTCTGATACCAACTGTGACGCCCCCAAAATAGGCATACATCACCCATTCTGAGTCGCCAAATACATGGTACAGAAACAACTATAACTTTAATAATACAATTGTCGTGCAAAATACGACAACACTTAAACTGTGAGTTTAAATACAAATATTGTCTTCTAGACAATATTCACACTCAAATAAGCCCTCATTACAATTATTGATACATTATTTTATAAAAATGGTGAGGACTACTAAAATTACTTCGAACCATCATTCCATACCCCGACTAGTACTCGCTACATTCTCGCCTCCTGAGAAGAAAAATGGAACAAAAAGGAAAAGGGTGAGCTCAACTAGCCCAGTAAAGAATATTATGACTAAGATAATATAGAACAAATTATCGTTAGTCTTCAACAGGGAAAAATTTAATAGAATACAATAGACAATAAATTTTAAATCAATATTCGCAGCGAAAATAATAATTCATTAGAAGAGTTAAGTAGAGGATGAAATCTATTATCATCTATGAATTTAAAAGTTCATCATCGATATTTTATCCCTATAACATCAATACATATACATCTTGAATCAAATAGTCATCTTTGCACTGCAGGCCAAAGATATTAATCAGTCGGTCATGTTCATCTCAACACCTGTTCATCTTTGCACTACGGGCCAAAGATATTCATCAAGAAATCATTCATCTTTGCACTACAGGCCAAAGATATTCAGTAATATCATCATTTAGGACTGAGGATGATGAAAAATATATTTTAAAGAAAACGAATCCAATGAGATAAAAGAACAAATATTAAGGATTTGTACTTCGGTTTATCCATGTTCAAAAATACTCCATAATAAACTATTATGGAGCAGAATTCAAAACTGAAGATCAAAACATAGATCCAATTAAAGATAGGAACCATAACAGACAATCTTGGACACAGAAAAAGAGAATTTAATTTTTCTGTGAATAGTGCCGTATTTATGAATAGTGCCGTATACGGGAATAGTACTTTATATGTGAATAGTAACTCCGACACTAAAAGGTAGAAAGTCCACAAGAAAAATCATTATACTTCGTAAATAGTACTCGCGAATAGTAACCCCGACATGAAAAGATAAGAATTTCACAAGAAAAATCTTACCAATATTCTGGTATAATGATATTGAAAGAAATAATATCATTTATAAAAAAAAATAACATCCCTTACCTCGAAAAGACAGTACTTCTGACTAGAATACTGGATATAGTGCTGAAGGAAACTTGCACCGTATAGCAACTCTCAAAGTATTAAAATACTTACAAAAATACGCTCGATATTATAGAGAGAGAAGATTTTAGTTTCTAGTGTGATTTTCAATTCTAACCCAAGCACCCTATTTATAGGAAAATGCTTCGAACACCAAAGTAGAAAATTTAATAAACTATTATTATTTATATTACAAATTCCTACGCCCACCTTTACTAACTGATTTCAGCCATCTAGCACATGTTAATGATGCCCACAAACATTTCAAAAACGTTTTTCTTTTAAAACAAATTTAAAACTTTTAAAAAAAATTATTTCGGAACTTCAGAACTTCAATAATTCATAATAAATAGCCCTTTTATCAGTAAAATTCGAACATCATGCCTTTTTCATAGGAAATTCAATTCTCTACAACTTTACAGAAGAAATTTTTTTTAAATTCCAAACAAAAATTGACCGAAATCCACAAACGGACGATTTTACAGGCTATAATCAAATTTCAGTCAAGAAATGGGGTCCACAAACATGAAAAACATGTTTTAATCATTCAATACAACAAAAATACTTTTTCTCCTCATATACTCATATATCCCACATTCATTATAATAATATCATCATTATTATATTATAATAATATAATAAAATATTATTTTATCAGAAAAAATAAAATATCGATTTTCAACAATTGTCACTTTAAAAATTTTCTCCATCTATATCCACATAAGGACAGATATTTAGTAAAGTAGCATAAGGACAGATATTTAGAGATGAACCTCTATCTATCAAAACTCCAGCTAGCATGTATCTGGAGAACAAAATCGTAATGTGCAACAGCTTGTAATGACCGGTCCCTTCGGGAGGTGTGTCATCATCAGTGAAAGATATCACATTGTTGTTAAAAATGTGATCAACCAAATGTTAAAATTTTTCCATATCCACTGATGTCGGCAAGTAGGCTTCTTCCAAAACCTTCAATAAGATCTTCCTGTGATCCTCAGAAGTTAAAACCAAGTCCAGTATTGAAATTTGATGTGGAGCTTCTCTTAAGCTTAAAACCACCTTGGCTTCATTATGACCCATAGTACGGATGAATTTTTCAATCTTCTCCATGGGTATTTTCCCCTTTGATTTGATAGTAGACTTCATCACCCGTTGGAGAAGATACTATTGATTTTCCTTCGACACTGCAACAGTTATTTGAGAGGTGGATCCTTCAGCTTCTCCATAACTCCATGGGACTTTTTGTATGCTGATAACAGGATATTGTGGTCTGAATGGCAAGTTGATTGGCTCTGGAGCAGCCACTTTTAAAGGATTGTCAATTCCTTTGAGTTGAATTGCTTGTATTGTGAGAGGTTTGACGGTCCCATTAGCCTCAGCGGATATAATTGCTACCAATCCCTTCTATTTAGTAGGACAAATATTCTCACTCTCAAATATCACAGTATCGTCGTCTACTAGCTGAAGGACACCGCTATCAATTAGGTTCTGAATAAGGAGTCGGAGTGCCCATCATTCTTTCGTGCTGTGTCGGTGAGGATAGGAGTAATATTGACATAATCCATCAGAATTAAATCATCCTAAACGAGGATTAATTGGAGGCAGAAGGGAAGTGATCCTTCCTTCATTAATCCGCATCTGAAGTATCTCCTCCATAGGTTGGCCCAGGTATGTAAATTCCATTCTATTGGCAAAATCCCGGCGGGCTTTGGCACTTGCTCTCTTCGTCACTTTGTCTTCCAGTGTTTCTTTCTTTGAAGGTGACGAGGGAGTATTCCCAACAAAGGGAGCAGACTAGCATGCTCCTGGCTGACTAATTGGTATGTGACTTGATGTTGATAGGTCACAAGTTCTGCCAATTTCTCAATCTATTTACACAGAGCTTTTATCTTTCGTTCCATTGTGAGCTGGAACTTTGCATAATCCCATTTGTCAACACCGTCTTTGATGGTCTGGGATGATTCACCATTAAAATTGGAACTTTGTCCACTGCTCTAATTAATCATGTTGACCTCTTCCTCTTTGTACTGAGGAAGAGGGTTGTCTTATATGTGAGGTTGATCTGGTTTTGTGACCACGATCTCACCGTCGTCTAAATCTTGGATCTTGTGTTTCAAGGCCCAACAATCTTGAGTATCATGTCCAGGTGCCCCGGCATGAAAAACACATTTCCGAGCAGAATTGAAACCCCTCCCATTAGGGTTGGCTAGTGGAAGAAGATACGTAATTTTCTTCTAAGTCATCAAAAGAGTGAGAATGTTCTCGAGCGAGTCCCCTAAGGGCGTGAACACTCGAGGGCTTTTGACTTCTCCACCTTTTAGCAATGAAGGGTTTGAAGATTGTGCTTAAAAGGGAGTGTAATTTCTCCTCTAGATAGGCATGTTCTGATTGCCTTTTTGACCCTGTAATATAAAGGAAACATCCTTCTCTTTCTTTTTATGGACCCTCTGTGACAACCCGAATTTTTATAAGTTATTGAAATAGGAATTTAATAATTAAAATTCTTATTATGAGATGTTTTGAGTTTGAATATGTATATATATGTGCTATATATTTTGAAATATGTGATCTGATGTGAAGATATATATATATATATATATATATATATATATATATATATATATATATATATATATATATATATATATATATATATATATAAGGAAGGTGAGGTTTAATAGTTAAGTTAACTATTGAAGAAATTAAATGAATTTGGTAATTATTTTAAATATTTATTGAATTAAATAAATATTTTAAATAATTTATTTATTTAGAAAAATAAATAATTTATGAAATTGTGGTATAATAATTTAGTTACGTGTGTATGATAATGAAATTA
This sequence comes from Panax notoginseng, assembly GCA_016801055.1. Classification (NCBI taxonomy): domain Eukaryota; kingdom Viridiplantae; phylum Streptophyta; class Magnoliopsida; order Apiales; family Araliaceae; genus Panax; species Panax notoginseng. Next base: position 120,565,411 of record CM029014.1, on the reverse strand, counting down.
AAGAAAAGGTAAATTTTATTCTTTGAAGATTTAATTTAATGAATTAATTAAATTAAATGAGTTGTTTAATATTAAAGAAAATAAGTAATTAAATAAAGTGATGTTTAAGTCTAATTTATTAATTAAATTTAATATATGATTATTTATTAATCATTAGAATAATTATAATAAAATTATAATTATTTTAATTATCATTGTAAGTTATGTAAATTGGTTACAGGTGTAACAAATAAAAACTATATAATATAATGTTATTAAAATAATCTAGTATGTGAGAAATTATGTGTAACCAAACGTAGCCTTATGGCTTTCGGTTTACTGTAACTGACACCTATTGGTTTTGTTAACTGATATCCATGATTATTAGTTGGCTTATTTTATTTCACGTAGTCTTCTAAAGCCTAATAGCAGAGAAAGAGAGTTTGTGAGGAAGAGAGTGATTCTCTGTATATCTTGCTAAGGAGTTGGAGTATCAAGGTTCTTATTATTATTCTTCTCAACAATTAAAGGATTTAGGTATAATTTACCCATAATTCTAATTCTAAGTCTTGTAATTTTTATATTATCTGACATTGGGTTTTGTTGATTTGTTGTTTGAAACATGATTATGTGATGTGGGTTATATTGTAGAATTTGTTGTCATCATATTTAAGTGTTGTATCAGTTGTCAATTTCATGAAATTGGTTTGTAGGAAGAAAAGTATATAACAATGTTTATACATGAAAATTGGCTTTAGAAAGTACAAAATTTTATGCCCTATATGTGTTATAATCTGTAAATTGAGGTTGGATTATGTTAATATGTGAAGAAACGAAAGCGGCGTAGTTTAAATCATGTTAATCGGGTAAGTAACGAAGCCGTGGCGATCGAATTCGCTAAATGTGTTTAAAACATGAAAATAGAGTATGAACATGTGTTTTGGGTAAAATTTTAGGTTGGTTAATGTTTTTATAAATCATTACAATTTTAGTATGTGGTAGTTTTATGAATTACGAGGCCATAGAATCGAAAACCAACTAATTCAGATTTAAAACAAGAAAGTTATGGCAAAAACTGTAAACTGGGCGAGGCCGAGCTCGGGCGCGCCGCCCAGGAGCGGCGGCGCGCAGCTGGGCACGCTGGGAGTGGCGCGAGCACGCTGGGAGTGGCGCGGGTGCGCTGGATGTGGCGCGGGCGTGCCCAAAGTATGTCAGGTATGACTACTTTGACCTATTTTGGTAAAAATAGTCATAATGTTTTCATACAAACTCCGATTGAGACGATTCAAGATGATCCGGAACGGGGAAGAATAGAAATACAACTTTTGTTCTTTAGGTTTTTCAATTTTAGGTCATTAGGAAGGGTCAAAATGGTCATTTTTGGGATTGTTGTGTTTTTAGAGGCAATCGGAGGGCGTCGGGCATGCACGTATGCAAGTGTATTGCTTTTGACAATAAAAGATGTTATTCTAAGTTATAAAACATGAATGTTAGTAAATACAATGATACTTAACATTAATAAATGATATATGTAACAAGTTGTATAAGCATACTAATTAAGCACACACAAGGGAGACAAATTGGGCGTGTGTTGAATTAACGTCGAAATGCTGTGATAAGTGTTAATGAACGTAAAAAGTGTTTTAAGTCAAATGAAATGAATATTATAAGATATGAAATGGGATAATATAAAACCAATAATGGTTCCTAGAAAGACTTAAGCACTTGAATGAACTTTTAGTATGAAATATAGTGAGATATAAGTTGAAAGTTAACACAATCAAATTGAACATTTTGTATTGATTAATAAGAAGGGTTATGGGAGGTAGAGTAAAGTTTACATTACAATTATTATGCGTTGCTATGTGACTAATAGTTGATGTGTATGGTTATATAATTGTGTAGGGCACGTGAAATGCAGATAACTGTAAACTTTTAAACTGTTATTGGTAAACAACGATCAAGGCAAGTCTTTCAGTTCCTATTTGCTATGTGAACTTGATGATTAACTATTTTAAATCTTTATTGCAAAGAGCATGATGTGTTATATATATGTTGAAAGTATGAAATGTTAAAGTCAACTTATGACTACATTGATTGAGTAAAGCATGTTGATTGAGTAAGGAACTCAATCTTTATACTTGTTATATGAACTGTAGCATGTATGTTATGTTAGTCCAATGTTTATGAGATATATGTTGAGCATGTTATTATATGCTACGTGATGCATGAAAACTGTTAGATTTTGCTGGGTTGTCGAGCTCAACCTTTTAAATAACCATTTTTGCAGGTAAAAGATTGAAGGTAACACTATGTGGTACTTGAATGACATGAATCAGATGTAATACACAAAGATTACTATTTTAGCTAAAGTTGTTATTTCTTTAAACCATGATTAAGGTTCATGAGATGTACTCAATATTTTATGTATGTATATTTTATGTTGAGTTGTAAAGTTAAAGTTTGAACCATCTGATGTATAAAGGATATCAATTTGATATGTAAGTACATATAATAACTTTGATTAAGAGAATCATAAAATAAGATTAATTCAAAGATATGTAAATGATAAAGATTTTGATTCAGGGAATTAAAGTAAGATGACATAAAAGTTTAAATTATTCCGCATTTTTATTAAGCTTAACATCGAATTATGATGTAAAATCAAAAGTTAGACGTAATGTTAACGACCGAAGTCGATAATTAAATTGTATAAATTTTGGGGTCGTTACAGTTGGTATCAAAGCTGATAGGTTAGAAACCTTAGGTAAGAGTACCTTAGGCTATAACCTTAGAGAAGAGAGGTGAAGATAATGAACGAATAAGCTCAAATAGAGTTTGAACAATAAGAAATAATTTAAGAAATTTATAAACAAGGGATTAAAACTTGTGTGAGAGGATTCAAAGAAGAATCTCGTATAGTTATAAGGAATATGAATGTGGGGTTACCCAACTCCAATAATAAGGATGTAAGGTGATGATAAATAGACAATGTATATAAAAAGAGAATGATAAAGAAGTTAAGAATAGAAAGTTATATTTAAGTATGGTCTAATTATACTCTTTAATAGTTGATGTATGGTATCTGGGCTAAACGATTCCTTCATAGAGCGGAGGTATATACGAACTAGCAACTCGGAACCTAGTTTGTTGGTTGTTTGTGGGAAACCACTCAGTGTACTATATTGAAACTATTAGAGACTCGATGTGTACCAAGTATAGAGATGGATACGTATGATGAAAATGTAGAACTTGAATGAAATATTGAGCAATGTAAATGAAGTTAGAAATTTTTAAAGGAAGAATTGTTATATAAACAAGAAAATTCAAAGAAGAATTTTGAAGAGATAGATATAAAGATAAGAAATGCGAGTTACCTTAACTCCAATAGCCAAGATAACGAATAATGTCATAAATGATTAAAAAGGAAAGAAAAGGGGATCGTAAAACAAAACGATCACGAGTTAAGAAAAGAATTTAAAGGGAGATGATAATAGAATAAGATCACGACGTGATCTGTTTAAGTTGTAAAAGGAAGATGGTATGTAATGTTTGAATAGTTATAGCTTGATGCTATGAAGATGATGTAATATGATATAGTACGAGATAAACTCACGAGGAGTTATAGATAATGTGATATGAGGAATTCGTATCGAGCAAATAGCAAGTTATAAGCAAGATAGATTTAGGTGGGATTTTAATTGAGGACTCATGTGGGGGCTGAGTTATATAAACCTTTGTATGGGCAAGGGTTTTGTGCTTGCGCTCAGTTTATTACATTGATAATCATTGGAATGTTGGTGTCGCGCTATCAATGTATATTTGGCAAAAAGGTGATTTTTTTCTCATGTATATATTTGGTAGTTAGAAACTATTAAGATTAGTCATATATTATTAGAATTAGGTGTGGTTCTTAAAACTAATGCATATGGTAAGTTTGTGACTCATAATAATATGGTATGTTTTTGAACCCCTCAGCGAATGGACGCCTATGGTCTGACTAGGATAAGTTCTTAAACTCATATTATTGTGACAAGTTCCTGAACTTCCAAAGTGTGGTAAGTTTGATGAACTGGGGTATAGATAAGTGTGAATAGAGTATTGAGGATGATAGAAATAGATAGACTGATTAAGCAATGGATTATTATAAAAAGTGGAGTTGATGGTGGAAGCACAAGTATTCTAAATCTACTAGCTATGTTAGACTTTCAAAATTTATTGACTTCGTGTTGATGGTTGCACTTCTATTTTCTTGAAAAACATTAGATCAAATGATGAAACCAATGAGTTTTAAAAATAATACCATTATTCGTATGTCTATGCTAATTGCTTTGGCTAGACAAAAATGATTTGAAATATATCAAAATGTATTTTTTATATATTATCAATGTATCATGGAACCTGGTGCAGAGATGATAAAATGATGGAGTCATCAATGCAGTATTACTTAGTGTTGGATGTGATCTAATGATCGTCAACCCACTGTGGTATGATGTAGTATGATTAAATAACCGAATAACGGAATCCTCAAACGGACTGTAAATACGGTGCGGTATGATGACGTCATAAAAATATTTTTTTAAGATTTCTTTAAGATATGAGAATATATATATATATATATATATATATATATATATATATATATATATATATATATATCTGTGTGTGTGTGTGTGTGTGTGGATATATATATATTTTGATTGATGTCCGAATTGTTGTAGAAATCTATGTTATTTGATTCAGCTAGACGAATATTGAAAAATGTTCATGAAATTCAAGCGTTTCTTGAGAAGTTATGCCAAACCAAAGTATTTTGGTGTGGATTCAAATGTTAAGAAGCTGAGGTGAACAACCCCAAAAAAGGGGACATGTTATCGGAGACAATGGTTCCGAAAGTAACGCATATAGTCGTTACGATGTTGAGATGTAATACGTTGTGCACGACGTAGTGGTACGATAGGCTGATCACCTAGAGTACTTGCAGAGGGTGTTTTCTGTCTTTGTGATTGATAAACATTCTGTTAATAGGGTTTAATGTGTGAAGAACCGGGGGTGAAGCACTATTAAACCTAGAGATGAGTTCATGGTCTTGTGACCCCTCAGCATGATTGGATAACCTTTTAAATTTCTGTTATTCATATCGCTCTTCAATTATTGAGCAATTGTGGAAGATTCCTGTTATTCTGCAAGATGGAAGTGAAAAGGAGAGTATTCTTTAGAAAGAAGTAAGTCGTAGAATGCGACACTGAATGATGAATATATTGAATAAGTGAGAAAAGAAATTTTGAAATGAGAAGGAGATGAGTTATCAAAGAATAATGTAAAATTTTTAATAGAAAAGTTAATAATTGTAGAAAGATCTTTGTGGAAATAAAGTGGTTATAGAATCCAATGAATGAATAAAGTATTAACGTAAAATTAATTTTGATAGATTGAATGAATGAGGATTAATAAATAAAATTTTGATGACGAAATTCTTAGAAGAATGGGTGAATGTAATATCCCGAGTGTTTATGATAACGATCCTTAGAAAAGGAAATGAATTAGTTAAAGAATATGTAATACTCAAATATAATTGAGTCTAAGTAAAGGTTATGAAATAAAACCTAGAATTTGTTGAAGAAATGAATGTAGTAGGAAATATAAAACTTATATTAAGGTAATGTACTGAAGATATTCGATGATAAATTTTGAAAAGAGATTTGGTGAAAACCTGAGTAAGGTAGGATTTCGGTGATTCCGAGGACAGAATCCTTATAAGGAGGGAAGAATGTGACGAATGAATTGTTTGAGTTGTGATTCTGGGGACAGAATCCTTGTAAGGAGGGAATGATGTGACAACCCGAATTTTTATAAGTTATTAAAATTGGAATTTAATAAATAAACTTCTTATTATGAGATGTTTTGAGTTTAAATATGTATATATACGTGCTGTATATTTTGAAATATGTGATCTGGTGTGAAGATATATATATATATATATATATATATATATATATATATATATATATATATATATATATATATACGGTCCGGATCTTAAGCTCACCCCTTATCCGACTCACCCGAGCTCACCCCCCCTTTAGCGACGGATCCGGCGACGATTCGGTCATACAACCGTCGTCTATACTTTTAGCGACGTTATATTTTGTCCGTCGCTAAAAGTATACACGATGGTTGTATGACCGAACCGTCGCCGAATCCGTCGCTAAAGGGGGAGTGTGCTCGGGTGAGTTGGATAAGGGGTGAGCTTAAGATCCGGAATATATATATATATATATATATATATATATATATATATATATATATATATATATATATATATATATGGAAAGTGAGGTTTAATAGTTAAGTTAATTATTGAAGAAATTAAATGAATGTGATAATTATTTTAAATATTTATTGAATTAAATAAATATTTTAAATAATTTATTTATTTAGAAAAATAAATAATTTATGAAATTATGGTATAATAATTTAGTTACGTGTGTATGATAATTAAATTAAAGCAAAGGTAAATTTTATTCTTTAAAGATTTAATTTAACGAATTAATAAATTAAATGAGTTGTTTAATATTAAAAAAAATAAGTAATTAAATAAAGTGATGTTTAAGTCTAATTTATTAATTAAATTAGATATATGACTATTTATTAATCATCAGAATAATTATAATAAAATTATAATTATTTTAATTATCATTGTAAGTTATGTAAATTAGTTACAGGTGTAACAAATAAAAACTATAAAATATAATATTATTAAAATAATCTAATATGGGAGAAATTATGTGTAACCAAACGTAGCCTTATGGCTTTTGGTTTACTGCAACTGACGCCTATTGGTTTTGTTAACTGATATCCACGATTATCAGTTGGCTTATTTTATTTCACGTATTCTTCTAAAGCCTAAAAGCAGAGAAAGAGAGTTTGTGAGGAAGAGAGTGATTCTCTATATATCTTGCTAAGGAGTTGGAGTATCAAGGTTCTTATTATTCTTCTTCACAACAATCAAAGGATTTAGGTATAATTTACCTAATTCTAATTCTCAGTCTTGTAATTTTTCTATTCTCTGAAATTGGGTTTTGTTGATTTGTTGTTTCAAACGTGATTATATGATGTGGGTTATATTGTAGAATCTGTTGTCATCATATTTGAGTGTTGTATCAGTTATCAAATTCATGAAATTGGTTTGTAGTAAGAAAAGTATATAACATTGTTTATACATGAAAATTGGCTTTAGAAAGTACAAAATTGTATGCCCTATATGTGTTATAATCTGTAAATTGAGGTTGTACTACGTTAATATGTGAAAAAACGAAAGCGGCATAGTTTAAACCATGTTAATCGGTTATGTAACGAAGCCGTGGCGATCGAATTTGCTAAATGTGTTTAAAACATGAAAATAGAGTATGAACATGTGTTTTGGGTCAAATTTTAGGTTGGTTAATGTTTTTATAAATTGTTATAATTTTAGTATGTTGTAGTTCTATGAATTACAAGTCCATAGAATCAAAAACCAACTAATTCGGACTAAAAACGAGAAAGTTATGGCAAAAATTGTAAACTGGGCGAGGCTGAGCGCGGGCGCGCAGCCCAGGAGTACGGGCGCACAGCTGGAAGCGCTGGGAGTGGCGTGGGCACGCTAGAAGTGGCGCGGGAGCGCCCGAAGTATGTCAGCTGTGACTTCTTTGACTTGTTTTAGTAAAATGGTCCTAACTTTTTTCATACGAACTCCGATTGAGGCGATTCAAGATGTTTCAGAACGAGAATAAATAGACCTACAACTTTTGTTCTTTAAGTTTTTCAATTTGAGGTCATTAGGAAGGGTCAAATGGTCATTTGTGGAACTGTTGTGTTTTCAGAGGCAATCGGAGGGCGTCAGGCATGCACGTATGCAAGTGTAGTGCTTTTAAAAATAAAAGATGTTATTCTAAGTTATAAAACATGAATGTTAGTAAATACAATGATACTTAACATTAATAAATGATATATGTGATAAGTTTTATAAGCATACTAATTAAGCACACGCAATGGAGACAAATTGGGCGTGTGACGAATTAGCGTCGAAACGCCGTGATAAGTGTTAATGAACATAAAAAGTGTTTTAAGTCAAATGAAATGAATACTATAAGATATGAAATGGGGTTAATATAAAACCAATAATGATTCCTAGAAAGACTTAAGCACTTGAATGAACTTTGAGTATAAAATATAGTGAGATATAAGTCGAAAGTTAACACAATCAAATTGAACATTGTGTATTGATTAATAAGAAGGGTTATGGGAGGTAGAGTAAAGTTTACATTACAATTATTATGCGTTGCTATGTGACTAATAGTTGATGTGTATGATTATATAATTGTGTAGGGCACGTGAAGTGCAGATAACTGTAAGCTGTTAAACTGTTATTGGTAAACAACGATCAAGGCAAGTCTTTCAGTTCCTATTTGCTATGTGAACATGATGATTAACTATTTTAAATCTTTATTGCAAAGAGCATGATGTGTTATATATATGTTGAAAGTATGAAATGTTAAAGTTAACTTATGACTACGTTGATTGAGTAAAGCATGCTGATTGAGTAAGGAACTCAATCTTTATACTTGTTATATGAACTGTAGTATGTATGTTATGTTAGTCCAACCTTGCAAATAACCATTTTTGCAGGTAAAAGATTGAAGGTAACACTATGTGGTACTTGAAAGACATGAATCAGATGTAATACACAAAGATTACTATTTTAGCTAAAGTTGTTATTTCTTTAAGCTATGATTAAGGTTCATGAGATGTACTCAATGTTTTATGTATGTATATTTTATGTTGAGTTGTAAAGTTAAAGTTTGAATCGTCAATTGTATAAAGGATATCGATTTGATATGTAAGTACATATAATAACTTTGATTAAGCGAATCATAAAATAAGATTAATTCAAAGATATATAAATGATAAAGGTTTTGATTTAGAGAATTAAAGTAAGATGACATAAAAGTTTAAATTATTTTGCATTTTATTAAGCTTAACATCGAATTATGTTGTAAAATCAAAAGTTAGACGTATTGTTAACGACCTAAGTTGAAATTAAATTGTATAAATTTTGGGGTCGTTACACCCTTCGGGGATTGTTTCCATAATTTCCGGACTGGATGTGCTCAGCAATAGCTTTAAGGGCAGCTAGGTCTTGAATCTTCCCTGACTTCAATCACATCTCAGCCATCTCCCCATGTTTAATCATTTCAGAAAATGGTTTTCCAATGCCAGCTAAGACTCTTTCGTAGAAAGGAGCTTCTTGTATGTCTATGAAGGTCATGACCACTTCTGATTCCGTCATGGAAGGAATAGCTTGAGCAGCAAGGCGCCTCCACCTTTGAGCATACTCTCTGAAAGACTCATTGGATTGTTTCTTGACCTTGGTAATCTAGTACCGGTCAGGAGCCATCTGAGACTGGAAGCTGTATTGAGTGAGAAAGGCATGAGCTAGCTCCTCCCAACTATGGATCTTTGAGTTGTCTAATCTAGTATACCACGAACGGTCTTCTCCAGTCAGTCTCTTCTAGAAAAGCTGCATTCTAAGCTTCTCGTCCTCTGTATAAGATCCAAGTTCTCCAATGAACACCTTCAAATGTGGGTAAGTATCTTCTAACCCATCATATTTTTTGAAGTCATGAGTTTTAAATTTTACTGGATAATGAACATCAGAGAATATACAAAGGTCAGCATATGAGACACTTCCGTGTGCTCCAATTCCTTTGATCGCGCTAAGGGTTTCTTCCATTTGAAGGACTTTCTTCCTGATGTCACCGGTGTCTGGATCTCTTTTGAGATGGGTGGTATCATGAATTTTGTTGGTCGTATCCAACTAAAGTTCTGGTACTGTAATGGTTTTATTAGGACCTTGGGTTCCTCCTTGTGTAAAGGATTCAGCATGCACGGGTATCCTCGTACCCTGAGTAGACTGGCGTAGTTCTTTAAGCAGAACAGCCAAATCTGTGATTCGTTTACTTAATCCGTTAAATTCATTGCAAGAAACTGAATTAAGGTCAGTCTGGTCTGTGAGACCCCAGATTTTATAAATAAATATTTAATATTCTCGAAATATTTTCTTTTATTTTTTTTATATTATGGTATAGATTTGATATAATGTTATAGTTGTGGGTAGTATTTATAAATTTTGCAAAGTATGCAAGTTGTCATATTATATTCGATTGGTCAGGGAATATTCTTTGTGTCGGAGAATATTCGTACGATGGCACAATCATTGATGGACCCCACAACGAAATTATTGTCGGATTGAAAAAACGATAAAATATTTTTATGAAAATAACGGCGAAAGTTTTACCGTTAATACTGTTGAACTACTCGGTAGTAAAAGTACAGTAATACGCGTGGTTGCATAGTAGCACACGGTATTGATTATTGATGCTTATGTGAGAAGTCACTCATTATTGCTCAATCGGGTATTCGGGACACTTTTTGTGTCGGAATACTATTCACGAGTTACAATTCATGAGTTACTATTTACGGATTACTATTCACCCAAATTACTATTCACTCTAGTATTGTTCACTCGGATATTTGGGACACTTTTCGTGTCGGAGTACTATTCACGAGTTACTATTCACGAGTTATAATATTAATGATGAATGTTGTTCGGAGTTGAATTTGGAGACGCAGACGTGATATTTGAGTCCGGAACGTCGAAATTAGTAAAAATAGTCTATAAACACAAAATTTTCCGAAATTCACTATTTAGTCAAAAAGTCAACAGTTGACTTTTTCAAAAAAAGTCAAGATTTGAAATTTCAAAATTTATATTTTTGATAAAAATGGTTTCATTATGTTGAAATTATTTGTGTTAGTGAAAATCGACATTTATTTAGATAATAATTGATATCTGGAGGTTATATTGACCAATCGGGTATTTAATCGGATAAATGAGCAATTGATTGCTATTATTTCACATGATTATAACTATTTGTTCACATGTTATACTATTGACTCACATTCTTGTTACTATTAGGGGAGTTGGTGGAAGATTGATAATACTTGCATGACTAAGTTAAAAATGGAGGTATAGAGGGAGGTACTATATTGTAATTAATTTTTCACATGTTTAGAACTATTGAGTCACATGATTTTACTATTGATTCACATGATTTACTATTAGGGGAGTTGGTGCAAGTTTGATAATACTTGGATGATTGAATTAAAAATGAAAGAAAAGTTGGAGGTATTGTACTATAATATTTCGAGCCCCAAAACGTGCAATTATTAAAACTATGTTTTCCTATAAATAGAAGCTCATTCTTCCTTCATTTTTTTACCAATTCACTAAAGCTTTAGAGCCATTATTATAGAGAGAAATTATAGAGAGAAGCTATAGAGAGAAAATCTATAGAAGAAGAGAAGTCTGCTCCCTCACTACTCCTATATCCAGTTTCTTTCAAAGGTAGGGAATATTATTTCTTTCTTTCATCTTCATGAAGAGAACTTCTGTTGTTCCAATCTTTGTTATTATGTTGGAATAACCTGTTTATGCGAAGTACCGCATACTTGGTGAAATTCTTCTATTATTCCATTCCTTATTATTCTGCTGGAACATCCTGTCTGTGCGTTCTACGCCGGACCTGGTTCCATTATTTATTATTCTGTTGGAACATCCTGTCTGTGCGTTCTATGCCGGACCTGGTTCCGTCTTTACTATTCTGTTGGAATATCTTGTCTGTGCGGTTTACGCCTGACCTGGTTCCGTTATTTATTATTCTGTTGGAATAACCTGCCTATGCGGTCTATCGCATGCATGGTGATTTCTTTTGTTATTCCATTCTTTATTATACTCAGTTGGTTAAAACTTTGACTTCTATACTCTATTAAATTAGTGGAATATCTTTGATATTTGCGCTTCATCTAGTATCTTTACATGGAAATATTCTTCTAAGAATTCTTGAATTTTACTCCACAAAGCAGTATCATATTGACAATTTGGACGTTGTTAATTCCTGGATAAATTAATTCTTAAACTTGTTTTATTGAATTCTTATATCATTGTCATCATCCTCATGTTTATATTTTGTTGAAAGTCATCTGTGGCCTGTAGTGCATAGATGGACTTGGTATGATTATGACCAGGGATTATTCGGTGTAATCATGACCGTAATGTTACAAATGATGTGGTAAAAATCCTCATTTGACGTAGTGCATTGATGGACAGTTTTTGGTATGATTATGGCTATGGATTCTCTTTGGCCGTAGTGCAAAGATGAATTGTTTTATGGCATAATCAGGACCGTTGATGAAAACATGATTATCTTTAGTCGTAGTGCATGGAAAATTCGTGGTCGTGATACTAAAGAATATCCTTGGCCGTGGTGCAGGGGTGATTCGATGATGTGGATTATTTATTAAGCTGAGTCCCAGCGATAAAAGTCATGAAAAACCTTTTAAATCATAAAAGATAGTAGATTTTATTTTTTACTTGACTCTTTTAATGGATTGCTTGTTCCGCTGCAGTTAAACTTGATGCCTATTATATTTTATCAGTTTAACATTGTTGGAGACTAATGATAATTTATTCTGCATTATCTTAGTCATAATATTTCTTACTGGGCTAGTTGAGCTCACCCTTTTGCTTTCATTGTTCTCTTCAGGAAATGAGAATATAGCTGGGACGAGTCGGGGAACGGAGTGATGGTCCAGAGAATAACATTAGTAGTCCTCACTATTCTATAAAATAGTGTGATAATAATTGTAATGAGGACTCCTTTTGAGTTTGTATAATCTCTAGTAGACAATATTTGTATTCAAACTCACAGTTTATGTTGTCGTGTTGTACACGTCAGTTGTATTATTAAGTTTTATTTGGATTTATGTACCATGTAAGTGGCGACCCAAGATGGGTGACGTATACCTAATTTTGGGGGCGTCACAGTTGGTATCAAAGCTTAGGGATATGATCCCTGGCTAAGATGTGAGAATATAACTAGGAGGGGAGAGACGGGAAACTCCTTCGCTAGTATGACCTACCTAAGTTTATTTGGTATTGAATTGGTCTGTCAGAATATAGGAATAATATGTTACATGTCAATTAACCTTTGTTTTTGTGACAGTGTTTGGGAATGGCAGCTGAAAATGTTTACAATGGAGTGAATGAGACCGTGGAGACACCTATAATCACCAACCAGGTTAATATGATTAGAGATATCAATGTGGTGATTGAGGAATTAAAAGTTGCACTCAAGCTAGTCGCAAAGGTAGCAACTGAGAGTGAGGAAGAAGAGGAACCCGAGGTTGATTTATTAGAAGAACTTATTGATCAAAATGTAGAATTGCAAAATCGTATTCATGAGTTAGAAGAGCAGGCTGAAGAACGACAGACGGTCGTAGAACAAAGGGATGCAATAATTCAAAATTGTATTACCCGATGTGCGATGGTTGAACAGAAGCACTCTTTGACAGAGTATACGATATTAAAGCTGGAATCTGAGAATTCAAATGTCAAGGAGCAGCTGAAAGAAGAAATAACTGAACGAGTGAGAATGAAAGATGCATGGGTAAAAGATGCATGGGTAAAAGCCGCACGACGCGTTGATATTGTGGAAAGAGAAGTCCGATCCAAGAAAGCTAAAATAGATGATATGTAATTTTTCGACAGCAATTGGGAAAATCCAGCATCGAGTTTTGAATTACCCTAACGAGGAATCGAACGAAGTTATCATGGGTTAGTTAATTAAAAATTCTTGCAAAGTCTATACCTTATTAGATATCGGTTCTACCCATTCTTTTATCTCTCTTGCCTGAGCTCAACGTTTAAATTTGACTTCGAAGAAATTAAACTTTGACTTATTGGTTGAAACTTCGATAGTAGAAACCTTTGTTACATCCACTATTTATAAATCTTATTCAAATCAACACTTTCACGTTACCTGTCGATCGTATCTCTTTGAAAATACTTGCCTTTGATGTGATTTTAGGAACGATTGGTTAACTACTCATCATTCTTTTCGTAAGGTGGTTAACTTTCATATTCCTAACCAACCTGCTATGTGAATTAAAGCAACCAAACCACTAAAGTCAATCATTGTTATATCAGGCCATAAGTAAAGAGCCCCGAGCCTTTCGCTGGTGACTTCCTTGTGTGGAATGCACCGAAGCCGAACTTTCCGTAGGGGACGTTGTGAATGACGATGTCAAGTTGATAGGTATCAATGTGACGTAATATCCAAGTCTTGGATGAGAGTCACAGTTTTAAATGATATTTCTATCGTTAATAAATTTCTTGACGTATTCTTGAAAACTTCTTAGTCTACCCTTAGAGCGTGAAATCGAATTTTGTATTGACCCCAGTACAAAACCCATTTCTTAAACCTTCAAATATTTCTTCAACCAAAACGAACGTATAATGCGCCAAAGACGTCGGCTCGAGCTGTTGAAGATTACGATCGTACCATGCAATATCATCGTGGAAATGCGAACGTGGTAGCTGACGCGTTTAGTAGAAGATTGTATGTTTTTACGAGTGCGATGTTGTTAACACAAAGACCCATTTCGTACGACTTACAAATGACGAAGATAGAGTTAAAGACTCTAGGAACCCACGTGAAGATAACGAATATACGAGTAGAATCGACTTTAATCGATAAAGTTAAAGTCGCTCATGCTACAAACCCGGAGCTGATGAATGTGAAGAAGAAGGTTCAAGATGGCGTTATTCTAGAAGCAAGAATCGACGAAGAGAGGAAATCTCAACCCTCGATTTAATTGACCCATTTTAAATCCTCGATCAAGTAAGAACTGTGGCTTATATACTCATTTTACCGCCAAGTATGTCGCGTGTTTATAACGTTTTTAATGTGTCGATGTTATGTAAAAATATGGACGACCCGAACCACATTATTAATTTAGAACCGGACGAGATAGCAGAAGATTTAACGTATGAGGAGATACATGTTAACATCTTGGATAAGAAGAATCGTATTCAACACTCAAAGGTTATACCTCAAGAGTTAGAATCTGACGAGTTATCCTCACCTCTTCAGCATTCCAGGTACGTACATAAATTTCGAGGGCAAAATTCTATAAGGAGGGGAGATTATGAGACCCCAGATTTTATGAATAAATATTTAATATTCTCGAAATATTTTCTTTTATTTTTTTTATATTATGGTATGGATTTGATATAATATTATAGTTGTGGGTAGTATTTATAAATTTTGCAAAGTATGCAAGTTGTCATATTATATTCGATTGGTCAGGGAATATTCTTTGTGTCGGAGAATATTCGTACGATGGCACAATCATTGGTGGACCCCACAACGGAATTATTATCGGATTGAGAAAACGACAAAATATTTTTATGAAAATAACGGCAGAAGTTTTACCGTTAATACTGTTGAACTACTCGGTAGTAAAAGTACAGTAATACGCGTGGTTGCATAGTAGCACACGGTATTGATTATTGATGCTTATGTGAGAAGTCACTCAGTATTGCTCAATCGGGTATTCGGGACACTTTTTGTGTCGGAATACTATTCACGAGTTACAATTCATGAGTTACTATTCATGGATTACTATTTACCCAAATTACTATTCACTCTAGTATTGTTCACTCGGATATTTGGGACACTTTTTGTGTCGGAGTACTATTCACGAGTTACTATTCACGAGTTATAATATTAATGATGAATGTTGTTCGGAGTTGAATTTGGAGACGCAGACGTGATATTTGAGTCCGGAACGTCGAAATTAGTAAAAATAGTCTATAAACACAAAATTTTCCGAAATTCACTATTTGGTCAAATAGTCAACAGTTGACTTTTTCGAAAAAAGTCAAGCTTTGAAATTTCAAAATTTATATTTTTGATAAAAATGGTTTCATTATGTTGGAATTATTTGTGTTAGTGAAAATCGACATTTATTTCAATAATAATTGATATCTGGAGGTTATATTGACCAATCGGGTATTTAATCGGATAAATGAGCAATTGATTGCTATTATTTCACATGATTATAACTATTTGTTCACATGTTATACTATTGACTCACATTCTTGTTACTATTAGGGGAGTTGGTGGAAGATTGATAATACTTGCATGACTAAGTTAAAAATGGAGGTATAGAGGGAGGTACTATATTGTAATTAATTTTTCACATGTTTAGAACTATTGAGTCACATGATTTTACTATTGATTTACATGATTTACTATTAGGGGAGTTGGTGCAAGTTTGATAATACTTGGATGATTGAATTAAAAATGAAAGAAAAGTTGGAGGTATTGTACTATAATATTTCGAGTCTCAAAACGTGCAATTATCGAAACTATGTTTTCCTATAAATAGAAGCTCATTCTTCCTTCATTTTTTACCAATTCACTAAAGCTTTAGAGCCATTATTATAGAGAGAAATTATAGAGAGAAGCTATAGAGAGAAAATCTATAGAAGAAGAGAAGTCTGCTCCCTCACTACTCCTATATCCAGTTTCTTTCAAAGGTAGGGAATATTATTTTTTTCTTTCATCTTCATGAAGAGAACTTCTGTTGTTCCAATCTTTGTTATTATGTTGGAATAACATGTTTATGCGAAGTACCGCATACTTGGTGAAATTCTTCTATTATTACATTCCTTATTATTCTGCTGGAACATCCTGTCTGTGCGTTCTACGCCGGACCTGGCTCCATTATTTATTATTCTGTTGGAACATCCTGTCTGTGCGTTCTACGCCGGACCTGGTTCCGTCTTTACTATTCTGTTGGAATATCCTGTCTGTGCGTTCTACGCCGGACCTGGTTCCGTCTTTACTATTCTGTTGGAATATCCTGTCTGTGCGGTTTACGCCAGACCTGGTTCCGTTATTTATTATTCTGTTGGAATAACCTGCCTATGCGGTCTATCGCATGCATGGTGATTTCTTTTGTTATTCCATTCTTTATTATACTCAGTTGGTTAAAACTTTGACTTCTATACTCTATTAAATTAGTGGAATATCTTTGATATTTGCGCTTCATCTAGTATCTTTTCATGGAAATATTCTTCTAAGAATTCTTAAATTTTACTCCACAAAGCAGTATCATATTGACAATTTGGACGTTGTTAATTCCTGGATAAATTAATTCTTAAACTTGTTTTATTGAATTCTTATATCATTGTCATCATCCTCATGTTTATATTTTGTTGAAAGTCATCTGTGGCCTGTAGTGCATAGATGGACTTGGTATGATTATGACCAGGGATTATTCGGTGTAATCATGACCGTAATGTTACAAATGATGTGGTAAAAATCCTCATTTGGCGTAGTGCATTGATGGACAGTTTTTGGTATGATTATGGCTATGGATTCTCTTTGGCCGTAGTGCAAAGATGAATTGTTTTATGGCATGATCAGGACCGTTGATGAAAACATGATTATCTTTAGCCGTAGTGCATGGAAAATTCGTGGTCGTGATACTAAAGAATATCCTTGGCCGTGGTGCAGGGGTGATTCGATGATGTGGATTATTTATTAAGCTGAGTCCTAGCGATAAAAGTCATGAAAAACCTTTTAAATCATAAAAGATAGTAGATTTTATTTTCTACTTGACTCTTTTAATGGATTGCTTGTTCCGCTGCAGTTAAACTTGATGCCTATTATATTTTATCAGTTTAACATTGTTGGAGACTAATGATAATTTATTCTGCATTATCTTAGTCATAATATTTCTTACTGGGCTAGTTGAGCTCACCCTTTTGCTTTCATTGTTCTCTTCAGGAAATGAGAATATAGCTGGGACGAGTCGGGGAACGGAGTGATGGTCCAGAGAATAACATTAGTAGTCCTCACTATTCTGTAAAATAGTATGATAATAATTGTAATGAGGACTCCTTTTGAGTTTGTATAATCTCTAGTAGACAATATTTGTATTCAAACTCACAGTTTATGTTGTCGTGTTGTACACGTCAGTTGTATTATTAAGTTTTATTTGGATTTATGTACCATGTAAATGGCGACCCAAGATGGGTGACGTATACCTAATTTTGGGGGCGTCACATGGTCTGACGACGACATAATTGACTGTAGGCTCGTGGCCTTTTTGAATTTTGATCAGGTAATAGGTCTGATTGCTTCCCTGCAAAAGACTTGCATAGTTTAGTCTTTAGGAAATGTGTAAATGTTTACATGCTATGTGATGTATTCGTTCTAGGATTATTATCTTGCAAGGCGGATGTTAGCTATTTGTAATACAGGATAGCATGTTAATTTAAATATGTATGTACACATGTTTCTTCATATTTCTCATTACATGGAGATAAATATGGAATGAAATTACAAGTAATTGACTTTACGAGTAATTTTGAAATGAAAAAGCATGAAGAGACTTTCCTCTGCATTTGGTTTATCAGAGGCTGACCTATCTTAGGTTACTCTCGTGGCTTTTTGGCATGAAGGTTCCCAAATCATCGCAATTTACTCGACGGAAAGTTAATTCGGTCTTTCAACTGGAGCGAATTTGTGTGGTGCCTTTCCTGAGCCTCGTTGGAATTAGTCTTCCTACGAGTTCAGTAATCAAACACCAACAGGATAGACCCCGGATGGAGGAACCACACAACATACATTCACATTCAACGTCTCTCACCGTTTATGAAAATGATGACATGTTCGAAGCACTAATATCACAAGCAGATATAGTGTAAAGTATTAAACGCAGTAAAATGTATGCATTCGTACACATTCATCATAAATGTAAATGCAACATTCACACATAAGCATATAACAGTTTTGAAAAGATTTGTAATAGCGGCTTAAGTCCTCTTACTGAAGTCCGCAACAGAGTCGCCACCTATCGGCGTCAGGATTTTTATTTGTCCCTTTTTGTCCTTTGTTCTTTGGTGTTCTCATGTTAGGTGAGATTTGTTTGAAAAGACAAGTGAAAAAGGTCCGACATGTATCATGTCGACGATGGACTGTTAAGAGTCGCCAGTTGGTTTTTTATATGGTTATACTAACACAACCAAGAAAAGGTTTGCACATTGACCCAGCAATGTGACATTAATAAACGGGTCGGTAAAACCGAGATTCATTAGGATCCGGGGACTTGATTATGCGGAGGGAAGGTGTTAGGCACCCCCCGACATCCGTGTTACCACGGTGACCGCCACTTTTCACTACAAAAAAATGGGCCTTTAGCAACGATTTTTTGGGCAACGACTTTATAAGTCGTTGCTAAAAGTATATGTTTAGCAACAGAATTTGTCCTTCGTTGCAAATTGTGTTAGGCTTTCACTTTTTGTAACAAAATTCATAAGTCGTTGCAAAATTTCGTTGCTAATTCATTGGCGGGAAAAACTTTCGTTAGAAATTCGTTGCAAAATTTTTGGCCACTTGATTTCCCGTCATCGTGGGCAACGAAATTTATTTTGTTGCTAAAAATGGGGCTTTAGCAACGATTTTTCAAGCAACAGCTTTATAAGTCGTTGCTAAAAGTGTATGTTTAGCAACGAAACTTGTCATTCGTTGCAGATTGTGTCAGGCTTTCACTTTTTGCAACGAAATTCATAAGTCGTTGCAAAATTTGAAAACAAAATTCGTTAGAAATTCGTTGCAAAATTTCTAACCACTTGATTTCTCCTCATCGTGGGCAACGAAAAATTTTTCGTTGCTATATTTCGTTGCCTAATATGGACCACATTCATTGGCAACAATTTTTATTTTGGTTGCATATCTTATACAACTTTTTGCAACGACTATTAAAATGTTACCTTAAATTAAGATAATTCCAATAAACATGTTTTTGTAAGACCATATTCGATATTCGGAGAATTGTTAAAAAATATTCATATTTAGTATTTAAAAATTATATCCAAATGCAAAACATATTCGAACCTGTGACCTATCATTTAGAACTTTGGTCATTTGACCGCTAGAGCAACACAAGTTATCTGCTAATATCTGCCAGGATTATTATTTATATCAAACCATGAGATTTCCTCCATATATTCCTTTCTTCTCCTTCACTACATACCATTAATATAATCTCAAAAAGTTATATACTACATTAATAATAATAATAATAATAATAATAATAATAATAATAATAATAATAATAATAATAATAATAATAATAATAATAATAATAATAATAATAATAGTACTAATAACAATAATAATAATAATAATAATAACAATAACAATAATAATAAAGTTGCACCAATGGTGTGTAAGTTTTTTTTAACTCCCATTTTTCAAATTCTTCTTTTTCTTGACTTGTAATTTATTTTATAATCAAAAATTAATTTCTCTTTATATCTTGTATTAGAGGGTGTTTGGCAATGACTTATATGTTGGTTAAACTAAGTTATAAGTCATTTGTTATTATTTAGTGTTTGACAATAACTTAAATTTTAACTTTTTTTTACTTATAAGTCATTATTAAACTTTTTTTCATGCTTCATGTGTTTATTTTTTATTATTATTACTATTACTATTACTATTATTATTATTATATTATTATTATTATTATTATTATTATTATTATTATTATTATTATTATTATTATTATTATTATTATTATTAATTTTATTATTATTATTATTAGATTAATTATTACTAATCTTATAATTATTATTTTTATTATTATAATAATTATAATTATTACTATTATTATAATTTCTATTATTATTATTGTTGTTGTTGTTGTTGTTGTTGTTGTTATTTTTATTATTATTGTTACTATTATTATAATAATTATTATTATTACAATTATTATTATTATTATTATAATTATAATTGTTAGTATTAATTATAATTATTATTATTACTATTATTATAACTACTACTATTATTATTATTGCTATTATTAATCATTATTATAATTACTATTATTATTCCTATTCCTATTACTATTATTATTATTATTATTATTATTATTATTATTATTATTATTATTATTATTATTATTATTATTATTATTATTATTACAATAATTGTAATAGTACTAATAATAAAAAAGCTTGGCCCGACCCGTGGACTTTTTAAAAAATAAAATAAAATAATGCTCTCCTTGAGAATTGAACTCTAGACCTCCCACTCTCCTTAAACAAATGCTCAAACCAACTAAGCTATAAGAATTTTTTTATTATAAAATCAGTTACCCGAAACTAAAATACTAAAAATACTAATTACATATTTACATCAAATGCTAAAAATATTAATTAAAAAAAATACTAAAATACTAAAAAAAATCAAATAAAAAATAATAAAATTCTAAAAAAATACTAAAATTCAAATTATTTTGTTAATTAATCAAAAGAACAAAAATTTAAATTATATCATTAAAATACTAAAATCATAACATATTTACATCATTTACATCATAACATAACATATTATCATATTTACATCATTTACATCATAATATATTTATATCACTTAATCAAAATACTAAAATTCAAATACTCAAATACTAAAATTTTACTCGAATACTAAAATTTTACCATAATTGTATAACATATCAAAATACTAAAATTTTACCATAGTTGTATAACATATCAAAATACTAAAAGTCACATACCCGACACTAAAATACTAATTACATATTTACATCAAATACTAAAAACACTAATTAAAAAAATACTAAAAAAAATCAAATTAAAAAAATACTAAAATCCAAAAAAAAAATACTAAAATTCAACTTATTTTGTTAATTAATCAAAAGAACAAAAATTTAAATTATATCATTAAAATACTAAAATCATAACATATTTACATCATTTACATCATAACATAGCATATTATCATATTTACATTATTTACATCATAACATATTTACATCATTTAATCAAAATACTAAAATTCAAATACAAAAATACTAAAATTTTACCATAGTTGTATAACATATCAAAATATTAAAATTTTACCATAGTTGTATAACATATCAAAATACTAAAAGTCACTTACTCGACTGTTGTTATTATTATTATTAGTACTATTATTATCACGCAATTAGTTATGTACATTTATGTATGTACGTAACAAATCTAAGGAAAGGGGATCTGTTTTAATTTAGGGAAAATGATTTGTTCAGTTATAAATACTAATCCTTACAAAATAATAGCAACTAGGCCGATATGATCGGGTGGTCATTTTTTTGGGATAAAGTTCAATATTCGCCACGTCAGCCCGTCCACATATGATATGTATGTATGTGTATATAGTGAAATGTTTCACTCCGTCTGTCTCAAAATAAATACCCAATTTTATTTTTTTTAAAGTTATAATTTTTGAAATTAAAATTGAGCACATATAGATATATTTTCTAATTTAAAAAAATTAAAGTTTGTAGTTAATTGGATGTAGTTTATAATGATCATATTCGCACACTTATAATTTTGAAAAAAAAATATTATATATATATATATATATATATATATATATATATATATATATATATATATATATATATATATATATATATATATATATATATATCTGTAAACAAATATTCATATAAATATTTATAAATTTATCTCTAAATATTCATATAAATATTTATAAAAAATATTCATATCTAAATTTTAGATGAAATATTTATAAATAAATATTTGTTTATAAATTTTAAAGATAAATTTATGTGAATATTTGTTTATAAATATTTATATAAATATTTAGAGATATATATTATATATATATATATATATATATGATAATAGAATTTATCTAATAAACAAACATATAACATAAGAAGCATCACAACTAAGTTTTGAACCTAAGAGCTATGGGTTATTGGGCCATTAAGGTACTACTGAGCCATTCTAATTTATTAGTGATATTATATAAATATTTATAAATAATAAAAATATGACATTTAATACTAAGGATATTACACACAAATTATTGTAAAAAATAAATTATTTAATATAAGTAAATATTTAACTTGAAATTACATAAAATAATAAGAACTTTTATTCTTAGACGGAGCGAGTAACTTAAATCATGAACATATTTTTAAGTCTAAAAATAAAATATAAAAAGAAGAATAGCAATGGTAAAACATTATTTTCAAAAAAAATAAAAAAAAATATTTTTGTCAAAACAATAAGTAAAGTTTCATGAAATATAGATTCAAAAAAAGTAAAACACAAAAAACTTTATTTTCAGAAAAAAAAAATTGAAATGTTTATTTTTGACAAAAAATGAGTAAATTTTCATAAAATATAAATTTTAAAAAAATATAAAATTAAAATTTTATTTTTAAAAAAATTAAAATTTTTATTTTTTTTTAAAAATGAGTAAAGTTTTATAAAATATAGATTCAAAAAAAGTAAATAGAATTTTTTTTATTTTTAATTAGATATTTAGATTTATATTATTAAACTTTACTCATTTAATTTAATTAATTTTTTACTCATTTACTTTAAATTTATTTTACTTTTATATTTTAAACTTTTTTTTGAATCTATATTTTATGAAATTTTACTAATGTTTTTTAAAAAATAAAAATTTTCTATGTTGTATGAAAAATTAAGTTTTTTTTTGTTTTATTTTTTTGAATCTATATTTTATGAAACTTACTCATTTTTTAAAAAATAAAAATAATTTTTTTTAAATATAGTTTTATTTTCTTGTATTATTATTTTTTGAATATTTTATGAAGCTTTACTCACTTTTTTTTAAAAAATTCTATTTTTTCTGAAAATAGATTTTTATATTTTTGTTTTATTTTTTGAATCTATATTTCATGAAAATTTACTCGTTTTAAAAAAAAATAATTTTTTTCTAAAAATAAAGTTTTATTTATTTATTTATTTTATTTTGATTCTATATTTTATGAAATTTTACTCATTTTTAAAAAAAAATCTATTTTTTTCTAAAAATAAAGTTTTACTTTTTTTAATATAAATTTTTAAACTTTACTCATTTTTAAAAAAAATTATTTTTATTTTTTTCAAAATAAAAAAAATAAAACCAGGTAACTTAAAGGGACAAAAATGCAAAAAAAGTCGAATTAGATTAAAGATAAATGGGTCGGGTTACATTCAAATCGGGTAAAAGGGACAAAAACGCCAAAAAATATCACTTTAAGGACCTAACTGACGAAAAATAAACTTTACGGACTATTTTGAAAGTGAGTGATAACTTGGAAGGATAGAAGTGTCATTCAGCCTAAATAATATTAGTTAATTGAGATTAAGTTAAAATTATATTATGAAATAATATAATATCAAAGCCTTGAACGACAATGAAGTCATTATGAATTAAATTTCATCAATGAAGTGATTGAAGTGTTTAAGTAAAACTGTAAATTAATGAAAGTGTCTTTGTGTGAATTAGAATGAAGATGTTAATTAAACTCATTATTTTAATATATTATAAATAAGTGTAATATATTTATGTAGTGGGTTGATATATTATATTATGCCAAATGAATATAAATTAAATTTGAAATGAAGTAATTAGTTCATTATTTAAAAAATTATGGGTTAATATAATTGTTTTGATTAATTGAATAAAGAAGGTTAGTTTCTTTTAATTAGTTGACAATGAGAATTATGTTATTATAATGTAACATATAATGGTATAATATGTAATATTATACTAGATGGATGTGAATTAAGAATATGATGTGATGGACCAATATATATATATATATATATATATATATATATATATATATATATATATATATATATATATATATATATGTAAATGAATATTGGTGTCAAGAATTAATAAATTAAATTATAATTTAATTTATAATTAAATGTATACATTAAATAAATTTTTTTAAAATCAATTTATGGAAGGAAGTAGTAAAAAGTAATTATAAAAGTTTAAATCAACTATTTAAATAAAATAACATAAATTAAATAGTTGATTCGTTCGATTTCGAGTGTTTATTTTAATTATGAATTTAATTTCATAATTAGTGAAATAATTTTATTATACATTTTATAAATATATAATTATTTAATTTTTAATTGTAATGCATAAAGTGATTTATGTGTGTAAGGGATATTTATAAAATGTAATACTATATAGCTATGTATTACGTATATATGAGGGGGCATGTAAGTTAGTAATGTATTTAAGGCTGAAAATTAATAAGCTACATGTGCTGAGTCATAGACTCCAAGCAGGAGATGGACTTTTATTAAGCCATCGAATATTACACTGCGATTAAACTTCCCTGCCATTCATCTATTATGTTCCAAAAAGAGAAGCTTAACCTAGAATAGATCTGCGCCTCTCTTTATTCAACACAGATCTGTGCTGCTCTCTGTATATTAGGGATTCCCTCGACCGTAACTCCGACTCCTCTGAGAAACATTTTCGGCAGCCCAATATCCAGAAAAGTGGCGCATCTAAGCGATTGAGTTTCAGTTCTCTCTCTCCAAACGATTTTAACAATGACTTTATTAATTCCATATGCACTACTACATCATCTTATTTTCTTATCTTATTATCAATTTAAGATATCATGGAAGTGTAGGGTTTCAAAGCTTATCTTATTCTCTTATCTTATTATCGAAAGAGCAGGGCATTCTGTATGCACTACCATATCATCTTATATATGGTCATCATAATATGTCCTTGGAAATATTGTACCTGACTTCTTTGATCTTTTCCCTTCATTTTTAAGTAGCTATGTTGTTTGTTCCACTGTAAAAGTTTATGGGAGAGAATTCTTTCAAGGGAATGGTATTTCAGATTTTATCTATAAAAATAAAATTGCTAAAAGTTTCTGTCTTTTTCATGACCAGGGGCAAAACACATTGGAGGTTGTACAAGTACTATCTTATTCATTGTCGTTTAAGTATGGTATTATGTTTTTATTCCTTTTTCCCCTCTATTTTTTGTTTCATCCTCAATTTATTAGAGTTTTCTATTTTGAGATGCTGCACTTAATTTTCTCACTATAACATTAATATTGTGATACTTCCAGAAGTTATCTTCTTGTTATTTTTATTTATTTCATGGATTATTACAAGTATTTGGTATAGTGCTTTCCATTTAACTCAATTACTCCTAGATGATTGCATGGCTATCAAAATTATTGAAGCTGGATGTGAAAGAACTAGTGAAAAAGTTTTGATTTTAATTCATGGTGCAGATACTGTTAAGCTACACCGTGAAGGGGAACTTGAACCATTGCTATCAGAAGCTAGTGGATGCAAGTTTCAGAAGTTTTATGCATCTTCTTAATGAAACTGTATAATTCCAGTTCATGGTACTTGCTTGACGTATTTTTTAGGAACCTCGTTTGCCTCCTTTGTTGCATTAGAACCATTTTAGTCTGCTCATGAATGGCTTTATAGTATCAATATGATCTACCTTGGGTAGAAATGTACTTCTTTTGTCCAGTCATCACTTAGTAGGCTTTCAAATTATCATTTGTCCTTCTAGTTACAAGCTTCAACTTCTTCTTTTTGGCTTTTGACATGCAATGCAATTAGTTACTGCTGATTTTCCTTCTTCAGAAACATAGTGTCTTAAGCTTTATGAGTTTTGAGTAGCAGAAAGTGCGAAACTACCTGAAATGATTTCTCATTATTGTGAGCTTATTGTGTTTCTATTGATACAACATTATTTTGTGGAAAATATAGAGGAACTAATTTTACTTCTGAAAAAAGATGGTCTTGTAATAATTTTACTGTATTTTAGAGTGAGAATGTTTGTTGACCCGTTGCTTTTCTAAGGCAAAAAGGTTTATAAACTGATGTTAATTTTGGGATGAATCCTCCTACAAAACAAAAACATAGTGTTTGAGAAAATTGATTATTTTCTTTTTAACTGTAAGATAATATAATGCAGAACATATTCCAGGGCTGCAATGCTTGCCAACTCATTATCACAAGTAGAATCACTCAAGGTACTTCTTTTACTCCCTCCTGTAAAAGGAAGATAAATGTTTTTTGTATCTGTTGGGTATTGTGGCAAAGATTATTTAATATTTTTCCTTCTCTTTAAAATACTGTATATCTCAGGAATTAATTCAACAGAGTCGAAACACGGATGTGTGTTAATATTTTTTTGAGCATTTATATGAATAATGTAACATGATATAAATTTTAAAATATCATAGAAAATGTTGCTGGAACACAAACCCAACAGTGGTAGTGCACATATCATGGAAGTGTAGGGTTTCAAAGCTTTCGCTCATATTAATCGACAACTGCTGTTAAAGATTAACAAATTTACATATATTCATAAAATATAAAATGTATTGAAAGTCTAGCTTCTACTACGTGCATATGTCACAACCAACAACCTTTTCTTTTTTTTACTGCAGGTGTATGTTCATAGTAAGGTCATGATAGTTGATGACTGTACCAACAACCTTCTCTTTTTTTTACTGCAGGTGTATGTTCATAGTAAGGTCATGATAGTTGATAACTGTACGACCTTAATTGGATCTGCTAACATTAATGACAGAAGTTTGCTTGGATCAAGAGACTCTGAGGTATCATTTCTAATTTATAGTTCCTTCAGCCTTGCAATTTTTATTTCCAAGTTTGAATCGTGAAAATGTTTGATATAGAATTTTAATTGTCTTTTTCTGCTTATGAGCAATACGGTGTACATTAGTACCACGTAGCAACTCTATTGTTTTTGTGTATTGATTTTGGCACTAAGGGCCTCTAGTGACCTTTTTGCTTTATTTTTCTGACTTGCTATTATTTTTAAATATGTGCAGGAAGACTGCTTCTACGACCTGCCTTACAATACTAGGTATCAAATTTTCGTGCTACGTTTATGGAAGACAAGGGACAAAATTATGAAGTGTACTCTCTCTATATATGTAGATATATACTTTGATTGAAGAACTGCGGTAGTTTTAGATGGTTAATTGTAAAGATAATGAATGATTATATAGTGAATGATTTTATTAAGTTAATAATATTTTAGTTTTTGTATTTTTGCCAGTATTTGCTATGGGGAGATTGAGCCAGCCAGGTACACAAAAAGAATGTCAAATTTTGATTTGACAACAATATAATTCGTTACCAAAGCATTGAACAAGTTTTAATATAGCAACAATTTTTTATACATTTAGCAACAAATTTTCGTTGCTAATGATATTAAAAATATAATATTTGACAATGAAAAATTAGCCTAATAACAACGGAGAGGATATTGTTGCTAATACTAAAATAAAAGGCAATATTTTTTATCGTTGCAAATCATATCAACTTTCGTTGCACATATAAAGAAACAGCAACATATAATATCGTTGCAAATCAACTACTTTCGTTGCTATTGAAAAATAACCAGCAACAAACATTTTCGTTGCTGATTCAGCATAATGTCGTTGCCAAATAATATAATCAGCAACAAAAATCGTTGCTAAAAAGTTTACATTCCGCAACGAAAGCAAGCTTAGGCAATAATTTTCATAATTTACTGCAACGAAAAATGTCGTTGCAAAATGGTGTCAATTGCAACGAAAATGCATGGTCGTTGCAAAAAAAATAAGAGTTCATTTTGTTGCCAATTAGTAGGCTTTTGCAACGAAATGGGGTTTTTAGCAACGACATTTTAATTATTCTGTAACAATACATTTTGTTGCTAAAGGATCGATGTCTCTGTACGAAAGCCAAATTTCATTGCAAAATGTATTACTTTTGGCAACGAAAAAAATACGTTTGTTGCGGAACAATTATCAACGCTCATTGCACAACGAAAGACGCAACGGCAGTAAAGTCGTTGCCAAAAACCTTTAGCAACGAAATTTGGCACCTTTAGCAACGAAAATCGGTTGTTGCTGAATCCCCATTTTTTGTAGTGTTTCAAGAAACTGTTATATGAATGTGTGTGTGTGTATGGGTCAATGTGATGTTATTTGGAAGTAGTGCGAGGCCTCGTTCGCACTTATATACACAGGATTTGAATTTGTGTAAAAATTTAGTTTTAAACAAGATATGACAGTAATGTTTTATAAAAGAGGTTTTTCAAACCCTTGTTCTCAATAGTAATTGAGACCTTTTACACTCCCATTTTTTATTAAGTATTCGGCTTGATTGTTTTAAATTTTAGAGATGCGAAGCATCTTTGATAAAATAATGTACAAAATAGTGCCGAACTCCTCATGGGTATGAAAATCATCTGAGGAAATTCAAACACCGTGAATAAATTTACAAGCTGCTTACAGCTGAAAATATCCATCACGGGAACCGAATCTAGATCTAGTAGACTGAATCTGTGATCACATGATTCCTAGGCTCACATAATGTCGTAATTGATATGAAAGCAGTAAGCATATATATATATATATATATATATATATATATATATATATATATATATATATATATATATATGAACATGATCAGCCACCACGAAGCACCTCCATGAGGGATCAAAAATGTAAATAAAGCTGTAAAAGCAATCAACCGCCACGGAGTAAACTCCAGGCGGGACGAAGGGTAAATATATATAAGCAATCAACAACCATGAAGTAAACTCCAGGCGGGACGAAAAGGAAATATATATATATATATATATATATATATATATATATATATATATATATATATTAAAGCAGTAAACGCTCCAGATGTAAAATCCAGGCTCATCGAACAAAGTTCGACACATAGTTCATATATATTAGTATATAAATATACGAAACCAAGTAAACGCTCCAGACATAAGTCTAGGCTCAATCGAGGCATAACTCGATAATGTTAGTCCATATATATATATATATATATATATATATATATATATATATATATATATATATAATTGAAATGAAACCAAGGACCGAAGTTCAGGCATACACACACAACACGACTCTCAACGTGAAGAATGGTGTATGCAAAGATGAAGAAGAAAGGCTTTAAAGTGTGTAAGAAGACTTATAGTGGGCTGCCAAAGAAGACTTTTATAACTTTAAGTGGATGAACACTCGGCTTTCGCCAGCACAAAAAGTAGCTATATGTGAGCTCACAACTGTTTAAAATGAGAAAGCACTCAGTTTAGGGTGTGTAAAGAGCAAATTTGATAGGACTTTCTTGCCTTTTTCTCTTATAAAATTGCCACCCCAAGACCTCTATTTATAGATGGGGAGCCGCAGATGTACCTGCGGCTGCCTGGGGTGCCCCGGGCATCGCGGGTCTTGCCATCTCAAAGTACGTGCACGCATACACTATAATGTCCACTCGAACTTTCAGAATTACAAATCGAGCATCCGACTGAGGTATGTAAGACCTATTTCAGACCGCCTTTGTCGAGAGTTACGCAATGACATGGGATTAGAGGTTGTACGAAGTCAGGAAGATGGGACTATGCCCTCTGGTCTTTAAGATTCAAATTCTATCTGTTGTCCTGCGTAATAGTCACTTGGGATTGGACCTCCTTTGTTCTTGTGGGACATTGCTGTGTAGAAATGTATGTATAAAATGTTGAGACGGCATGATGTGGCGTCAAGGTGGCAAGATGACGACTTTGCTCCTCACCAGGGTTATCTTCGGTTTGGGCTGATAAAGCAGACGTTGCTCAGGGTTATTTCTGAGATTGGACTGCTGTAAGTGTTGAAGGTCCTCAGTTTCATCTCTGAGGTGTGCATATGTTCCCGATGTTATCTCTGGGTCTTGTATTGAGTGCCTCGGTGTGAGTGTCGAGGTTGAAGCTGATTGTATGCATTTGTAACAAGCATTTCTGGGGTTATCTCCAGAACTGCAACTACATTCCTTGGGATTATCTCCAAGGATGGTAATTGCTACTCCCAGTGTTGAGAGTGAGACTGAATATCTCGGGGTTATCTCCGAGATGAATCGGCCTTCTCCGGTGGAATTTTTGGTATTGAAACTGCATGCCTCGGGGTTATCTCCGAGGTTGGGATTGATACTCCCGGTGTGAGTTCCAGGGTTGAGACTGAACCTCTGGTAGTATCCAGACTGGATATGAGCTATCTTCCAGGGTTATCTATGAAAGACAAATCTGCCCTCTTGTAATGTTAGTGACAGGTGTGCAGAAAATTTCGAGTGTTTACACCTAGTGTGTACAAAAGGGTCAGTGGGAGCGTCGTAACATTCCTAATATTATATGTTGATATACTATGGATAAGGAATGACATAGCAATGATACAGTCAGTAAAGATAAAATTGTCTAAATATTCCTCCATGAATGATATGGGAAGAGTATCCTAATTGGGGATACAAATCTATATAGATAAATTTAAAAGGATGCTCGATTTAACCCAATGAACGTATATTCATTTGATTCTAAAGTCGTTTAGCCTAACAAACTCTAAGAGATGTCTCAAGTTGATGAGCACTAGAGTGTATCTCTCTTAATAGTCCCCATAGACTCCTAAAAGAGAGATCGCATGAGTAACTATCATGTATGCAATAAAATGTACGAGACCTAATTTTAGTCAGTCATATTCTGGAGAAGATCATTGTAAGACAGTAAAAAAAATCTTAATGTACTTTACCAGCACTAAGAATGTGATCATATTCATGGTGGGTCTGAATTAAAACTAGAGGGGCTTAATAGACTCAAGTTTTTTCAGACTTACTAAGACGATAACAAATCCACTTTAGGGTAAAGCGTTACCTTGAACGGTGGTGCAATGAATTGAAAAGGTTCTAAACAACAAAGAGTTGTTGATTTAGTGATAAATACAAAGTATATAGCTCTAAATGAAGCTGTAAGTTGATTGTTTGGATGAAAAGTTCATTACAGAACTAGGAATAGTTCCTAAGTCTCATCTTGGATCTAAACATGTGTTGTGACACTTTAATTTAATTAGAGGAATCATTGAAAGATGAGAAATAACTATAGAGATAGTGGACTCTCAAGAACAACATTACATATCCATATACTGAAGCTTATCTAGTAGGATGATCGTCACTTACAAAGTAAGGGTATAAAATACAATGACGATTGGCTTTAGTGCAAGTGGGATATTGAAAGTAGTATGCACACAAGTCAATCATGTTGATGATAAAGCATATACTTTGTAACAATCTTATTTATTTATTAATAAAATTATTAATATTAAAGGCTTTAATTTATCTACATGGTGTTATTTTTAATAATATGTGATAAACTCATAGTTTTAAGTAATACTTTTAGAATCATGATGAGATCATGCTAATAAGATCTAAATTCTTAGATAGCTTAATAACTAAAATATTTCCAATCGTTGGATTACTAATAAGGGGAATAGTGAATTCGGATAGATTGGTACATATGTTGCTTGCTCATTGGATGAGGATGATTGATCTCATGATCATTTGTTTGGAGACACTAAAGCAAGTATGTAGGTGCTTATTGGAGAATAAATTCATTGAACGTGGCTCCAAGGAATACCTAATGGAGTTTTACTTACCTGTCAATAGGAATTCCTGTAGTGATAGTAGTACAAGTGATCCTTGGACCTGAGATCATAATAATATCTTGTGTATGATGAGTTATACTTTGACTTATTTCTTAATATCCTTAGGGTATATCAAAGGGTTTGTTTGGGTATAATAAGTTGTACATAGAGATAATGTATGATCAATAAAGAATCTATCGCTTCTAGTAAAAGAAGAGAAATGTCCTATGCGGTTCAAAAAATGACAACCCAATAGTCATTGGCCAAGGTAGAATGAAATTAGAAAGGAGTTTCTAATTTTCATTATTTGTTGGTATGTATTTAACAATCGAAAGACATATAATTATATAAGATATGACTTAACCGTAATTCTATGTCTTTTTGTAACGACCCCAAAATAGGTTCATTCCACCGAACCCATTCTGAGTCGTCAAATACATGGTACAGAAAACAACTACAACTTTATTACAACAATTGTCGTGCAAAATACAACAACACATATGCTGTGAGTTTGGATACAAATATATACCAAATGTGACATTGGACATCATCATGTATCAGCACCTCACAAAGGTACCTTACATAAAGGTACAGTCAAAAACTGTTTTAGAAACTAGAATCTTTGGGAAGTGCTCAAGGAAACCTTCGTACATGGGAGGCCACGCGTCTAGGTTATGATAGATATCATATGGCCACAGAATTATCCTTGGTTGACCCAATAGACCCCAAAGAAAAACGAGAAGATTACTATCATATTCTTCCCAATGGTGAGTCTTCTCTTGACTTATCATTATCTCCACTGTCTCAAATTGAGAATTATACTTCAAACAAACACCAAGATTATATAGGTAGTGCCCATAGATATACTCAGCAAGTGGATGAGCACAACCCTGTCTTATGATGACACGAGATTGTATGTCATTAGACATCTTGTATGATAGTGACAAAACACCCTTCCAACGTTGGGTTCGCCTCACCCTATTTTCTTCACCAAATATAACTACTAAATGATGACCACCGTTCTATTCCCTTGTTACCCCCGCTCGACCCAGCTACACTCTTATTACCTGAAAGGAATTGTGAAGCAAAAGGGTGAGCACAACTAGCTCAGTAAAGAATATCATGACTAAAGATAATTCAATTATCAATAGCCTTCATCAACAATAAATCAGAGATTTAGAACATATGGTAAATGATAAAAATTTCAACCATAGTTGCAGCGGAACGAGCAATCCATTAGAAGAGTCAAATAGACTATAAAGTCTATTATCTTCTCCATGTTAAAAATCCACCAACAATGTTTTATCCATGTAACATCACTCAACAGTTCCTTTCCACAATCATATGAATAACTCATAATCATAATTGTGACTATAAATTTTTCTTCGCACCCAGGACGAAGAATATTTTCATCACCTGTCTTTACCTGAAACATCAAAGATCATGGTTATACCAAATCACAATTCCTGTTTATAATCATACTAACAAATCCATCTTTGCACTACGGGCCAAAGATATTCATCAACAAACCATCTTTGCACTACGGGCCAAAGATATTCAACAACAGTTCATCTTTGCACTACAGGCCAAAGATATTCAACAACAGTTCATCTTTGCACTACAGGCCAAAGATATTCATCAACAAACCATCTTTGCACTACGGGCCAAAGATATTCAACAACAGTTCATCTTTGCACTACAGGCCAAAGATATTCAACAACAGTTCATCTTTACACTACAGGCCAAAGATATTCATCAACAATTCATATTTGCACTACAGGCCAAATATATTCATATCTCAAAGAAATATATAATCATTTCAGAATTTATATAAACAATAATTATAACCATGTTGATCAATTCACCTTTGCACTTAAGCTTAAGATATTCAATTATAAATTCAATGGTCATGATCATACCAGTCACAATTCAACTTTGCACTACAGGCCAAAGAGAACCCTAGTCATGATCATACCAATAATCTACCCATCTTTACACTCCAGTGAAAGAGAATTTCAACATCAGGGTTATAAAAATGTTATATATGATGATAAAAATAATATGATCAACATATAGTTTTAATCTCAAGAGTAATATTCGTAACTCATGAATAGTAACCCCGACACAAAAGATAGAAATTCTACAATAAAATTCATACCAATATTTCGGTATAATGATATTGAAAGAATAACATTACTTAAATTTATAAACAATTTATTTTAATTGTTTACACTTTACTAATTAATGCATTTAATCATCATAAAATGCCAACTCTTACAATTTCATCATCAATAACCAAAACCCTCATCAAAAATCTGCATATACCTCATATAGGATTCTCAAGCCATAAAATCCTATTTTTCAATTTTCTTTCTTCACAAAACATATTTAATTCATTTACTCATAACTAGACCATTTTCATGAAAATACCAAATCAGTTCCAAAAATATTTCTTTTCTGGGATTTAGCATAATATAGTCCCATAGTGAACATATATTTTTCTCAGAATTTTTAAAAGTCATTTACTATTTTTCATATGGCCAAAATAGCCGAATATTTAGACATTTATCAAAAATTGTACTTTTATCTAAAAATTCTGAAATTCACAGAGTATACTCCTATCATATACATGTACTCCCAATAAAAATTTCATCAATTTTGGAGTTAACCACAAGGAATTATAAGCTGTTACTTCTAAAATAGTCTTTTCTCATAAAATTCATAACTCTCAATCTATACATCCAAAAATCACCATTTTTGGACACAATCAAGAAAACTCATCAAAATATCATTTCAAATTTTTCCAGAATTTTTGAAGATCAGAAAAATTACGAAACTGAAAATCATAACAACCCTTAAAATCCATTACTATCCCTTACTATCCCTTACCTCAAAAGAGCAGTACTTCTGGCTGGATATCCGATATGATGCTGAAGGAAACTTGCACTGAATAGCAACTCTCAAAGTATCTAAACACTCACAAAATATGCTTCATAATATAGAGAGAGAAAGAGAGAAAACTTATGTTTCTGGTGTGATTTTCAATTCTAACTTAGCCCTCTATTTATAGGAAAATTTTGGTAGGTTTGACCTGCAACCTAATGGCTTTACCTGCTACTATTCCCACCCACCACATTTGAAATATAATTCAGCACATTTCTTCACCAACCACAAGTGGAGCCCACCAATTCTAGAATTTTCCACCAAAATGATAAACTCCGAAAATTCAACAATTTCTGAACCAGTCATCTCGTAAAATTCATAACAAATCATACGTTCATTTTTAACGGTTCAAAATTTGTGGACATATACTCAACTTATATATGTATAACATATCCAAAAATTACCACGATCCAACGGTCGGATTAAAAATTATAACCCCCGCAAAATATCTCAAAAACCCTGATTTTTAATACCTCCATTCCGACAAAAAATACTGATAAAAACCTCAACATTAACTCCTTCATTTTTAACCACAAAAATATATCCCTCATTTATATCCACATAAAATAAATATTTTCTTATCATATAAATCAATAATTAATTATTCACAAATAATATTACAGAATCACATTTATGACAACCAGGCCGTTCCCAGGAAAGAGGGGGCTTTCCAATAAGGATTTCTCCTTACTGGCGCGCAATTAGATGACCAAACCTCTCCTTAGACAGAACTTTCTAGACATTGACAATAATGTTATCTAATAATATTATTCAAATAATATGAATTATTGATCTGATAAAGGAAAATACTGTGCAGCAACAATTATTGAAACAACAATAATATAAAATATCAACGCAGCAATTATTGAATCAATAAAATAAAATATTGAACAGTAATTACTGTAACAATTATTGAGTAGTGTCTTCTTACGTAAGAATCAATAATTTCAAAAATACTGTGTAAAACCGTGTGCTACTGTGCAAACACGCGTATTACTGTATTTTAACCACCGGGTATTCCAACAGTGTTAACGATAACAACTACGCCGTTAATTATAAAAACTCAATTTTTGTCGTTATCTTCACCCGACAGTTATTCGTTATGGGGCCCACAAATAGCTGCGCCGTCGTACGAATATTCCCCGACAGAAAGAATATTCCACGACCAAACGAATATTCCCCGACAACAATGATTATTTTATAACCACTTGCTTATTTTGAAAAAAAAATCATATTTCACTCATAACTTTAAACTTTTATCAATTTAACCATTTACTGAATAGTAATTATAAGAAAAATTGAATACTTTTATTTCATAAAATTCGGGGTCTTACAATCTCCCCTCCTTATGAAATTTCGTCCTCGAAATTTACGTACCTGGTATTTCAAAGAGTTGAGAATACCTTGCTTTCATTTCAGATTCCATCTTCCCTGTCATCATAATTTCTCCATTGCTCATCTCCTGTATTTCAAATATCATTCTAGAATACAGCTTCAAAACAAGGGTTAATTTAACAAATTAACATATCACATAATATCCCAATATTATGACTGACCAACAAATAAGCTTAGGTAGGACACACTAGCGAAGGATTTACTCATCTCTCCCCTCCTAGTTGTATTCTCCGATCTCCGCCAGAGATCATATCCCTAAGCTCTGATACCAAATGTAACTCTGGACACCAACCTATGTCAGCACCTTACATTGATACCTATCAGCTTGCCACCGCAGAACGGCGTCCCCTACGGAGAGTCTGGCTTCGGTGCATCCCCCATCAACAGGAAGTCACCAGCGAGAGGCTCGGGGCTCTTTACTTATAGCTCTGATACCAAATGTAACGACCCCAAAATAGGTTCATTCCACCGAACCCATTCTGAGTCGTCAAATACATGGTACAGAAAACAACTACAACTTTATTACAACAATTGTCGTGCAAAATACAACAACACATATGCTGTGAGTTTGGATACAAATATATACCAAATGTGACATTGGACATCATCATGTATCAGCACCTCACAAAGGTACCTTACATAAAGGTACAGTCAAAAACTGTTTTAGAAACTAGAATCTTTGGGAAGTGCTCAAGGAAACCTTCGTACATGGGAGGCCACGCGTCTAGGTTATGATAGATATCATATGGCCACAGAATTATCCTTGGTTGACCCAATAGACCCCAAAGAAAAACGAGAAGATTACTATCATATTCTTCCCAATGGTGAGTCTTCTCTTGACTTATCATTATCTCCACTGTCTCAAATTGAGAATTATACTTCAAACAAACACCAAGATTATATAGGTAGTGCCCATAGATATACTCAGCAAGTGGATGAGCACAACCCTGTCTTATGATGACACGAGATTGTATGTCATTAGACATCTTGTATGATAGTGACAAAACACCCTTCCAACGTTGGGTTCGCCTCACCCTATTTTCTTCACCAAATATAACTACTAAATGATGACCACCGTTCTATTCCCTTGTTACCCCCGCTCGACCCAGCTACACTCTTATTACCTGAAAGGAATTGTGAAGCAAAAGGGTGAGCACAACTAGCTCAGTAAAGAATATCATGACTAAAGATAATTCAATTATCAATAGCCTTCATCAACAATAAATCAGAGATTTAGAACATATGGTAAATGATAAAAATTTCAACCATAGTTGCAGCGGAACGAGCAATCCATTAGAAGAGTCAAATAGACTATAAAGTCTATTATCTTCTCCATGTTAAAAATCCACCAACAATGTTTTATCCATGTAACATCACTCAACAGTTCCTTTCCACAATCATATGAATAACTCATAATCATAATTGTGACTATAAATTTTTCTTCGCACCCAGGACGAAGAATATTTTCATCACCTGTCTTTACCTGAAACATCAAAGATCATGGTTATACCAAATCACAATTCCTGTTTATAATCATACTAACAAATCCATCTTTGCACTACGGGCCAAAGATATTCATCAACAAACCATCTTTGCACTACGGGCCAAAGATATTCAACAACAGTTCATCTTTGCACTACAGGCCAAAGATATTCAACAACAGTTCATCTTTGCACTACAGGCCAAAGATATTCATCAACAAACCATCTTTGCACTACGGGCCAAAGATATTCAACAACAGTTCATCTTTGCACTACAGGCCAAAGATATTCAACAACAGTTCATCTTTACACTACAGGCCAAAGATATTCATCAACAATTCATATTTGCACTACAGGCCAAATATATTCATATCTCAAAGAAATATATAATCATTTCAGAATTTATATAAACAATAATTATAACCATGTTGATCAATTCACCTTTGCACTTAAGCTTAAGATATTCAATTATAAATTCAATGGTCATGATCATACCAGTCACAATTCAACTTTGCACTACAGGCCAAAGAGAACCCTAGTCATGATCATACCAATAATCTACCCATCTTTACACTCCAGTGAAAGAGAATTTCAACATCAGGGTTATAAAAATGTTATATATGATGATAAAAATAATATGATCAACATATAGTTTTAATCTCAAGAGTAATATTCGTAACTCATGAATAGTAACCCCGACACAAAAGATAGAAATTCTACAATAAAATTCATACCAATATTTCGGTATAATGATATTGAAAGAATAACATTACTTAAATTTATAAACAATTTATTTTAATTGTTTACACTTTACTAATTAATGCATTTAATCATCATAAAATGCCAACTCTTACAATTTCATCATCAATAACCAAAACCCTCATCAAAAATCTGCATATACCTCATATAGGATTCTCAAGCCATAAAATCCTATTTTTCAATTTTCTTTCTTCACAAAACATATTTAATTCATTTACTCATAACTAGACCATTTTCATGAAAATACCAAATCAGTTCCAAAAATATTTCTTTTCTGGGATTTAGCATAATATAGTCCCATAGTGAACATATATTTTTCTCAGAATTTTTAAAAGTCATTTACTATTTTTCATATGGCCAAAATAGCCGAATATTTAGACATTTATCAAAAATTGTACTTTTATCTAAAAATTCTGAAATTCACAGAGTATACTCCTATCATATACATGTACTCCCAATAAAAATTTCATCAATTTTGGAGTTAACCACAAGGAATTATAAGCTGTTACTTCTAAAATAGTCTTTTCTCATAAAATTCATAACTCTCAATCTATACATCCAAAAATCACCATTTTTGGACACAATCAAGAAAACTCATCAAAATATCATTTCAAATTTTTCCAGAATTTTTGAAGATCAGAAAAATTACGAAACTGAAAATCATAACAACCCTTAAAATCCATTACTATCCCTTACTATCCCTTACCTCAAAAGAGCAGTACTTCTGGCTGGATATCCGATATGATGCTGAAGGAAACTTGCACTGAATAGCAACTCTCAAAGTATCTAAACACTCACAAAATATGCTTCATAATATAGAGAGAGAAAGAGAGAAAACTTATGTTTCTGGTGTGATTTTCAATTCTAACTTAGCCCTCTATTTATAGGAAAATTTTGGTAGGTTTGACCTGCAACCTAATGGCTTTACCTGCTACTATTCTCACCCACCACATTTGAAATATAATTCAGCACATTTCTTCACCAACCACAAGTGGAGCCCACCAATTCTAGAATTTTCCACCAAAATGATAAACTCCGAAAATTCAACAATTTCTGAACCAGTCATCTCGTAAAATTCATAACAAATCATACGTTCATTTTTAACGGTTCAAAATTTGTGGACATATACTCAACTTATATATGTATAACATATCCAAAAATTACCACGATCCAACGGTCGGATTAAAAATTATAACCCCCGCAAAATATCTCAAAAACCCTGATTTTTAATACCTCCATTCCGACAAAAAATACTGATAAAAACCTCAACATTAACTCCTTCATTTTTAACCACAAAAATATATCCCTCATTTATATCCACATAAAATAAATATTTTCTTATCATATAAATCAATAATTATTTATTCACAAATAATATTACAGAATCACATTTATGACAACCAGGCCGTTCCCAGGAAAGAGGGGGCTTTCCAATAAGGATTTCTCCTTACTGGCGCGCAATTAGATGACCAAACCTCTCCTTAGACAGAACTTTCTAGACATTGACAATAATGTTATCTAATAATATTATTCAAATAATATGAATTATTGATCTGATAAAGGAAAATACTGTGCAGCAACAATTATTGAAACAACAATAATATAAAATATCAACGCAGCAATTATTGAATCAATAAAATAAAATATTGAACAGTAATTACTGTAACAATTATTGAGTAGTGTCTTCTTACGTAAGAATCAATAATTTCAAAAATACTATGTAAAACCGTGTGCTACTGTGCAAACACGCGTATTACTGTATTTTAACCACCGGGTATTCCAACAGTGTTAACGATAACAACTACGCCGTTAATTATAAAAACTCAATTTTTGTCGTTATCTTCACCCGACAGTTATTCGTTATGGGGCCCACAAATAGCTGCGCCGTCGTACGAATATTCCCCGACAGAAAGAATATTCCACGACCAAACGAATATTCCCCGACAACAATGATTATTTTATAACCACTTGCTTATTTTGAAAAAAAAATCATATTTCACTCATAACTTTAAACTTTTATCAATTTAACCATTTACTGAATAGTAATTATAAGAAAAATTGAATACTTTTATTTCATAAAATTCGGGGTCTTACACTTTTATTTAATTGAGACATTGTATGGTAGAAGAATTGAATTATACAGTAACTATTTACTCAAAGGCTCTTTTATGATTAATGTTAAAATCCATATTATTTGAAAAATCGTTAATCGCTTGGGAGGCTTATCCCTACTGTACAATAAATATTATTTATTTAAATAAATTAATAGTTTAATTTATTTATTTAAATAAGATTATAATTGTTCTAATTGATTTATTCACAACCAGTGTAATATGGAGAACCTAAAGGGTCATACCAAAAAAGAAAGAATAATAATTTAAGAAGTTAATGTCATAATCATAATAATATGTTAAGTGTATTTAATTTAATATATAGTGATAGAATAAATTAAATAGCTTAATATTTATTATTTAATATTTTGAAAATATTAAATATTAATTAATAAGAGGAGTCTTATTAATATTATTACAATTATTATTATTTTAATTTCTAAAAGAGTTTGAGAATTAATTTAATATAAGTACTCTCATTTATTCCTAATAAGATTAGGAGGCTAATTAATTAAAGGAGTTTAAATAATTATCCCTAATAAGATTAGGGAGTCTTATATCGAATATCAGTATGTGTATGATAAACGTGATTCTAATTTTTGGAGAGTACGCCCTTTTTTCTGCAGAGATAGGAAAAACTAAGGTTTGAGCCAAAACACTCATCTTCTTGAATCTTTGTTCTTTCTTGGTGGATCACCTTTAGAAGCCGAATATTTGGGTGGCTAACGTTGATCAGAGGAACGATCTAACCCGGTGGATTCAATTTGAATGTGAAAAGGATTGGAGATAAACTTGTACCTGAGGAAGCTAGTTCTACAAGGGTATGTATCTAATCTCTATCTCTTTTCTATTGATTGATAATAATACACAAAGTATGATCATAGTGATGGGTTTGTATGAAATTTTAAATTTCTATTTTATCGCACTTCCGCACCTTTTATGTAATTTGATTGCATAATCGCGCTATGTACAAACCCAACACTTTGAACGACCTATCATTGACAATGTTGGTTTACTAATTAGTATTGCGTATAATTGTACTTCTATACTCTTATTTATGCAATTATCTAACAAATAATTCAATCACAAGGTACACATAATATACTGTACCATCATTAATCTTATAAAACATTTAATAAATCTTAGGTTAATGATTTAATAAATTTATAAGGTTTTTCTTAAGTAATAAACACTTATTAGATCCTTAAACAATTTATTATAATTATTTAATTAATGAGTCATTTAAATTATCTTCATTTATTAACTCTATCTTCATTTAATTACCATTTAATGTTAGTTAAATAGTAATTAATTAATTGCCTTTAGTTATTAATTAATAAATAATAGCTAATTACATCTACTTATTATTTAATATTAATTAAACAATGAATAATTAAATTATTAACATTATTTTCTTTAATTAAAATTTAATATTAATTAATTAATTAATTAATTAATTAATTATCCTAGAATAATAAATAATTGATTTATTTTCTTCATTAGTCTTTAATTATTTATTACTATTAATAAATGAAATATTAATTAACATTTGTCCTTATTTAATACTAATTCAATAATAATTAAATAATTATTTATACTTGAATAATAAATAATTAATTCATTTCATAAGTCTTTAATAATTCTTTCTTATTAATCTAAGAATAATTAATTATCATTTCTTTTTATTATTTAATATTAATTAAATAATAAATAATTATTTTATAAATTTTATGTCAATTTAAGTAAGTAATTATATTATTATTACATAATCTTAGTTAAACATTTTTTAATCATTATTTAATATTATTTAATCAATGGTTTAACTCTATTTATTATTTAATCTTAATAATCAATAGTTAATTTATTAACACTAACCCTACTTAAGTATCACTCAAATAATAATTAAATAGTTAATTACATGTAATTAGTTTAATAATTATTTAGTGGCATTAATAATTATTAATTAGTAAGTTTTAAATGATTTAAATGAGCTTAAACCATTAATTACTTAATAATTACATAACTGTTCAGAAAAATTTTGAATTAAATATTTTAATATTCTTCTCAATTTTAGAAAATTTTGGGTCCAAAAGTCTTCGCCGGAATCGGCCAGAAATGTGGTCAACCGGTCGCCGAAAAAGTTGCGCCGATTCGGTGAATAGTGAACCGGCAGTGTGTTTCGCAACATTTTCTAAATTTTTTTTCCAAATTTGGGGTCCTTCACTAAAACTTGAATAAAATGAAATCTACAACTCCGATTTAGGTCCAGTCTTTCTCGTTGGATTTGTATCTTCCCGAAATACAATTTTCATTTATCAAACATTAAATTTGGATCTGTTTTGGTCTCAAAAAATAGCCCAGAAGTGACTAGTCATGCAACATGATTCCACAGTTGGAGTGTTTTGGTAATAAATCCATATCTTACTCATTTACTAACATTTTTACATACTTCAAAAAAGGTTTCCCCCTTAACCCATAGCTCTAGCATACCAAGAAATAAAATCACAAAAACCCTTGGTAGAATTCAGAATGAAAAGCATAGATCACCCTTTTTTAAATTTTTTTTCCTAAAAACTCATCTAACTTCCTTTTCCCAAATTTACCAACATAAACTTATATAGATGAACAAGTTAAACATATTATACTCAAGATTTATCATTCTCATAAGATTCTAGCCTTTTAGAACTTGGACTTCCATAAATCTATCACAAGATTACATAAAACATACAAAACATAAAACTAGAGTTTG
This sequence comes from Panax notoginseng, assembly GCA_016801055.1. Taxonomy (NCBI): domain Eukaryota; kingdom Viridiplantae; phylum Streptophyta; class Magnoliopsida; order Apiales; family Araliaceae; genus Panax; species Panax notoginseng. The sequence goes on along the minus strand of CM029014.1, from coordinate 120,521,705 downwards.
ATTTTTACCTAGTCTTGTGGGATGTCCACCTTTTCTTTCCAAAATAACTTATGAACTTGGGATGTATGAACAAACTTCCTTCTCTACCTCCCCAAGATCCGAGCCCCTCTCTCTTTTTTCTCTCTTTGTATTTTACTAGCTTGGGAGAGAATAGAAAAAGAAGAATAGTAGGAGAAATGAAATGAAATAAAGATGAAATGTGGTGATTTAACTAATATTCCCCATATCTTTATTGTCCCTTGGATAAAAGGCTTTGCCTTATCTCTTCCAACTAAGCTTGATCATGTCATTAAATGGGCTAAGTAGATTTTTCACCAATAGGAGATGGACACACTTGTACTTGATGTAAGAGTTATTATTTAAGGAACTTGATTAGCATAATTTAGTTGCCTTAAAAGGCCTAATATGGTTTGTCACTCCTTGCCCATTATCCCCTCCATTTTGCTTTTATTTTAATGCACAAATTTGATTAATCAAAAGTCTGAAATACCCTTAATCAAGTGGGCTAAGTATTGGTTTGTATTTTATTTTTTTTGGGCTTCTCCTTCAATTGTTTTAGTCTATGTAATAAACATAGTTTAACAATTTTAATATATATTACCCTAATTGTTTAGTTAGGATTTTTATTTTCAATCTTATGGAATTTAATTACTTACACATATCTCTTTAACTTGTAACCTAATTAGGTTTACTATAATTAGGTTTAAAATTATTAATCACTTGAAATAATAAAATTATCCACTTAAGTTAGTATATACATATTAAATATTAATTATTCCTTATTACCATAACCCTTATGTTATTTAATTATCTCACCTAATGTATAATTAGGTTATGAAGCTTTCCTTTTTAATGAAATTTATAAATATATGTAACGAACAAGAATTTTGTAATTAATTATAAATATTTATTGAATTAAATAAATATTTTAATTAATTTATTTATTGAGATAAATAAATAATTGATAAAATTGTGGTGTAATAATTTAGTTAAGATGTGTTATAATAATTAAATTAATGAATAATAATTTTAATTTAATAATTAAATTAAATGAATTATTAATAGTTATAATGTTGTTCTAATTTAATTTAATAATTAAATTAGAGAGCTTAAATAAAATTATAATTTATAATGGAAATTATAATTTTATGACAAATGTTAATTTATGAATTTAATTAAATTAGTTGTATAATGGGTGTGACATAAGAACTATATAGGGTTAAATGTTTATTTAGTCACAGTAATATAGGTCAACTTACAAGTGAGTTACTAAACCGATTTTTCTTATAGTCAACTCACTATACCTTACTTTACTAACAAAACGTTAGAAAATTCGTTAAATCCGTTGATTTTTAACGAAAATGTCCACATCAGCTGCATACGTGTAAAAAAATTTCTTATGTGGCACAAATCATCCCATGTGGCTTTCTTACGTGGAAATTGAGAAAATAATTTATGGAGAAAATGAAAAACTTATTCTAAATAAAACAACATATGTTAAAATAAATTAGAAAAGTTAGCTAAAAAAATAAGAAAATAAATGAAGTATATATTTAATTATTTTTGTAATTAATACCAAATGAATTTTTATTTAATTCTTTACAAATAATAATATAAATTAGAAAAGTTTGCTAAAAAAATAAGAAAATAAATAAATAAAATATGTTTAAATAATATTAAATGATTTTTTTTAATTATTTACAAATATAATAATATAAATTAGAAAAGTTAGTCAAAAAATAAGAAAATAAATGAAAAATATATTAAATTATTTTGTAATTAATATCAAATGAATTTTTATTTAATTCTTTACAAATATAATAATATAAATTAGAAAAATTAGTCAAAAAAATAAAAAAAAATTAAATGAAAAAAATATTTAAATATTTTTTAATTAATATCAAATGAATTTTTATTTAATTATTTACAAATATAATAATATAAATTAAAAAAATTTGCCAAAAATAAGAAAATAAATTAAAAAAATTACATGCTTATGTGTCATTAAAAAGATTATTTCAAATATTTTTTTAAACAATTATTAATTATTTTAGGGTAAATATGTCAAGAACACACTAACACACCAAGAATACACATAAATTCAAACACACACACTAACACACCAAGAACACACGCACTAACAAACCAATTAACTGACTATAGCTTTCACTCATTCCAGGTTCTCAGTTCTTTTGATAAATTAAAGCAGTCAAGAACAACAATTAGGGCCAGTGAGATAATTCTGCCAGCAAAGCGTGGACAGCAGCAGCCCTATACATCTCAATCTGCTAGTCAATATCCTCGTGGTGGGCAAGTCAGACCTGATGCTCCAAAAACATCACACAGTGGCAAAAGATGTTTCTAATACGACTAATAATTCCAGCAGTAGAGTAGCAAATAGCCAAGCTCCAGTTGCTGCATCGGCCCCAGCTGCTCCTTTACCCAACCCAAATCACCCAAATCCTTACACCGTTGATTAGTGTGTGTTCTTGGTTTGTTAATGTGTATGTTCTTGGTGTGTTAGTGTGTGTGTTTAAAATTATAAATGTATTCTTGGTGTGTTAGTGTGTGTTCTTGACATATTTACCCTCAAATGATTAATAATTGTTTAAAAAAATATTTGAAAAAATCTTTTTAATTACACATAAGCATGTAAATTTTTATATTTATTTTCTTATTTTTTGGTAAATTTTTTTAATTTATATTATTATATTTATAAAGAATTAAATAAAAATTTATTTAATATTAATTAAAAAATAATTAAATATATTTTTCATTTATTTATTTTTTGACTAATTTTTCTAATTTATATTATTATATTTGTGAAAAATTAAATAAAAATTCATTTGATATTAATTACAAAATAATTAAATATATATTTTACTTATTTTCTTATTTTTTTGACTAACTTTTCTAGTTTATTTTATTATATTTGTAAATAATTAAACCAAAACTCATTTGATATTATTTAAAAATATTTTATTTATTTATTTTCTAATTTTTTTAGCAAACTTTTCTAATTTATATTATTATTTGTAAAGAATTAAATAAAAATTCATTTGGTATTAATTACAAAAATAATTAAATATATTTTTCATTTATTTTCTTATTTTTTTGGTTAACTTTTCTAATTTATTTTAACATATGTTGTTTTATTTAGAATAAATATTTCATTTTCTCCATAAATTATTTCCTCAATTTCCACGTAAGAAAACAACATGGGATGATTTGTGCCACATAAGAAATTTTTTTACACGTATGCAGCTGATGTGGACATTTCCGTTAAAAGTCAATGGACTTAACGGATTTTGTAACGTTTTGTTAGTAAAGTAAGGTATAGTAAGTTGATTGTAAGAAAAATTGGTTTAGTGACTCACTTGTAAGTTAACCTATAGTACAGTGACTAAATAAATATTTAACCCGAACTATATAATATAAGTGTTATAAAATAAATTAAGGAGGGAAATTTTAGTGTGTAGCCAAACATGGCCTTGTGGCCTTTGGCATAATATAACTGATAAGCTCTTTGTTTTTTTAAACTGATGAGTACGTGGGACTATATACATCATTTTATTTGGTTTTGCGTATTACTTTTCCTAAGGTTAAGAACAGAGGGCTTAGAGAGAAATAAATACAGAGAAAGAGAGAGTGAACAAGAAAGAGAGTTATAAAGAAATTGAGGATTCTTTGTGAATTGGAAAAAGCTTGCTATCATTGTTGCTAGTGAAAACAAGGAATTCAGGGTATAATCTATTCCTAATCCCTAGTTTTGATTTTTAATATTTATTCTCTATAATTGTGTTTTGTTGGATTGACGTTTAATATGTTGATGATATGAGTATATAGTATGATAATTATCATATATAAGTAATTTTTAGTAATCAAATCCATGGAATTTGGTTTGAAGAAGAAAATTTAAATAACAGTGTTGTATATATATATATATATATATATATATATATATATATATATATATATATATATATATATATATATGAAAGTGGCTTATTGAGACCAAATATTTATGTTTAATCCATGTTATAATATGTAAATTGGTTGTGAATTGTGTTAGTATGTCAAGAAACGAAAATAATGCAATTGAAATGGTTTAATTTGGTTAAGAAACAAAGATTTGGTGGTTGATTGCACTAAATATGTTGAGATACAAAGAAAGTAGCAAGAACATGATTTTTAATCCTTTGAATTTGGTTATATGTGATGTTTTAGGTGTTAAAATGATTGATTGTATATGTTATGAGGCTTTGGTTAAGTTTCTAGTGTGTGGGTTTGTCTATATTGATGTAGAATTGGGAAATTGGTGTTTTGGTTTGTAACAGTACTGAAGTTGCTGCAGTTTCTGTCTGCGTACTGGCGCAGTTGCGCCGGTACCGAAGGCAGAAATGGTGCAACTACGCCTGTTGGGTTTCTAGGATCGAGCACCAGCGCAACTGCGCCAGTGCCAATGCTTGGGGTAGCGCAGCTGCGCCGTCCCCTGAGCAGAGGCAATTTTTTTTATTCCATGATGTGTTGGCTTAACCTAGTCTAAGATGCATGATAAAGATTTAAACACGTAATGAAGTTCCATAACAGATTCAAGGTATAATCTATTTCTAATTCCTAGTTTTGATATTCTTTATAATTAAGTTTTGTTGGATTGTTGTTTAATATGTTGATGCTATGAGTATATAATTTGATAATTATCATATAGAAGCAATATTTAGTGAACAAATTCATGGAAATCGGTTTGAAGAAGAAAATTTAAATAACAGTGTTATATATGTTTCAAAACGGCTTATTGAGACCAAAATTTATGTTCAATCCTTGTTATAATCTATAAATTGGTTGTGAATTGTGTTAGTATGTCAAGAAACAAAAATAATGTAATTGAAATGGTTTAATTCGATTAAGAAACGAAGTTTTGGTGATTGGATTCGTTAAATGTATTGAAATTGAAGAAAATAGTAAAAATATGGTTTTTAGTCCTCTAAATTTGATTATGTAGGTTGTTTTAGGTGTTAGATTGATTGATTGTTTATTTTATGAGGCTTTGGTTAAATTTGTAGTGTAAGGGTTTGTCTGTGTTGCTGTAGAAATTAGGAAATTAGAGTTTTGGTTTATAACAGTGTTGAAGCTGCTGCAGTTTTTGTCTGCATATTGGCGCAGCTACGCCGATACCAAAGGCAGAAATGCCGCAGCTGCGCCTATTGAGTTTCTGGGATCGAGCACCAGCGCAGCTGCGCAGGTGCCAAGGCTTGGGGCAGTGCAGCTGCGCCGTCCCCTGAGCAGAGGCAGTTTGTTTTTTTTTTTAGTTTCAGTCCATGATTTGTTGGCTTAACCTAGTCTAAGATGCATAATAAGGATTTAAACACGTAATGAAGTTCCATAGCAGATTGTGATCATGTGTTTGGTGATTTTTAGATTGAAAAGATAAAGACGTAGAAAACTTTAACTTGTTAATTTATTAAGACTTGAGATGTATTTAAGGCGTGACGATGCCTTATTAAGTTGGTGTTTTTCATATCTGTAAATGGTGTCAGAGATTGGAATGTGAGATAGGTGAATGAGATGAATTTGAGTGAGAGTTAAACCTATAGAGTCAGGGCGGATCCAACCTGATAGTTCAGTGGGGTCAAACTCGAAAAAAAAAATCTCTTACGAATAAAAATATAATAAAATGAATCACAAAACTAAATAATCCTCAAATATTATTTATAATAACATTTTTCCGAGGTTTCATTACTTGAAATTATTGCATGATAGCCTCATTTTAAATACCGAATAATCTCTAGTCATAATCATACTAATCAACAATCCATCTATGCACTACAGCCCAGAGATGACTTTCATCACAATATAAGCATGAGGATGATGACAATGACATAAGAATTCAATTAAATGAGAGCAATGATAAATTTTAAAGATTTATAATTTAATTTATCCAGAATTCAATAATGTCCAAATTGTCAACATGATACTGCTTTGTGGAGTAAAATTCAAGAATAATATTGTATCAAAAATAATTTGGATAGAAAAGAAATCAATTTTTGTCATGAATAGTACCCGAGAGAATAGTACTTCGGGAACAGTACCCGAGTGAATAGTACCTCGTGAATAGTACTTTGTGAATAGTACCCCGTGAATAGTATCTCGACATGAAAAGATTAAAAATTATCAAGAATGCTCAGAATAATATTTTCATGAAAAGATACTAGATGAAGCGCAAATTTCAAGGATATTCTACTAATTTCACAGAGTATAGAAGCAATATTTTAACAAAATGAGTGTAAAATTCTGAATCTGAAACGAAATATTACTTACATACTACAGAGCATGGAAGAAAATAATATTTCATACGAATATTGAATAAAAATAATATCACTTACCTTAAAAAGAGAGTACTTCTGATTGGTAGGGCGGAGATATTCTTGAAGAAAACGTATACTGTTTTTTATGCTCAAAGCTTCCTTAAACTCTAAAGAAATATGCTCAATATTATAGAAGAAGAATTATTTGATTCTGGTATGATTTTCAATTCTAAACTAAGCATCCTATTTATAGAAGAATAGAAGGATACTATTTAGAAAAAAAACACGGACTGTACAGTTGTTACATTCACGAGCGCTCAACCGGTGAAGAATTTTTTTTTTACTATGCAAACACTATACATAATAAAATATAATATATTCTATTTTTCATAAAAAAAAAATAAAAATATATATATATATATATATATATATATATATATATATATATATATAAACAAAACTGAGATAACTTCTACCGACTGTTTTAAAAAATGGGTAAGTGGGGGTCCAAATAATAAGTCAAATTTACAACAAATACTTCATAAAAATCCCCTCAGTATTTTTAAAAATATTTATTCATCAATAATATAACTTGCAATATTAACAACCAGATCACTCCCAGGAAAGTGGGGACTTTTCGATAAGAATTTCTCCCTATTGGGGCGCAATTAGGTGACCAAACCCATTTCCTCGACAGAACTTTCTAGACATTGTCAATAATGCAAATAATAATATGAATAATTTTGTCGTCTCAATTATTGATTTAATAATATAAAATGTTGTGACAATAATTGAATCAATAACATGAGATACTATACAGCAATTACTGTGGAAATAATTAAATATAATTGAGTGACTTCTCACGTAAGCATCAATAATCAATATCGTGTGCTACTATACAACCACGCATATTATTGTACTTTTATCACCAGATATTTCAACAGTTAACGGTAAAACTTTCGTCATTATTTTTATAAAAAGATATTTCTGTCGTTTTCTCATTCCGATAGTAATTCTGTTGTGGGGTCTACCAATGATTGTGCCGTCGTACGAATATTCCCTGTTAAAACGGATATTCCTCGATCAATCGAATATTTTATGATAACTTGCTTACTTTGTAAAATTTATAAATATTATCCACAATTGTGACGCCCCCAAATTCAGGTACTTGAAATCCGAACTCGGTGCTTCACGATACCATTTCTTTGAGCCGATAATAACAATAATAAAGATACCAAACTTAATTTACATATATCAGAATCTAAATCCCAGGTACGCGACCTTTAAACATTCATTACATGATAATTAATAGATATAATTGTCTTAATATCGTCTAACTATTACATAAAATATCATAAAACTTATTTGGTCAGCTTTCCTTTCCCTTTGTTCTTGCCTGAACCTTCAGGTTGATCTCGCTTAGTTGAAAACATTTAAATGTAAAGCAAGAATGAGCATTTGATTGCCCAGCAAGTAATAGCAACAATAATTATTAGCTGAAAGGAGTAAATATTTTCTTTAAATAACACATCTACAACGAATCAACGGTTGTGAAGTAAGCTGAACCAATAATAACAACATATCAATTCTATATCAGATTTTAAAACTACGTACTGACTATAAATATAGAGCAATCGACAGATTATGAACTTTGTTTTCAATTTTTGATAAGGTATACAGAAATTCATCTGCAGACCGTCATAACTTACAGGCACAAGGGGTGATCAGCCCGTTATGCCCTGTATTGATCAATACTACATGCAAGAACGATATTTTCGTTCATCTTATCCGCGTTAGGCGCACAAAAGTTTTCCCATTATCGGGATGTTCATACTTAGTCGGGAATCCGAACCAAAATAATTCGATTGGATACAACAAAATTCTATCTTGTTAAACAATATTTTTAAGTTTGTGTCTAGCCGAATCAAATAGCTTAGACGACTTTTAAGTCAACGTATACATACTGGAAACCAATAAGTATGTATCAACATGTGATTAAATATAATGATTATCCAAGTGAGGACACTTGTCTAACTATATTTAAAAATTAACGAACAGAAAAAATATACGGATTATACAATAATACAGTGTTGATAAACAATGATCGGATAATTTAAGAACTTGTATGAATACAAACATTTGGATACATAATCAATAACAATAGAGTTAATAATATGACATAACAATAATATAATTCTGAAACTTTCTTAATCATGTCCATTGCATAAAGAAAATGCAAAGTTAGGATACTTGCCTGAGTTACTACTTACAATAACGCAACTTAAATTTATCTTTTATATCAAGACCTATCATTAATAAGATCATTCGTTTGATTAGAATAACATACTATATCACATAGTACTGCTATTTGCATTAAGCACAAAACCTATTCAAATTGTCACATAAGTTTAACAGTTATTGGTTCACAAACAAACACTTATCTAGTCAAATTATATAACTCCAGTTCAATTTCTGAAATATTTCGGTGTACTGACGACTTTATCGGGTAATTATCGATTCTAAAACTCTAGTCTGCAGTTCAATATTTGATTTAAATAACTTAAATATCAGTCATATTATTTTTAAACGACTTATAATAAGTTTTAATTAAATATTATAATTTATATAATTTTTCAAACTCCAGAATCATTATTAAATGATTTAAATATTAATTAATTCTATTATTATTAATATTTAATTGATATTCAAATATTAATAAAACCATTGCCAAAATATTAAAGTTACTTATAATAACTCAATATATTTTAACGTATTAATATTAACCTTAAATGATTTTTAAAATAATTAAAATTATTTTTAAATAATTACCATTAATATTTAAATATTAATGCATTATTTATCAAAATATTAAAAGTCATTTATTATTACTTAAAATATTTTTAAATCATTTATATCCTTTTTAAATAATTTTTAAATCAATAAAACAATTTTAAACTATTTATTTAATATAATTATTAAATAATTTTAATATCATTAATAGTAAATTATTAATAAAATTTACCTTTAAATATTAAAATTATATTTCATAACTTAAAATATTTTTAAACTCTTTATTTTCATTTAAAATGATTTTTTTTAATATTAAAATTTTTAAACTAATTAATTAAATACAATTATTAAATAAATCTAATATCATTAATATTAAATAATTAATGAAATTTGTCTTAAAATATTAAAAGTTATATTTTATAACTTAAAATATTTTTAAATTCTTTATTATCATTTAAAATAATTTTTAATATAATAAAATCATTTTTAATCATTTTATTTAATACATTTATTAAATAAATTAAATATCAATAATATGCAAATAAATATTAATATTTATGAAAAATATGTCAAATTATTAAAAGTTAATTTTTATAACTTAAAATAATTTTTAAAACTATTTTTAGAATTTTTAATAATTAATTTCTATTTTTAAATAATTTTTAGAAATTAAGTAAAATAAAATTATTAAATCTGTCGCTAAAGCATTTAGCGACAGAAATCGTCGCCTATTATGTTCTTGAGAAACCCTGATCTTCAAAGTTAGTAGACAAGGGTACTACTTTGATCAAGCATTAAACACTGATCATGTTGTTTCTAAGCATGTTTTTGGTCAGATCTTGCAGTGTTAGTGCAATAGTACATGATGCAACAACAAACATGGCCAAAAAGCATAACACAAAGGAGATCTGAGCATGTAAAGTGGCTGATAGAGCTGTTCTTCATTTCTGGGTGCAGCTTCATTTCTGGGTTACCCAGAAATGAAGAACAGTTCAAATAGCCACTTTTGGGCTTCCACAACTTGCTGTTCATGTATTAATTTTGTGATATAAAGATTGCAGTGTGTAGCCAACATGTAAATGTATAGATCTATTACATAAAATCACCATAACAACAGCAAAGCAAGCAAATCTATGCCGGTCAAAGTCTGTCAGAGGTCATGTGCATCAATTTTCTGGGTTACCCAGAAAACTGATTTCATGATCGACTGACCCTCTTTGACCAGCCACCTAATCCAGAATATTTGATATCTAGAAGTTTTAAAAGATTGGATCTAAAGTTAAACTAACATACTGCAATCTAGATACAACAAATAGAACAAAACAACAAAAACATGAAAGATCTGGGCCCATGAACTTGCTGTCAAAGCTTTCTGGGCAAGTTTTGGGTTACCCAGATCTGGGTCGGTCATGGTCGGTTAACGGGGCTTGACCACCCATAACTTGAAATTTGTTCATGCTATGACATTGATTCAAGTTTCAGATCAAAGATCTCATAACATACTACAAGATCAAAGCTTAAAACAACCAAAAACATAAATAGGATGAGATCTAGGAGGTCTAACATTCGTTGTCAGACAACATTTTGAAAATTTTCCAGATTTTGAAAAATATCAAATCCGAGCCTATAGATGTTACGGATCTAACATCTATCAACCCAGATCACTTAGTTATACACCAAATAACATGTTTAACACAAAAAAACTAACATCTAACGGAGGATCAAACTTCAGATTTCGTTTAGGGTTTATACCTCACTATGAACAAATTCTAATTCTTGGCTACTGATTTTGTTATGGGTGTTAGTGGGGCTGGTTTTGTGACTGGTCTAGCAATGGAATTTCGTGGGTTTTGAGTTGAGAGAAATTGGTTGAGTGTTTGTGCAAAAATGATCAAGAATTTGCACTTTTCTCTCTCTTGGATCTATATATATTATGTTACAATGCACATGGCTGGTGATTTGAGGCTGAGATATATTATTTAGATCACATGGAAAAGTCAAGGGTTGGTTACCAACTCCCACACTTGGCAAAATCCAATAATGCACAAAAGAGTATTTTAGACAATTTGATCCCAATTTTAATGGCACTTTGGTAATCTTGGCAAACCCTTAAGCTTTGACCCTTAGGGTTTAACCCTAAGGTTTTCCAAATTTTGATTTTTTAGGATTTTTATTTAGGTTTTAAAAATAAAAATTTTAGTCTCTAAAAATGAAAATTATGATTTCTTGATTAGTTAGTTTTTTGAAGTACCTAGACCAACAAATTAGGTTTAAGGATTTACTAATTAGCATTAGGGCTTATTGTTGGGTAAAATCTAGTTATGCACAACACGCAAGTATACGTGGTCAACAAGTAATAAAGTGAAAGTGGAGTATCGTTCCCACGAGGAATTATTTAATAAAAATCACCAAGTACTAACCCGTAACCAACTCAATCTTATTTAAACGAATGAATTTCAAATTATATAATTAAACTACTATTAAATTCCACTAATTAAATTAAGATTACAGAGATTTAAAATCACAACTTCACTTATTGCTTCATTTAAGTTAACACACTTCTCATCAATTATTATCTATTTTGAATTGTTAATCAAGAATACTAAAGAAGATAAAACCACCTCTCGATGCATAATACACATACTCACTTAAATCCACAAATGATAGAATTAAGCAAGACACCATAATTAACTAATCCACTATATCTCTATGCGAATTATAATTAAAAAGGATTTAAAGCACAAGTTCTCTATAAGATTACATGCGATGTTAGGTATATCTCTATCCTAGACATAAATTATGTATTCCAACCCCATTCAGACAACACAATCACATGCTACTATGATCAGATTTAAATCTATACTTCATCTCTCGAGTTCATAAAGATTATCACGGTAATTGATGGCCAATCAATTAAACAATTAAGTCCAAATCACAATAGACAATCCTCACAATAGAACATAATAATTGATAGCAAAGCATATTAAAATAAACTACACAATAAGATCCATTGTAATCTCAAACAAAGAACTAGTTCATGATTATTGAATTAAAACTAAGAATCCACAATTGAATATATATTAAAAGACAAAGATAGAAGAAGATGAGAAGATAGAATCTATTATCTGTAGATTTGATACTCTCTCCTTGCTCCTACTTTGAATCTTTAATGGTCTCTAAGTTGCTTCAATCTCTAAAACTCATTAGAACTAGGATGTTGATCTAATCTACTCTAATCTAATATAATGGAATCTCTCTCTCTCTCTCTCTCTAATCTATGTGATTCTCCTCCTTTTATAAGTCTCTTTATATGTCTTTAAGTCCTCTCGGAAGTCTTTGAGTTAATCGGATCGAAACAATCCTTCTTGAACTCAAATTTGGACAAAAACTGAGTTTTCTGCGCGTACCCCCGCCCCCACGGGGGTTTATACACTAAATAGGCCCGCCTCGGCAGGGGTCCATACTGTTTTGCAGCTCGTATGTCTGCCCCGGCGGGGGTATTGTGAAGGGAAAGCCCGCCCCGACAGGGGTCCTTTTTCTGCTCGGACGTCCATTAGGAAAACGGCCATAACTTTTGATCTAGGAAGAGTTACGAGGCCTGCCACCTATCAAATCGAAGATATCGACGAGTTCTACAACTTTCATGCTTTGAGAATTGATAAATAACGAATGAATGAAGGTCAAAATTGGACTGAAAGTGGATGCTATGCAAATGGCTACCCAAAATAGTGAAGTTCAACATCCGTTGGTACAAAGATCATAACTCTTGCATCCGAGCTCCGATTGGAATGATTCAAGTTGTTCCGAAAAGCTAAGAAGAAGCTATACAATGTAATCCAAGTTCCAAGCCAAGAACATGAAATGAACATGAAAGCCCAAATGATGTCCAGATTGCTTTTCTTTGCGATTTTATACCTATTCTCTGTGATTTCAGCTCCCAAGCATATAATCTACAAAACGAACACAAAATGCATGAAAAGTAACTAAGAAACTTGAGATTAAGAAACTAATTTAAGTAACAGATACCCGATAAGTAGGTGTAAAACTTACTTATCACTTATAATTAGCAATTAAGATTACCCATTTAGCAATTAGGGTTACTAATTTAGAAATTAGGGTTTTTAGTTAATTAGGGGTTTTAAATATTAAATAGGGTTTTTCTAATTAACATTAAATCCTATATGTCGACATCGGGATTTTTATTTATCCCTTTTTGTTACATGTTCTTTTGTGTTCTCATTTTAGGTTAGATTTATTTGAAAAAACAAGTGAAAAAGGTCTGACATATGCAATGTCGACGATTGGACTATAAGAGTCGCCAGTTGGTTTTTTAACTGGTTGTTCCAACACAACTTAGAAAAGGTTTGCACATTGACCTAGTGATGTGACACTGCTAAACGGGTCGGTGAAACCAAGATTCAATTAGGGTTCGGGGACTTGCTTATGCGGATGGAAGGTGTTAGGCACCCCCCGACATCCGTGTTATCACGGTGATCGCCACTTTTCAAGAAACTGTTATATAAATGTGTGTGTGTTTGGGTCAATATGTTGTTATTTAGAAGTAGTGTGAGGCCTCGTTCGTACCTATATACACAGGGTTTGAATTTATATAAAAATTCAGTTTTAAGCAAGATATGTCAGTGATGTTTTAAAAGAGGTTTTTCAAGCCCAGTGCTCAATAGTAATTGAGACCTTTTACACTCCCATTTTATTCAATATTCGGCTTGGTTGATTTTATTTTATAGATGCGAGGCATCTGTATGAAAATAATGTACAAAAAGGTGCTGAATTCCTCGTGGGTATAAAAACCATCTGATGAAATCCAAAAATCATAGATAAATTTACAAGCTACTTACAGCTGAAAAGGTCCATCACGGGAACCGAATCTAAATTCAGTGGACTGAATCTGTGATCACATGATTCATAGGCTCACATGATGCCGCAGTTGATATAAACGCAATAAGCAGGTATATATATAAAAGCTATAAATATATATATACAGACATGATCACCAACCACGAAGCACCTTCATAGGGGATCAGAAATGTAAATAAAGCTGTAAAAGCTATCTACCGCCACGGAGGAAACTCCAGGCAGGATGAAATGTACAGAAAGCAATAAAAACGGTCAACCACCACGAAGTAAACTCCAGGTGGGATGAAATGTATATATATATATATATATATATATATATATATATATATATATATATATATATATAAGCGATAAACGTACCAGATATATAAATCCAAGCTCATCGGACAAAGTACGTTAATATATATATATATATATATATATATATATATATATATAAGCAATAAACGCACCGAATGTAAAATCTAGGCTCATCGAACATAGTTCGACACACAGTTCATATATATAAGTATATATATACGAAAGCAAATAAACGCTCCGGATATAAAATTCAGGGTCATCGAAAAAAGTCCGACAACAGTTAATATATATAAGTATATATATATTAAAGCAGTAAACGCTCCAGACCGAAGTCTAGGCTCATCGAACAGAGTTCGACATGCAGTTCATATATATACAAAAGCAAGTAAACGCTCCAGACCGAAGTCTAGGCTCAATCGAGGCATAGCTCGATAATTTAGACCATACATATAAATATATATAAATATATATGTATATACAAACTGAAATAAAACCACGGACTGAAGTCCGAGCAAACACACGCACCACGACTCTCAACGTAAAGAATGGTGTGTGCAAGTGTGGAGAGAAAGGCTTAAAAATGTGTAAGAAGGCTTGCAGTGGGCGGCCAAAGAAGACTTCAATAACTTTAAAGTAGAGAAACACTGGCTTTCACCGATACAGAAGTAGCTATATGTGAGCTCACAAGTGTTTAAAATGAGAAAGTACTCAATTTGGGGTGTGTATGGAGCAAATTGGACAGGGCTTCCTCGCCTTTTCTCCTTGTAAAATGGCAACCCCAAGCCCTCTATTTATAGAGGGTGTACCTGCGGCTGGGCCGCAGGTGTACCAGAGGCTGGCCGGGGTGCCCCGTGCTTCACGGGTCCGACCGTCTCGAAGTACGTGCACGTAGGCAACGTGATGTCCGCTCAAACTTTTAGAATTATAATCCGGGTATCCGATTGAGGTATATAGGACCTATTCCGGACCACCGTTGTCGAGAGTTATATAATGACATGGGATTAGAGGTTGTACGAAGTTATGAAGATGGGACGATGCCCTCCGGTCTTCAACTTCAAATTCTATTTGTTACCCTGCGCAATAGTCACTCGGGATTGGTTTTCCTTGGCGCTCTTGTGGGACATTGTTGTGTAGAAATGTATGTCTGAAATGTTGAGACGGTGTGATGTGGCGTCAAGTTGGTAAGATGACGACTTTACCCCTCACTAGGGTTATCTCCGATTTGGGCTGATAAAGCAGACGTTACTCAGGGTTATCACTGAGATTGGACTGCTGCAAATGTTGAAGGTCCTTAGTGTCATCTCTGAGATGTGCCTGTCTTGTACTGAGTGCCTCGGTGTGAGCGCCGAGGTTGAAGCTGATGGCATGCATTTGAAACAAGCATTTTTGGGGTTATCTTCGGAACTGCCACTGCCTTCCTTGGGGTTATCTCCAAGGTTAGAATATGCTATTCCCAGTGTTGGGACTGAGACAGAACATCTCAGGGTTATCTCCGGGATGAATCGGTCTTCTCCAGTTTGTGTTCTGGTATTGTAAGTACAGGCCTTGGGGTTATCTCCGAGGTTGGAATTGTTACTCCCGGTGTGTGTTCCGGGATTGAGCTGTTCCTCCCGGTGGTATCTGGAATGGATATGAACCGTCTTCTAGGGTTTCCTCTTGAAAGATGAATCTGCGCACCTGTGATGTCAGCAACAGATAGGAAGAAAATTTTGAGTGTCTACAGATGCTCCTCTTTATCATATTCATGTAATGCAATGCATGGATAGGATAAAGAATCCTAGACACTTGAAATATAACATAAAGCAACTGTATGATGCATGTGTATGGGGTTGTTGCTCAACATGCTAAGGATGATTGCTATCTCCCTATAGCTTCTACTAGGGATTTGGCAATGATGACCAAATTAGATGTGCGATCCAAATCTTTGAGGATGTTGACGTTGGGATTATCACCAAAGTCCTGAACCCTTGACACAGACTTGATTCTGAAGTAGTGCCTCTTATGTGTAAGAGATCTGTGGGGATAAAGCTTTGTCTGTTTGAGGATGTGTATAACATATTCCGACATCAATCCTCCTTGATGACGTTTTCCTCTCTTGGTTTGTATCGCCAGAGTACGTCAATGTTCTGTTGGTTTTACTGCCAATAGCAAATGTTGTCAGGGCTGCCCGACCTTCGTTGACATGTGAACCAACGGTTTACCACACGTTGTAACCCCCGCTGGGGATACATTTGATCCTATGTTGATGTGTAGATCAACGGATGAACTCCCTGCTTGGGATAAATGCCAAGGCTGCTTGGACTTTGTTGATGGGTGTATCAACTGATAAAATCATCGGATGATTTTTGATGCGATGTTGGATTGACTTGCCAACGGCTGAAATGATGTCAAGGTTACTTGACCATCATTGATACGTACATCAATGGATGACGATGCGTTGTGATCCCCGCCGGGGTTGTTATATTATCGTTGATGTGTGTGTTAATGGAACACACATTGTAATCCCCACCGGGGATGCGTTGGATCATCGTTAATGTGTGTGTCAACGGCTGAAATCATTGGACGGCTTTCGACGCTCCGTTGGATTTACTTGCCAAATGTTATAGTGATGTCAAGGCTGCTTGACCTTCGTTGATATGTATGTCAACAGATGATATGCGTTGTAACCCCCGCCGGGGTTATGTACTTCGACATATGTATCGCATTGTGACCCCCGACGGGGTTATTGTGGCAAAGTAGGATGACGATCCTGAATGAGAGAAATTGGACCTGTGTGAGGTATTGCTGAGCGTGACTTGTATCGTCTGAGATCACCGGCATAGTGTACCCTATGGTTGGGCGAATACCAATGAATGACGTGAAGATCCACGGTTCAACCAGGATTGTAAGCTATTCTGCTCAATCGCGTAGCGTTTTTATTCCTGATTTGGCCTTTTTAGCTTGCGAGAACTCCTTTGAAACTCGAACTGGACCGAGTCGAAGGGGTGGGACCCACATAGGGGTGCCGTAGGTACACCTGCTACAACCGTAAATGGACCTACGACCAACCGTAGATCATAAAGACCAGCAGGTTACTTTCATAAGTCATTTTCAACTTGCGCCACGAAAGAAATCTGAGAGCTCTTCTTCAGATTTGCTGAGTTCGGACGTCTTTCTGCAAAATTTGTTACCATACGAGTGTTTTACACTATCCTGGTAACGTATGCATGTACTTTTTTCCAGTTTTTATTTGTTAGAAAATGACTTATCATATAAAATGCATCTAAACACATAGTAGTGATTATGTATGCTCAAATGATTTGATAAAAAATATTTAATATAGTAAATGTTAGTATTAAACCATGTTGAACATAATGATGTGAAAAATTTTGACTTTTGAGACAGTCAAATTGGCACCTTTTTATGCTATTCTTATCCTATCTGAGGACATTTGAGCACAATGTAAGAAGGCAAAGTACTCCTAGCGTTGAGGTTAACCTTATGTGTTGATGATTTTGCACATAGTATGTATATGATTGTGGGCAGGTGTGCTACTGAATGGCCACCTAGTCATGCCTATGTGCATGTGGATAGTCCTATTTATAGAGGAAACTATGGCAAAATTTTCCTAAAATGTAGGAATTATGTTAGTCATGCATTTTTAACTCTACTGTGGATGTATGTTAAAATAATGCATGCATGCAGATAGTCATTAAATGCATTTTGAAAAGCTCCAGGTTAGAAGATACCACACCCTTTCTGAGGTGATTTAGAGACTTGTTGTCCAGATATTATGGATTCGGATCAGCCGAGTAGTTCCCGTAGGACCACTTCTGGTGTACGGAGGAGGGCTTCTGAAGTTCCTCGACCCCGTTCCATTAGATAGACTTGTCGGTTGGTAGAGGCGGTGATACGTCCAGTCCAGGTTGATGTGTCAGACGTAGAGGATGAGGAAGAGGATGTTCCAATTGCGGACCCCGCTCTTGCTGCCCATATTCCCCGTAGGGAGTTCCCGAGTATTCAGGTGGCAAACCTAGAGCTTCTGGGTGACTTGAGTCGACATCCCTCAATGTATTTGCATGCTAACGAGGTATGACGTCAGAACTTGAACTTCTTTCTTTCCTATTTATGAGGAGTCAAAGGATTTAATGTTGATCTACATTTCATGTAGGTTCCTGGATTTACACAGCCTCGAGGGAACTGGTTTAGTATACACTCCATGTACAAGGCGCTTCATCCTGACTATAGAGCGATTGTGCATGACTGGGGTTTTGGAGCATTCTTTTCCATCCTTCCCCGTCGCTGTCCCTAGGGTTACCTTAGGGCATTGTCTGAGCGGTGGTTTCACCAGACTCAGTCACTCCATTTGCTGGACTGTGAGGTGATGATGATGCTGATGGATTGGCGATTTATCATAGGTATGGAGTTTGGACGGATGCCAGTGCCTTGCACGACAGATATTACCCCGACTACCGTCAGATCCTTGTTAGGAGTTCCAGCGGAGGCACTCAAAGGCCGGACTGTCCGCGTAGGTCCTTTGAGCATAGATGCTATGAGTGGGCTATTAAGCGAGCCCATGCCAGATGATGTTAGAGTCAGGGATCGCATTCTTCGGCGATTGTTCTTGATGATCATTAGTGACTGCTTCATAGCAGATAACTCTTCTACGGTGTCATTCGCTTTGATCAGCGCCACTAGCCATGTGGACCGTATTGGAGAGTATGATTGGGGTTCCTATACCTTTGCCTATTTCCTCAGGGGCATGCGTATGCGCTCACAGGGCTTGACCGAGGCTTGGTTAGGATTTTACCCATTTCTGCTGGTAAGTATTTTTCTTGCCATTTACCATGTATTGGTTAAGAGTGTTAACTGACAACAGATGTTTGCCTTTGTGTTGGCAGTTTTGGGCCTATGAGAGGCTCCCATGTTTACGTCCGGTGAGTGTGCTAGGATTGGATACCTACCTACGAGGACGGCGATGGCATCATTCCATATTAGCGGAGGTTCCTGTAGCTGAGGGTTTCACTCACTGTCGGTTGCAGCTAGAGTTGTTGACAGCTTACATTATCACATGAATTCCATATTCCGGGGAGCATTTGGCCATCAGATTTGAGGATGGGTACCCGACTGGTGTCGAGTACATGATTTCCACCCGGAGAGTTCCTCTCTTCACGGATGGAGGATCGGAGCGCTATCTAGGAGAGCGTGCTATTAGGAGCACCACAAGGGAGATCCGTATACCGATCTTGCCTCCTGCCAGGCGTTATTGGCCTGCATCACAGTCACCCGTCATTGATATCTCATTGTTGGGTGTTGATGGTTTTGCATTATCAAAGGGTCCTTGCACTCAGAATGTATTCAAGCGCTGGTGGATCCCTAGTTCTATTGGAGCCCAGACCCGTGCCACTCAGTTCATGGGGGATATGGTTCCAGGATTCGTGATGATGATGAATTGGTTAGCCTGTGTCCGAGATCCGACTCATGTGACACAGATTAACAGTTTGACCCGGCAGTTAGACCAGGCATATATTTTTATCCGACATTTGGGTAGAGATCCGGCAGAGGCAGATTTGTTTGATGCTTCCAGCGCAGGAGCTGGCCCCTCGGGTGACCCATTTGGTTTTGTCGGCACAGATCCTCCTTTGTATCGGCCTGATATCCCTGTTGATAGAGATCCAGTGACTCAAGAGGAGTTAGATCAGGTGGACATGATTGATGATGTGGACATCGACACCATTATCTTCTTCTGATGTGTATTCTCGTTTATCTTTTTTGATAGGCCTTTGTTAGCTATTGGGTGGCTGTGCCCCATTCTCGCTATATCTTTTGATAGGCCTCTGTTAGTAGTAGGGCGTATGTGCCCCATTTCCCTGTATTTGTAGCTGTATAGAGATGATGTATTAGATGATGATATACTTAGGAATGTATGTACAATTTTCTATTCCCTATATCATATTACCATCTATTATCTGTCATGCATGTATCATGTTATGCCTATATATGTATGTCAAGAGATATTCAGCATTGACCCCTGGATGGTCTTATGACACGGCCCGTGCAGATGTCTTCTTCGACAGTTAGCTGTATTGATCATACCCCACCATTATTTGTGGTATCAGGTATGCGATTGTGGTATGACAGTATGTCACCATCAGACAGGGTGACCGTAGATCATTTATTGTAGCATACTATGACCCTGTTGATATTTTAAGTTCCCACAGGATTCGTGGATGGCATGCTAGAGCACTGGGTATCGGAGAGGCAGGTTTTCCGATTTGGGACCAAAGAGTTAATTCTCACTCTAGAGGAGTATGCACGATTGACGATACTGCCACTGGATAGACCTTGCGTGCATATGGCTTTGGGGGACATGAGTCAACTTTTCATGATCCTCACTGGACTGAGGTGTTAAGTGGTGCAGGATGAGCTTACATCTGGCCACGTTATATCCTAACATTTTCTGTTTGACATATTTGGCTCTGAGGATAGTTATAGACGACATTCTGGGGACTTCACCACACCGGAGGATCATTGGCGTCTGGCCAGGGTAGATGTATTGGTATTGTGCATACTTTCATATGTCTACATGCCATTGTTTATGGATGAGTTGGACATAGGAGTTATCATGACAGTGAGAGCTCTCAGGGACGGTCGTACCTTCATACCTATGATTATAGTCGAGACATTGAGGTCAGCTGCTGCACTTATCCGACAGGAGTATTTACGGGCAGTTCGGTCATGCTATACGTGTGGTTTATGTCACACCTAAGATCGATTGGCACTTTTAGACGGCGCGGGTATTGTACAACCGATGATATAGCCATGACATATTCATTTCAGCCTACAGAGTGTACGGATGCTGCATCTTGGTCCGCTTTCTTAGCTGATATTGTAGACCCGTTTAGTATATTGCCCTGCTCAGGGCTCAGCTCACCTTACAGCTTTATTACTCATGCTCTGGGCATGGATTACATCCCTCTGGCTGGTTTGAGGGGCATGACTACTTACCATCCACTGGTCGTGATGTCGCAGTTTGACCAGTTTTAGGATTTTCATCCTTTTGAGGGGGCGCTGGACCAGCGTTTAGCTTCTCGCTATCTTTCAGCAGAGGACCGATCCCGTGTGTATGCATGTTAGGATCAGCGCGAGATAGTCGCTTTCTCCATTAGTCATTCAGGTTATTCTGCAGAGTATTCCGCATGGATGGAGACAGAGACTGCATCGGTTACGGTTGTATCCACATTACCGAGTATTGATTCAGATGGTGGAGAGCCCATGGAGGACATTGATTCTCACACCGAGGAGGAGCCATCTACTGGGTTACTAGTATTTCCTTTAGATTCTCCAAGAACTAGCACTGTCGTGATTCAGCATTAAGCACAATATCTTGAGCAGAGTCTTCATCTGATTACCTTTAAAAGAGATCAGGTTAGAGCCCTGATGTTGACAACTCTTGATGGGAGAGACGCAGCCCTGTTAGAGAGGGGCGAGGCATTGGCTCGTAGAGATGCTGCTGTTGTTGAGCGGGATGAGGCCATATCAGCCAGAGATGCAGTGATAGTTGAGAAGGATAGTGCTATATTTGCTCGGGATGTAGCCGTCACAGACAGTACTGCAGTGAGATCCCTTACCACTGGCATGATCGCAGAGATGAACAGTTACATCGATGAGCACATAGTCACCATGCAGATGGCTGCAGATCTGTTGGGTCGTGTGGATATCCTCGTACAGGAGACCACAACTTTACCTCATTCTTCTGAGAGTGATGCCATGTTGGGCTTGTTAGCTCGTATATACACCGATTTATAGATGGGCTTTTACTTTTCTGCACAGACTAGCTTAGCCATTTTATCATGTACAGTTTACATTATGTATATCAAACAATATTATATAGCAAGGAAATATATTTTTGATCACTTCCCTTTTAGATATGCTTGAATACTTGCTTGATATTTACATGCTGCTTCAGGGCTTGTTATCTTGACGTATTCTGAATTCCTCCTTGCTGGATGGACATTGAGTTGTCTCTGGATAGTTCAGAATAGATCATGGATATGTGTATATCCTTACCATTTTTCGGTGTCTTGGGACTGGTTTCTATATAGAAATGTGGAGAGGAGGGTGGCTTTCCTCTCTGAGATTGACCGCACCACAGATGGTCGCCAGTACTCCTATTTAGGAGGAGCCTAGTTAATTCCATCTCTTATAGATTGGTGTTGCTCTTCAAGGCACAACCACAGCTTAGATGGTCGTCGAATCTCCTATTCATGAGGAGAGGTTGGGTAATTCCATCCCTTTGGTTTGAAGCCAATGAAATGTGGTGGATTGAGGTTTGATCCTAGTACCGTTGACAAGTATTTGTGTTTTGGTAGGGGGTTAAACCGAACCATAAATTGCTGCATACGTACTCCTATTGAAGAGGAGATCAGGTCTGCGTAGTTCGAACCTGGTGTAAGAGGTTCAATGCTGTTTATGAAAGGCAGATGGGTGTAGAAGCTTTATTGATGAAAAAGGTTGTAGAAATGTTTTTGTGGTTTTTGTTTTTTGTAGAAAAGGGTAGAAGTGTTTTTATTGTTTTTTGTTTATTGCGACCGGGCCATATAGAATATGGTTGCCTACGTACTCCAATGTATCAAGGAGATCAGGTCGACGTATTTCACCCCTCAGGGTGAGTTAAATGCTACACCATAATTGACCAACCATTATCAATACGTACATACAGTACATATTTATAGTACAGAAATATAATTAATATAGTATTATTATTCTCATTCCTTAGCAAAACTCAGAATTAGGGTTTGAATTCCATATCTGAATTATCTTGCACATATAGCATTATTAATTAAGTTAAAAATAATTAACTTAACTAATCTAAATAAATTCATATAATAAAATATTAATTATAATAATTCCAATAATCATTTGTAATATTATTTAAATAATATATAATCATATTTTCATAGAAAATAAATAATAAAAACATTTCTACTATAAAATTAATTATTATAAGAATATACTTTATAATGATCAATAATTCTAAAATAAATTTATTTGTAATTATTCATGTAATAAATATATTTTATTTATCATCTATATATATACACTTTACCTTGCATATATTCCCACCTTTAAAAAAAATTATATGCAAAAATTTCTTATTTATTTATATAGAAAATATCGGGTTATTACAACAACTATAACATTATATCAAATTCACACCATAATATATTAAAAAATATATATTTCGAGATATTAAATCTTTATTCATAAAAGTTGGGGTCTTACAACCTCTCATTCTTATGAAATTTCGTCCTCGAAATTGGTGTACGTACCTGGTATGACGAAGAAGTGAGGATACCTTGATTTCATTTCAGATTCTAACTCCCAGGTCATTTTCTCAACATCGTGGTTTCTCCACAAAACTTTGACTTGAGGTATAACCTTAGAGCGTAGAATATGTTACTTCTTATCCAAGATTTTAACAAGTGCCTCTTCATACGTTAAATATTCCGTTATCTCATCTGGTTCTAACTCAATAATGTGGATCGTGTCTTCAACATATTTACGTAACATAGATATGTGAAAAACGTTATGAACACGAGAAATACTTGGCAGTAAAGCGAGTCTATAGGCCACAGTTCCTACTCGATCGAGGATTTTGAATGGTCCAATGAATCTAGGATTGAGCTTTCCTCTCTTTCCAAATCTTACAACTCCTTTCCATGGAGAAACACGTAACAACACATGATCTCCAATATTGAATTCCACATCCCTTCGATGAAGATCAGCATAACTCTTTTTGTCGATCTTGTGAGGTTTTTATACGTTGCCGAATCATTTGAATCTTTTCCGTAGTCATTTGTACCAATTTCGGTCCCAACAACGTTGCTTCACTTACCTCATCCCAGCATACTGGAGAACGACACTTGCGTCCATACAACGCCTCGAATGGAGCCATGCCAATACTTGCTTGATAACTGTTGTTATAGGAGAATTCCACTAATGGCAAGAACTTGTCCCAACTTCCTTTGAAGTCAAGGACACAGAGTCTTAATAGATCTTTAAGAGTTTTAATAGTCCTCTCCAACTGCCCGTCCGTTTGAGGATGACATGCCGAACTGAATCGTAAATCCGTGCCCATAGCTTTTTGCAAACTAACCCAAAATCGTGAAGTGAATCTTGGGTCTCGATCAGAAACTATGGATACTGGTATACCATGCAATCTTACAATCTCATTTATGTATATACGAGTAAGACGTTCAAGTAATAAGTTTCTCGTATATGTAAGAAATGAGCAAACTTGGTTAATCTATCAACAATGACCCAAATTAATCTATGCCTTGAGAAACCTTAGGAAGACCAGTAACAAAATCCATGGTAATGTGCTTCCACTTCCATTCTGGAATTACAAGTGGTTGCAATGGACCTTTTGGCACTTGATGCTCCGCCTTGACTCGTTGACAAGTTAAATGTGGCGCCCTCAAATCCAGGTATATCTTCTAACCCGAAAATTGGCGCTACACGGTGCTACAGTTCACACATTCATTCAATTGAAATACCTAAAAAGAGTGAAAATATCTTCTATATATTCTAAAATAATATTACCATTCCCTGGTTCTTTATAACTGTGATGCCCCCAAAATAGGTATAAATCACCTATTCTGAGTCGCCAAATACATGGTACATAATTCAAATACAAACTTAATTTATACAACTGTTAAGTGTCGTGTAGAATACGATAAAACATAAGCTGTGAGTTTCGATACAAATATTGTCGTCTAGATAGTATTCAAACTCAAAATAAGTCCTTATTACAATTATTATCACACTATTTCATAGAATAGTGAGGACTACTAATGCAAATATCTAGAGCGTCATTCCGTTCCCCGACTAGTCCCAGTTATATTCTCATTTCTTGAAAAAAATAATGAAAGCAAAGGGTGAGCTCAACTAGCCCAGTAATAAATATTATGACTAAGATAATGCAGAATAAATTATCGTTAGCCTTCAACAATGTTAAACTGATATATAAAATATAATAAACATCAAGTTTAACTGCAGCGAAATAAGCAATCCATTAGAACTGTCAAGTAGAGCATGATATCTACTATCTTTTATGATTTAAAAAGTTTATCATCAATTTTATCGCTGAGACTCATCTTAATAAATAATCCACATCTTCAAATCATCCCTAAACTACGACCAAGGATATTTATTAGTATCACGACCACGAATTATCCATGCACTACGGGCCAAGGATATTCGTGTTTTTATCAATGGTCATGATCATGCCAACAACTGTCCATCAATGCACTACAGGCCAATGAGAACTTTTACCACATCATTTGTAACATTACGGTCATGATTATACTGAATAATCCCTGATCATAATCATACCAAGTCCATCTATGCACTACGGGCCAAAGATTACTTTCATAACAATATAAGCATGAGGATGATGACAATGATATAAGAATTCATTTAAAAGAAAACAAAGGATAAGTTTTTAAAGATTTATAATTTAATTTATCTAGAATTCAAAAATGTCCAAATTGTTAACATGATACGCTTTGTGGAGTAAAATTCAAGAATAATATTGTATGAAAATGATTTGGACCGAAAAGAAATCAATTTTTGTCATGAATAGTACCCCAGGTGAATAGTAACTGAGTGAATAGTAAATCGTGAATAGTAATTCAGGAATAGTATCCCGTGAATAGTAATTCAGCATGAAAAGATTAATAATTATCAAGAATGATCAGAATAATATTTCCATGAAAAAAATACGGGATGAAGCGCAAATATCAAGGATATTCTACTAATTTCATGGAGTATAGGAGCCAAAACTTAATAAAATGAGTATAGAATTCGAAATCTGAATCAAAATAATATTACTTACATACTACAGAGTATGGAAGAAAATATTATATTATATGAATACTAAAGAAAAATAATATCCCTTACCTTAAAAAGAAGAGTATTCCAACTAGTATAGCGGGGATATTCTTGAAGAAAACTTTCAATGTTTTCTACGCTCAAAGCTTTCTACAACTCGAAAGAAATACACTCAATATTATAGAAGAAGAATTCTGGTGTGATTTTTAATTCTAACTAAGCATCCTATTTATAGGAGAATGGAAAGGATACTATTTGAATAAAAATCACGGATGCACAGTGTCAAGGTTCACGGGCGCCGAAAATAATCGTCTGAAAATTTTTAAGGTTACTATGTTGTCACTATGCAGACACTATGCAAATACTATGCATGATAAAATATAATATATTATATTTTTCATAAAAAAAGAAAACTTATAATAATAATAAAAATAATAATTACAATCCTTCCTTTCTCAAAAATTCATTCCCGTGAGCCATCCCACTTATTCCACATCTGGGCCCCACATGTGGCCCCCACCTTTATTACTAAAAAACTTTCTTCCGATTATTTTGAAAAATGGGTAAGTTGTGGTCCATCGAATAAGCAAAATTTACTACAAATACTTCATAAAAATCCTCTCAATATTTTTAACAACATTTATCGTTATTATTATAATTCGCAATATTTAACAACTAGATCGTTCCCAGGAAAGAGGGGGCTTTCCGATAAGGATTTCTTCCTATTGGCATGCAATTAGGTGACCAAACCTCTCCTCGACAGAACTTTATAGACATCGTCAATATTACAAATAATAATATGAATAACTGTATCGTTTCAATTATTGATTTAATAATATATAAAATATCGACAATAATTGAATCAAATAATATAAGATACTCAACAATTACTCTAGCAACAATTGAATATAACTGAGTGACTTCTCACGTAAGCATCAATAATCAATACCGTGTGCTACTATGCAACCACGCGTATTACTTTACTTTTAATACCAGATATTTCAACAGTTAACGGTAAAACTTTCGCTGTTATTTTTACAAAAAGTTATTTCTGTCGTTTTCTCATTCCGAGAATAATTCTGTTATGGGGTCCACCAATGATTGTGATGTCGTACGAATATTTCCAATTAAAATGAATATCCCCCGACCAATCGAATATTATATAACAACTTGCTTACTTTGCAAAATTTATAAATATTACCCACAACTATAACATTATAACAAATTCAAGCCTTAATATTCACAAATGATATTTATAGAAAATTCTTCTTTATTCATAAAAGTTGGGGTCTTACAACCTCCCCTTCTTATAAAATTTTGCCCTCGAGATTAGGGTACATACCTGGTATGATGAAGAGGTGAGGATACCTTGATTTCATTTCAGATTCTAACTCCCATGTCATTTCCTCAACATCGTGGTTTCTCCACAAAACTTTAACTTGAGGTATAACCTTGGAGCGTAGAATATGTTCCTTCTTATCCAAGATTTTAACATTTATCTCTTCATATGTTAAATCTTCCGCTATTTCGTTAGGTTCTAACTCAATAATATGGTTCAGGTCTTCCACATATTTACGTAACATGGATATGTGAAAAATATTATGAACACGAGACATACTTGGCGGTAAAGCGAGTCTATAGGCCACAGTTCCTACTCAGTCAAGGATTTAAAATGGGCCAATGAATCGAGTATTGAGCTTTCCTCTCTTTCTAAATCTTGTAACTCCCTTCTATGGATCAACACCTAACAGCACATGCGCTCCAACATTAAATTCCACGTCTTTCCGATGAAGATCAGCATAACTCTTTTGTCGATCTTGTAAGGTTTTTATATGTTGTCTAAACATATAAGAAGTCTTAATGCTGTTAAGTCACTACTACTAAACAGTGGTGACCATGTATACTATTTATAGATGATTTACATAATCTATTACATGAAGATACAGATGAGCCTTATCTTAGAAGTGAGCAGTTACACCAATCTGGATACATGGGGATAATCTGATAAGGCTATCACCTTTGGATAACAAGTAACATACAGATAGTACTCTAGTAATACTTGTGTTAATACTCCCCCTCAAGCGAAAGGTGGTTCAACAACATTGAGCTTGTCGCGTAGGAACTGAAAACGCGTTTTGTGTAGAGCCTTTGTCAGAATATCTGCAATTTGGTCTTTCGTTGAGATGAAGCGAACAACGACAACACCAGTACTAACGTTTTCCCAAACGAAATGAAAATCAATCTTTACATGTTTGGTTCGAGCATGAAAAATTGGGTTGGCAGCAAGGTATGTAGCACCAACATTATCACACCATATAGTTGGGGAGGGAATATGTCGAACACCCAATTCATGCAATAGAGACTTCATCCATGTGATTTCAGTAGAGGCATCCTCAAGGGCCTTGTATTCAGCTTCCGTTGAAGAACGAGCAACAGTTCTTTATTTCTTAGCAGACCAAGAGATGAGGTTTCTACCCAAGTAAATGGCATAACCATCGGTGGAGCATCTATCATCGTGGTCACCTGCCCAATCTGAGTCAGCGTAGGCATGGAAGTGGAATGGAGAAGTAAGTGGTTATAGAAATAGACCATACATGGAGGTGGATTTAAGATAATGCAACACCCTTTTCGCAGCAACCCAATGAGCCTCACATGGTTCATGCATGAATTTGCACAACTTATTAACCACAAAGGAAAGTTCAGGCCGTGTAAGAAGTATGTATTGCAGTGCCCCAACAAGCTGGCAATACTTGGTTGTATCAAGAAACAATAGGCCATCAGACTTTGTCAAGGGTGTTGAAGAGGACAGTGGCGTTGCAATAGGATTAGCATTATGCATACCAGCCTTAGCCACAAGATCATCAATGTAGGGCTTTTGCGAAATAAATACACCAGTAGAGGAGCGCTGAACTTCCAAGCCAAGAAAAAAATTCAAAGGACCCAAGTCCTTGAGGGTAAATTCCTGGCTTAGGGATGAAATCAAGTTGTTAATAGCGAACGCACTCGAACCAGTGACAATTATATCATCAACATACACTAAAATATATAAATGAATATCATGCTGACTGAAAATGAAGAGGGAGGTATCACATTTGGAAGAATGGAAGCCTTGCTTGGTAAGAAAAGTTGATAAACACGAATACCATGCACGAGGTGCTTGTTTGAGGCCATAAAACGACTTTTTGAGCAGGCAGACATGATCTGGTTTGGTTGGATCCCGAAAGCCTGGAGGTTGAACCATGTAGACAGTTTCAAGTAAGGTCCCATAAAGAAATGCATTGTTGACGTCTAGTTGATGTATAGGCCAAGAGTAAGATATAGCAAGTGAGAGAATAAGCCGAATGGTAGACGGTTTCACCACTGGGCTGAATGTCTCGTCATAATCAATACCATGTTCTTGATGAAATCCTTTGGCGACCAAACATGCCTTGTAGCGGTCAATATCACCATTTGCTTTCCGTTTCAGTTTGTACACCCATTTACAGCCAACAACATTCATGCCGTGATGAAATGGAACAAGTGTCCAAAGGTCTACGGATGTTTTTTCTGCATGAAAAGCTGAGGGAAAACTGGTGGAAGAATTTGAAAACTGGTACAATCCTTGATTACTCCTGCCTGAAAGTAGAGGGTCCCCCGTGGTGCGATCCTTAACAACAAAGTGGTTAGGATGGAATTCAAAATAAGCATCATTATCAGTAGAGAACTTTTGAACAGACATGAGAGATTTATGAAGAGCAGGGACATGAAGAATGTTAGTCAGTTTGCATGGACGAAATTTAGTATTCAAATTTGAGGAACCAACATGTTTAATAAGCAAACCCTTACCATTGCCCACTAGTAATTGATCACTGCCAGAGTATTCAGCAGCAATATGGAGAGCTCTGAGTTCAGGTGTGGCATGATGTGTGGCGCCCGTATCTGGAATCCAATTGTGTGGAGCCAAAGACGGAGAAGAGTAGGCAGAGGTGCTAAGTGAGTGGCTAGCCATATTAGCAGCAGGAGCAGGTGACTGAACAAACTGTTGAGAGCAGGTGGTTGCAATGTGATTGTGTCCCCCACAAATCTGACAAGAGCCGCAATTGTTCCTGTTGTAACCATGATAACTCCCTTGGCCACGATAATTCTTCGAACGAAATCCGTTTGGCTGATTGTAACGGCTATGATTTTGTGGGTTACCATAGCTAGCAGTATTGCGGTTGGACCAGTTGGAGCCATTAAAGGGACGAGTATGTCGACCATGATTAGAGGCCCTATCATCACAAGGATTGGGTTATCGATTAACCATGTGAGCACTAGGAGTAGGAGTAGGGTTGAATTCACCCCTGTTGATAGAAAGGTTGTCCATAGAAGTACCAGTAATAAATTCATGAATTAAAAGCAGACTAAGAAGGTCAGCAAAAGGAATGGGCTCATCACGAGTAGCGAGAGTGGAAGCAATATTAGAAAATTCTGTTCTTAAGCCACGAAAAATATGAATATTCAAATCAGTATCAGAAATAGGCTTACCAGCCACTGCAAGAGTGTCAGCAATAGATTTTTCCTTATGAAGAAAGACAGTAACACTGTCATCTCCTTGTTTCAGTTGATGGAGTTGTAAATTGAGGTGTAGTATGCGGGTATTGGAAGAAGAGGAAAAACTCCGATACATGATACTCCAAATTTGATGGGAAGTAGTGGCATCAATGATTAACGGCACAATCTCCTCAAGGAGAGAAGCAATCAATAAGCTCATGACAGCTTGATCTTGGGTATTCCAAATAACAAATAAAGGGTTAGGCTGTGGTGTGGGGTTATCAGTAATGGTAATGGTTTCAGGTGGAGCAAGATGATTACCAAAGACAAACTTGTACAAGGAATGACTCTTGAGAAAAGGTAATATTTGGGCTCGGCACATAAGGTAGTTTGTAGGACCAAGCTTATGGGAAAGGAAGGAATTGGTCATGGGTGGAATAACAGGGAAGGCTGCGTGTGAATTTGGGAAAGTCTCTGTTGCATGAGATGAGGCAGAGGAAGAAGACATTGTGATGGAGGATTTATAAGTTTATAGCTTTGATACCATAAACATACAAGAAGTCTTAATGCTGTTAAGTCACTACTACTAACAGTGGTGACCATGTATACTATTTATAGATGATTTACATAATCTGTTACATGAAGATACAGATGAGCCTTATCCTAAAAGTGAGCAGTTACACCAATCCGGATACATGGGGATAATCTGATAAGGCTATCACCTTTGGATAACAAGTAACATACAGATAGGACTCTAGTAATACTTGTGTTAATAGTGTCGAATCATTTGAATCTTTGCTGTAGTCATACATACTAATTTTGGTCCCAACAATGTTGCTTCACCCACCTAATTCCAACATACTGGAGAACCACACTTGCGTCCACACAACGCCTCGAATGGATCCATACCGATACTTGCTTGATAACTGTTGTTGTAGGAGAATTCTACCAATGGTAAGAACTTGTCCCAACTTCCCCTGAAGTCAAGGACACATAGTCTTAATAGATCCTCAAGAGTTTGAATAGTCCTCTTCGACTGTCCGTCTGTTTGAGGATGATATGCCGAACTAAATCGTAAATCCTTGCCCATAGCTTTTTGCAAACTAACCCAAAATCGTGAAGTGAATCTTGGGTCTCGATTAGAATCTATGGATACTGGCATACCATGCAGTCTTACAATCTCATTTATGTGCATACGAGCAAGACATTTAAGTGTATAAGTTTATCATATAGGTAAAAAATGAGCATATTTGGTCAATCTATCAACAATGACCCAAATTGCATCTATGCCTTGAGAAATCTTGGGAAGATCAGTAACGAAATCTATGGTAATGTGCTCCCACTTCTATTCTGGAATTTCAAGTGGTTGTAATCGACCTTTTAGCACTTTATGCTCTGCCTTGACACGTTGACAAGTTAAACACCTTGAGATAAACTCCGCGATCTCTCTCTTCATATTGCTCCACCAAAATGTATGTCGAAGTTCACGATACATTTTGGTACTCCCAGATTGGATTACAAATTATGTGTTGTGCGCCTTTATCATGATTTTATACTTTAAATCAGGGTCGTTAGGAACACAAAGTCTGGAGTTGACTCTAAGTACTCCTTCTTCATCGATTCGTACTTTTGGGTTAGCACCTTCTTGCACTTTCTTCTTCATACGCATCAGCTCCAGGTCTGTATGTTGAGCAACTTTAACTTTATCGATTAAAGTCGGTTCAACTCGTATATTTGACATCATCTCGTGGGTCCCTGGAATCTTTAACTCTATCTCCATCCTTTGCAAGTCATATAAAATGGGTCTTTGCATTGACAATATCGCACTCGTACCCGCATATGGTCTTCTACTCAATGCGTCAGCTATCACGTTCGCTTTTCCAGGATGGTATTAAATAGTGTGATTATAATCTTTCAGCAGTTCGAGCCAACGTTGTTGCCGCATGTTGAGTTCCTTTTGAGTGAAAAAATATTTGAGTCTTTTATGATCTATATAGATCTCCACTTTCTTCCCATACAGGTAATGCCTCCAAATTTTAAGTGCGAAGACAACAGCTACCAACTCTAGATTATGAGTAGGATAATTCCTCTCATATTCTTTGAGTTGTCGAGAGGCATAGGCTATGACTTTTCCATGTTGCATGAGAACACATCCTAACCCTCTGCCTGAAGCATTGTTGCACATGACAAATCCCTCCGAACCAGATGGTATTGTCAGAACATGTGCTGAAATGAGTTTCCTCTTGAGTTCTTGAAAACTCTTCTCACATTCCTCGCTCCAGCTGAATTTTGTATCTTTTCGAGTCAGCTGAGTTAATGGAGTAGCGATTCGAGAAAATCCTTCCACGAATCTCCGATAATAATCAGTTAAGCCGAGAAAGCTACATACTTCGGTCACTAACTTAGGTTGCTCCCAACTTTGAATTGCTTCAATCTTTGCCGGGTCAACATATATTCTGTGATTTGATATCACGTGCCCAAGGAATGTAACTTCTTCAAGCCAGAACTCGCATTTCTTCAACTTGGCATATAACTTATTTTCACGAAGCTTTTGGAGTATCAGCCTAAAGTATTGCTCGTGATCTTCACAACTTTTGGAATATATAAGAATGTCATCAATAAAAATAACCACAAAATGATCCAAATATTTCTTGAATACTCGGTTCATCATGTCCATGAAGGTAGCAGGACCATTAGTCAATCCAAAAGCTAAGACTAGGAATTCGTAATGCCCGTACCGAGT
Source organism: Panax notoginseng (assembly GCA_016801055.1). Lineage (NCBI taxonomy): Eukaryota > Viridiplantae > Streptophyta > Magnoliopsida > Apiales > Araliaceae > Panax > Panax notoginseng. The sequence continues at coordinate 120,488,306 of CM029014.1, read as the reverse complement.
TCTGAAAGTCCTCTTTGGATTGTCATCAGTTTTAATCTTTAATTGATGATATCCGGAACGAAGATAGATCTTTGAAAATAATTTGGCGCCTTACAACTGGTCAAATAGGTCATCAATGCGAGGCAACGGGTACCTATTTTTGACAGTGACATGGTTCAACTCCCGATAATAAATACAAAGTCGCATACTCCCATCTTTCTTCTTCATAAATAGAACAGGAGCACCTAAGGACACGTACTAGGATGAATGAAACCGATGTCTTACAACTCATGTAGTTGGGTTTTTAACTCTTGAAGTTCAATAGGAGCCATTCGATATGGGACTTTGGAAATGGGTTTTGTACTGGGTTCAAGGCCGATATAAAATTCAATTTCACGCTCTGGGGGTAGGCCAGGAAGTTCTTCAGGGAAAACGTCATGAAATTTATTAACAATAGAAATATCATTCAAATCTGACGTATTTTTATTTAAATCCGTGACATGGGCTAAGAAAGCTTGACATCCATTTTTTAATAAACGAATAACTTTATAGCTTGGGATGACAGTGATTAATTTTAATGGTTTGGTTACTTGAATTCGCATAATAGGTTGGTTAGGAATATGAAAGCTAACAACCTTACGAAAATAATCAATTTTTACATGATGAGTAGTTAACCAATCAATCCTTAGAATTACGTCAAATGCAAGTATTTTCAATGAAATATGATCAAAAGGTAATGTGCGGGTACCGATTTGAATCAAACAAGACTTATAGACAGTGGATGTAATGAAAGATTCTGCCAACGGAGTTTCAACAGATAAGTCAAAGTCTAATTCTCCAGAGTAAAATTTAACTGTTGAGCGCAAGTAGGAGAAATAAAAGAATGGATAGAACCGGTATCAAATAAGGTATATACTTCGCTAGAATTTATGATTAGCTTACCCGTGATCACCTCGTTCGGGTTCCTTGCTTTCTGGGAGGTCATGACAAACGCTCTCCCTTGAACTACTAGTTTTAACTTCCTGGACGACCTTTGGTGCCTCCATCCCAGCTGAATTTTGCTTCACTGTACAAAAAAATTGAGCTATGTGACCTTTTCTTCTGTAATTATAACATGTTTTGGACTGCTGCGTACAGTTTGGACTTATATGTCCCTCCCCTCCGCATTTGTAGCATATGATCGTTGATCGTTCTCCTTCTTTAACAACGGGTGCTGGTGCTGATGTCTTTCCATCATTATTGAATCTCCTCTTCTTAAATTTTTCACTCATATTGTCTTGGCCATGATTACCACCGAAGTGATTACCATTTCTGGCATGTTGATTCCCTCCACGTTTGTTGTCACCACTTCGATGAGTGCTACCACTGGCATTATCATTTTATCGGTTACTCTCTCTTGGTTGGGTTGACTAGTTATCACGCTCCAATAACTGAGCCAAATTTACAACATCTGAATACAAATACAGTTTATGAGAAATTAGGTATTGACGTATCTCAAGTTTCAAACCTCTTAGAAACATCCGCGTCATTCTCTCCTCATTATCAACCAAGTAGGACGCAAACTGGGATAACTCAGCAAACTTAGATTCGTACTGTGACACGGTCATATTGTTCTGCTCCAGCTTGATGAACTCTACCTCCTTCATGTGACGAATACTTTCGGGAAAGTACTTGTAGTTGAACAGTTCTTGGAACTTCTCCTAAGACATCTTCAGTGCGGCAGGTTGAGTACGCTTTACAGATTCCCACCAATAATCTGCATCTCCTCGCAACATGAAGGTGGCAAAGGGAACCTTTTGCTCCTCGGAGCATCCCAAGACATCAAATATCTTGATGATCTGCTTTATCCACGCCTCCGCCTTAAGTGGTTTTGGCTCTCCCAAGAACTCTGGTGGTCCCAGCTCCTTGAACTGCTTAGCGGTGACCATTCGAGAGTTGCCAGTGTTTCCACCTACATTTTGAATAGGAGTCACTCTCGCCTGATGTTGCATGAATTGCATAAAGCTTCTGAATATCTCATCGTTCATCGTTTGGTCGGTGTTGTTATTTTCCTAAGGATTATTGCCTTCCTGATGCATATTATCCTGGGTATTGATCATTGGTGATTCAACTGTCTCATGTGCTCCATTGCTATTCTCAACATTCTTGGATGTCATTTTCAAATACTGCTACAAAACAAGGGTTAATCGACATGCAATATATTATCCTTATATTTTGACCGACCAATTAAATAACAAATAAGCTTAGGTAGGTCATACTAGCGAAGGAATTATCCGTCTCTCCCATCCTAGTTCTAGTCTCGCATCTCAGCCAGGGATTATATCCTTAAGCTTTGATACCAACTATAACGCCCCCAAAATAGGTATACATCACCTATTCTGAGTCGCCAAATACATGGTACATAATTCAAATACAAACTTAATTTACACAACTGTTAAGTATCGTGTAGAATACGACAAAACATAAGCTGTGTGTTTCGATACAAATATTGTCGTCTAGACAATATTCAAACTCAAAATAAGTCTTCATTATAATTATTATCACACTATTTAATATAATAATGAGGACTACTAATGCAAATATCTAGACCGTCACTCCATTCTCCGACTTGTCCCACCTATATTCTCATTTCCTGAAGAGAACAATGAAAGCAAAAGGTGAGCTCAACTAGCCTAGTAAAAAATATTATGACTAAGACAATGCAGAATAAATTATCGTTAGCCTACAGCAATGTTAAACTGATATATAAAATATAATAAACATCAAGTTTAACTACAGCGGAACAAGCAATCCATTAGAAGAGTCAAGTAGAGCATGATATCCACTTTATCGCTGAGACTCAACTTAATAAATAATTTACATCTTCGAATCATCCCTGCACTACGGCCAAGGATATTTATTAGTATCACGACCACAAATTATTCATGCACTACGAGCCAAGGATATTCGTATTTTCATTAATGGTCATGATCATGCCAACAACTGTCCATCAATGCACTACGAGCCAATGAGAACTTTTATCACATCATTTGTAACATTACAGTCATGATTATACTGAATAATCCCTGGTCATAATCATACCAAGTCCATCTATGCACTATGGGGCCAAAGATGACTTTCATAACAATATAAGCATGAGGATGATGACAATGATATAAGAATTCATTTAAAAAAATGATAAATTTTTAAAGATTTATAATTTAATTTATCTAGAATTCAATAATATCCAAATTGTCAACATGATATGCTTTGTGGAGTAAAATTCAAAAATAATATTGTATGAAAATGATTTGGATCGAAAAGAAATTAATTTTTGTCATGAATAGTACCCTAGGTGAATAGTAACTAAGAGAATAGTAACCAGTGAATAGTAATTCAGGAATAGTACCCCGTGAATAGTAATCCAGCATAAAAAGATCAATAATTATCAAGAATGATCATAATAATATTTCCATAAAAAAACTGGATGACGTGCAAATATTAATGATATTCTACTAATTTCATGGAGTATAAAAGCCAAAACTTAACAAAATGAGTATAGAATTTAAAATCTGAACTGAAATAATATTACTATCATACTACAGAGTATGAAAGAAAATATTATTTTATACGAATACTGAACACAAATAATATCCCTTACCTTAAAAAGAAGAGTATTCCAACTGATATAGCGGGGATATTTTTGGAAAAAACTTTTACTGTTTTCTACGCTCAAAGCTTTCTAAAACTCGAAAGAAATACGCTCAATATTATAGAATAAGAATTCTCTGATTCTGGTGTGATTTTCAATTCAAACTAAGCATCCTATTTATAGGAGAATGGAAATGATACTATTTGAATAAAAATCACGGACGCACAGTGTCAAGCTTTACGGGCACCAAAAATAATCGTCTGAAAATTTTTAAGGTTATTATGCAGTCACTATGCAGATACTATGCATAATAAAATATAATATATTCTATTTTTCATAAAAAATAAAACTTATAATAATAATAAAAATAATAATTACAATCCTTCCTTTCTCAACAATCCATTCCTGTGAACCATTCCACTTATTCCACATCTGGGCCCCACATGTGGCCCCTACCTTTATTACTGAAAAACTTTCATTCGATTATTTTGAAAAATGGGTAAGTGGGGGTCCATATAATAAACAAAATTTACAACAAATACTTCATAAAAATCCTCTCAATATTTTTAACAACATTTATCGTTATTATTATAATTTGTAATATTCAACAACCAGATTGTTCCCAAGAAAGAGGGGGCTTTTCGATAAGGATTTCTCCCTATTGGCGCGCAATTAGGTGACCAAACCTCTCCTCGATAGAACTTTCTAAACATCGTTAATATTATAAATAATATTATGAATAATTGTATCGTCTCAATTTTTGATTTAATAATATATAAAATATCGACAATAATTGAATCAAATAACGTGAGATACTATGCAGCAATTACTGTAGCAATAATTGAATATAACTTAGTGACTTCTCACGTAAGCATCAATAATTAATATTGTGTGCTACTATGCAACCACGCGTATTACTGTACTTTTAACACCGGATATTTCAACAGTTAACTGTAAAACTTCCGCCGTTATTTTTATAAAAAGTTATTTATGTCGTTTTCTCATTCCGATAATAATTCTGTTGTGGGGTCCACCAATGATTGTGCCGTCATATGAATATTTTTTGTTAAAACGAATATTCCCCGACCAATCGAATATTATATAACAACTTGCTTACTTTACAAAATTTATAAATATTACCCACAACTATAACATTATAACAAATTCAAACCTTAATATTCACAAATGATATTTATAAAAAATTCATCTTTATTCATAAAAGTTGGGGTCTTACAATAATCATTACATGCTTGCTTGTCATAATATCAAATAATTACAACATTACAACTGTACTATTACAAAGACAATCTACTAGTTTGCCTTAGCCTTCCCTTTATCTTTATTAGATGCTTCGGTCTTTTCGATCTTAGCTGCATTCATATGGTTTAAGCAAGAATGAGCATAACTAGCTCAGCAAGTATGACAATTTCAATTAAATAATAGGCTTGAATCATATAAATTGTATATCTTCAATAACTGAACAATAGTTACGAAGTACTATCAATAATTCAAAATAGCACTTCTCTTTTCTTTAAAATGTTACACAATGAACAACATTCATTAAACATTAATATTGGTCCAAGACCTTGAGCATTTCATTCTTTATTTGAAAAGGACAACCCGACACCAAGTCCATAAGTCCGACATACCTTACAAGCACTTTGACACCCCCAAATCTGGGTTACCTGACCCCTGAGTTTGGTGTTCACGATCCACAATATAATTACATCTAACTACCCAATCATTGATGAATAGAATATTACACCACATTAACTGATATAGTTAATACATTCGTCACAGGTTATCTAACCTTAACATTACAATCATACCCTTTAGATATACAAAAAGGGTTTACAAAATAACATAATAATAATAATGATAATTAAACTATTCCCGCAACAGGCCTTTACCTTTCTTCTTCTCAGCACCTCCAGCCACTTCGTTCCTAGCTGAAATGTTTTATTTAGCAAAGGTGAGCAAAAAATTTGCCCCGCAAGTTAACACATACAATGAATGTATAAGAATCAAGAATAATAGACTATCTATTTCGATAGAATGACACCAAAGTTCGGGGAACTTTGAAATAGCTGAACAACTCATTAATTACTAATAAGTCTTCTCGCAACCTATGTAACACAATAATTCGATAACGAAAGTGTACAATGCTTTCAAGGTCTCTACAATATTCAATTGAATAACAAGATGGAAATATTTTTCAGAGTTTATGTTAAGTGATCACAAAGGATCTAGAACTTATCTTCTCGGGTATCTATCAAAGATTTACTTTGATATATACGCAGGTGTATCAGATAACCATAAAGATTAAATCATGCCCCTCTGCAAGTATAACAAGTGATTAGCTTTATTATACCTTATATTATGCATAATACTTAAAACGAGCGCAATAGCCGAATATACGACCAAATATGTTCCCTTTATATAAAAGGCTGTTCTTCTCAATCTTTGAATCAAAATTTGATTTAACAACGAAATACAATGATTTCAATATCTATTCACTTCACTTCTCTTCTCTTCTCAAACCTATCAAGTTTTCTTTTTCGATCTAGCCGAAACAACTGACATTAATCTATCAATAATAATTGAATTCCTTTCTCTTCTCTTCTCTTCTCGAACCTATTAAGTTTTAACAAATGTTCGTCTACCCAAAATAATTAGCTAAGACATGTTTCAATACAATTAAATAATAGACAAAATTTAACTGTACTATTTGAAATCAATAATAGCTTCTACGGATGTGAATATCCAACAACAGTTATTCTACAAGTATATTCTCAGAATCACTAATTCTATTTGAATTAATAAACATGCACTAATTGCGAATAATCAACAATAAATTATTGTACGTAATCTAATCAACAATAAATAACCACCATAGTATTTAAATAGATATAACTTAAGGTTGAGTTGGAAAAGTTGCCTTCTTCACTGATTACTGCTACAAAATATACTTATCTGCTTTCAAAAGACCTATAACCAATAATATCGGTCTCACAATCAGCATAATATTTCATAACATGTATCACTGTAATTTACAGTCAAACCTTTTTCTTAGGCACCCTACCACCTAGCCACATCAATGTTTATAACCTATATAAACACTTAACAAGTCTAACTAGTTCGGTCTGGTTAGACTTCGGTCTATTCTCGGTGTTCTGGTCACCCTATCCGACAATTAACACATTTATTGTCAATTAAACTTGGTCTCTAAGCTTCAATATTAATTTAGATAAGTCAAATATCATTTATAATATTTTTCAGAAGCTTTTAATAATTTATAAACAATTATTATAATTTATAATAATTTTTCAAATACTGAAATCATTTTTACATGATTTAAATATCAAATAATCTTATCATCATTAATATTTAATAATATAAAAATATTAATGTTATACTTGTCAAAATATTCAAGTTATTATTAATAACTTAAAATATTTTTAAATCATCAATATTCTACTTAAATAATTTTTAAATTAATTAAAATTATTTTTAAACCATCACCATTAATATTTAAATATTAATGAAATTATCATCAAAATATTAAAAGTTATTAATTATAACTTAAAATATTTTTTAAATCATTTTTCTCATTTTTAAATCAATAAAATTATTTTTAAATCATTTATTTAATATAATAATTAAATAAATCTAATATCATTAATATTAATTTATTAATGAGAATTCTCCAAAAATACTAAAAATTATATTTTATAATTCAAAATATTTTTTAACACTTTATTCTCATTTAAAATGATTTTTAAATCAATAAAATCATTTTTAACTTATTTATTTAATACAATAATTAAATTAATCTAATGTCATTAATATTAAATTATTAATAAAAATTCTCTAAAAATATTAAAAGTTACATTTTATAACTCAAAATATTTTTAAATACTTTATTCTTATTTGAAATGTTTTTTCATAATATTAAATCATTTTTTTCTAATTTATTTAATACACTAATTAAATATCATTAATATTCAAATAATTATAAATATTAATGAAAAATATCTCAAATACTCAAAAATTATTTTTCATAATTTAAAATAATTTTTAAAACCATTTTTGGTAATTTTTAGAATTTATTTTCTATTTTAATTAATTTATGAAAAAATCAAAAAATAAAAATACTTAAACCGTCGCTATAGCCTATAGCGACGCTTTTTGTCGTCTTAGGTGTTTTTGGCCTCAAGAACACTAACAAGTCAGTGTTCAAGCTTGCTTGTTTGACCGCTTGTAATTCTCACCTTAATCATGTTTTGGGTTTGTTTAAACACTGATCTGGTAGTGGGATTGTAGTACTACAATTACCAAGTATTATCTCGATCATACAATATCATATCTGCAAGATCCAGAGCTTCAAAGTAGCTGTCAGACATCATCTGGGTTTTCCGGGTTACCCAGAAACCCAGACAGTCTCGAGGTACCACTTTCAAGCTCAATAATCTTAGTGTTCTAGTCATAATTCATGTGTTCTTATGGTTCAAATTTACAATAATCATGTCATAGAACATAAATACAACAACAGCTCAGTCTGAATACATCACATGTTCAAGATTCAGCTCGGTCAAACCTTGTTAGAGAGCTAGTTCACACGGTTTCTGGAAATTCTAGAAACGTGATCCGTGTTCAACTGGCCTATTTTGACCATTAATTACACTCGATCTATTATCTGTTTGTGGAAAGTAAAACCATGGATCTAGAGTCCATACAACACACTACAGTATGGTTACTATAACATCAACATATACACATCAAAACTGACAGATCTGGATCTTACAAAACGTTGTCAGACACTGAAAATGAATTTTTGGGTTACCCAGAATTCGTCTGGTCATGCCCGGTCAACAGGTTTTGACCAACAATATCTTGAAATATAGACATCAAATAGTTGTGATTTCACTTGCAGAACAAAGATCTCATATCAAACTACAGATCCAAAACATAAAACAACTAAAATCAAAACCAGACAGAGATCTACGACCACTGACATTCGGTTGTCAGCCACCTTTTGTGTTCTTGGACAGTTTTTCAAAAACTCTATTTTAAAGCATTTTGATGCTATGGATCTATGTTAGAACATCATAGATCAACATGAAACATCATATAACACTTATATAAACACAAAAACACGAACTTTGACTAAGCATACAAGATTAAAATGAAACTTAGGGTTTATACATTCTCTTGAATAAGCTTAGATCTTGGCTCTTCTCCACTGATTTTGGTGTGTTAGGAAGTTATCTGGGGACTAAAATACTTGTGTATTTCGTGGCTAAGGAGAGAGAAGGAGTTGGTTGAGAGTTGGATTGCAAATGTGCAAAATTTGTGAACTTTATCTCTCTTTAATCCTTTAAACATAGATACAATGTATGTATAAGTTGCTAGGTGTCAAGTTGGATCAGATTTAGCTGAGGTAAAAGTCAATTGGATGAGCTTTAGTTGGTCACCAACTAAAGGTTTAGCAACTTTTACAAGTTACCTAATAAAAATCCATAAAGTGCATTTTAGACCTTTGTATTATCATTTTAATGGCATTATGGTCAATTGTCCAAACCCTTAGGGTTTAACCCTATGGTTCCAACCCTTAGGTTTTACAACATCAATTTGCTAAGATTTTTTAATCAGGCTTTTTAAAATAGAAAATTAAGATTTCAAAAATATAGTTAGGGTTTCCTAATTTTATTAAAGGTTACTAATCACATTAAAGTTTACTAATCACTTTAGGGCATACTACTTAGGATTAGGGTTTCCTAATTAGGGTTTAGGATTCTCGAATTTAAAATTGAGGTTTCTCGGCTAACGATTAGGGTTCTAATCTTAAGATTTGGGTTTTTAATCCCTTATTAGGTGTGACGCCCCCAAAATAGGTATACATCACCTATTATGAGTCGTCAACTACATGGTATAAAATACAATTAAAACTTAATTATACAACTGTCATGTACAATACGACAAAACATAAACTATGAGTTTGAATACAAATATTGTCTACTAGAGAGTATACAAACTCAAAGGGAGTCCTCATTATAATTATTATCACACTATTTCACAGAATAGTGAGGACTACTAATGCTATCCTCTGGACCATCACTCCGTTCCCCGACTCGTCCCAGCTATATTCTCATTTCCTGAAGAGAATAGTGAAAGAAAGGGTGAGCTCAACTAGCCCAGTAAGAAATATTATGACTAAGATAATGCATTATCATTAGTCTCCAACAATGTTAAACTGATAAAATATAATAGATATCATGATTAACTGCAGCGGAACAAACAATCCATTAAAAGAGTCAAGTAGAAAATAAAATCTATTATCTTTTATGATTTAAAAGGTTTTTCATCACTGTTATCACTGAGACTCAGCTTAATAAATATTTCACATCATCGAATCACCCCTGCACTAAGGCCAAGGATATTCTTTAGTATCACGATCACAATTATCCATGCACTACGGGCCAAGAATATTTGTATATTCATTAATGGTCATGATCATGCCAACCACTATCCATCAATGCTCTACGGGCCAATGAGGACTTTTACCACATCATTTGTAACATTACGGTCATGATTACACCGAATAATCCCTGGTTATAATCATACCAAGTCCATCTATGCACTACATGCCATAGATGACTTTCAACAAAATATAAACATGAGGATGATGACAATGATATAAGAATTTAATAAAACAAGTTCAAGGATTAATTAATCCAAGAACCAATAACGTCCAAATTGTCAACATGATACTGCTTTGTGCAGTAAAATTGAAGAATGCTCAGAAAAATATTTCCATGAAAATATACTGGATGAAGCGCAAATATCAAGGATATTCTACTAATTTCAAGGAGTATAGAAGTCAAAACTTTAACCAACTGAGTATAATAAAGAATGGAATAACAAAAGAAATCACCATGCATGCGATACTTTGCATAGACAGGTTATTCCAACAGAATAATAATAACGGAACCATGTCAAGCAAAATTTGCACTAACATGATGTTCCAACAGAAAATATAAAGACAACCAGGTTTGGTGTAAAACACACAGACAAGATGTTCCAACAGAATAATAATAAAGACGGAACCAGGTCCGGTGTAAAACACATAGACAGGATGTTCCAGCAGAATAGTAATAAAGACGAAACCAGGTCCGGTGTAAAATATACAGACAGGATGTTCCAACAGAATAAAAGAAGAATATCACCATGTATAGGGTAGACCGCGTATATAGGTTATTCCAACAGAATAATAAGAAATGGAATAACAACAGTTCTCTTCATGAATAAGAAAGAATAACACCCCTTACCGTAAAAGAAACTGAATATAAGAGTAGGGAAGTAGCAGAATACTTTTCTTCTTTCTCTCTACAGTTTATCTCTCTAGAGTTTTAGTGAATTCGTAAGAAAATAATGAAGGAATGAGCTTCTATTTATAGGAGAATTGAAGGTGTACTATTGAGAAACGGACGCAACATTTATTTTTAAAAAATCACAGACGGAACATCACAGCAACATATCAGTATTCATTTTTCAAAGAGTTGTCCATTGAATGTCTAGGTTTGAAAATAATCCCACAATCTGCCAAACAAAGCTACAAAATGTCAAGGCCCCAACCAATCAAAATAAAGGAGAAAGATTATAAAACATATCTATATATATGATCAACACATGTTGTAAACCTAAATATATATATAATAATAATAATTGCTCTCGCCTCCCACGTGAACACAAATTTTCCTCCACCCACTTTGTCAACTTGACAACTTTATACATATATATATATATATATATATATATATATATATATATATATATATATATATATATATATATATATATACCTATCTTATATATATAACTCTAATACATATATAAGTAATAAAACAAAACTGAGATGACTTCTCACGTAAGCATTAATAATCAATACCGTGTGCTACTATGCAACCACACGTATTATTAAACTTTTACTACCGAGTAGTTCAACATTATTAACGGTAAAACTTCCGCCGTTATTTTCATAAAAATATTCTTGTCGTTTTCTCAATCTGACAATAATTTTGTTGTGGGGTCCACCCATGATTGCGCCGTTGTACGAATATTCCCTGTTAAAATGAATATTCTCCGACCAATCGAATATTATATAGCAACTTGTGTACTTTGCAAAATTTATAAATATTACCCACAACTATAACATTATATCAATTTCACTCCATAATATTCAAAAATGATATTTATAGAAAATTTATCTTTATTTATAAAAAATGGGGTTTTACAACCTCCCCTTCTTATGAAATTTTGCACTCGAAATTAGGGTATGTACCTGGTATATCGAAGAGGTAAGGACACCTTGACTTCATTTCAGATTCTAACTCCCAGGTCATTTCCTCAACATCGTGGTTTCTCCACAAAACTTTAACTTGAGGTATAACCTTGGAACGTAGAATATGTTCCTTCTTATCCAAGATTTGAACAGGAACCTCTTCATACGTTAAATCTTCCGCTATTTCGTCCGGTTCTAACTCAATAATGTGGTTCGGGTCTTCCACATATTTACATAACATGGATATGTGAAAAATATTATGAACACGAGACATACTTGGCGGTAAAGCGAGTCTATAGGCCACAGTTCCTACTCGATCGAGGATTAAAAATGGGCCAATGAATCGAGGATTGAGCTTTTCTCTCTTTCTAAATCTCGTAACTCCTTTTCACGGAGCAACTCGTAACAACACATGATCTCCTATATCAAATTCCACGTCCTTTCGATGAAGATCAGCATAACTCTTTTGTCGATCTTGTGAGGTTTTTATACGTTGCCGGATTGTTTGAATATTTTCCGTAGTCATACGTACCAACTCCGGTCCCAACAACGTTGCTTCACCCACCTCATTCCAGCATACTGGAGAACGACACTTTCTTCCATACAACGCCTCGAATGGAGCCATGCCAATACTTGCTTGATAACTGTTGTTGTAGGAAAACTCCACCAATGGTAAGAACTTATCCCAACTTTCCTTGAAGTCAAGGACACAGAGTCTTAATAAATCTTCAAGAGTTTGAATAGTCCTCTCTGATTGTCCATCTGTCTGGGGATGATATGCTGAACTAAATCATAAATTCGTGCCCATAGCTTTTTGCAAACTAACCCAAAATCGTGAAGTGAATCTTGTGTCTCGATCAGAAACTATGGATACTGGCATACCATGCAGTCTTACAATCTCGTTTATGTACATACGAGCAAGACGTTCAAGTGTATAAGTTTCTCGTATTGGTAAGAAATGAGCAGACTTGGTCAATCTATCAACAATGACCCAAATTGCATCAATGCCTTAAGAAACCTTGGGAAGACCAGTAACGAAATCCATTGTAATGTGCTCCCACTTCTATTCTGGAATTTTAAGTGGTTACAATGGACCTTTTGGTACTTGATGCTCCGCTTTGACTCGCTGACAAGTTAAACACCTTGAGATAAACATCGCTATCTCTCTCTTCATATTGCTCCACCAAAATGTATGACGAAGATCACGATACATTTTGGTACTCCCAAGATGGATTGCAAACGGTGTGCTGTGCGCCTCCATCATAATTTTATACTTTAAATCAGGGTCGTTAGGAACACAAAGTCTGGAGTTGACTCGAAGTATTCCTTCTTCATCGATTCTTACTTTCGGTATAGCACCTTCTTGTACTTTCTTCCTCATACGCATCAGCTCCATGTCTGTAGCTTGAGCAGCCTTAACTTTATCAATTAAAGTCGGTTCTACTCGTATATTCACCATCATCATATGGGTCCCTGGAGTCTTTAACTCTATCTCCATCCTTTGCAAGTCACACAAAATGGGCCTTTGCGTTGACAATATCGCAGTCGTACTTGCATATGATCTTCTACTCAATGCATCAGCTACCACGTTGGCTTTTTCAAGATGGTATTGAACGGTATGATCATAATCTTTCAACAGTTCCAGCCAACGTATTTGTCGCATGTTGAGTTCCTTTTGAGTGAAGAAATATTTGAGGCTTTTATGATCCGTAAAGATCTCCACTTTCTCCTCATACAAGTAATGCCTCCAAATTTTATGTGCGAAGAAAATAACTGCCAACTCTAGATCATGAGTACGATAATTCCTCTCATACTCTTTGAGTTGTCTTGAGGCATAGGCTATGACTTTCCCATGTTGCATGAGAACACATCCCAACCCTTTGTTCAAAGCATCACTATAGATGACAAATCCCTCCAAGCCAGATGGTATTGTCAGAACAGGTGCTAAAATGAGTCTCCTCTTGAGTTCTTGAAAACTCTTCTCACATTCTTCGCTCCAACAGAACTTTGTATCTTTCCAAGTCAGCTGAGTTAATGGAGTAGCGATTCGAGAAAATCTATCCACAAATATCCGATTATAATCAGCTAAACTAAGAAAGCTACGTACTTCGGTCAATGATTTAGGTTGCTCCCAGCTTTGAATTGCTTCAATCTTTGCTAGGTCAACAGATATTCCATGACTTGATACTACGTGCCCAAGGAATGCTACTTCCTCAAGCCAGAACTCGCATTTCTTCAACTTGGCATAAAGCTTGTATTCACGAAGCTTTTGGAGTGTCAGCCTCAAGTGTTGCTCATGATCTTCACGACTTTTGGAATAAATAAGGATGTCATCAATAAAGACGACCACAAAGTGATCCAAATATTCCTTGAATACTCGGTTCATCAAATCCATGAAGGCAGCAGGAGCATTAGTCAATCCAAAAGACATGACTAAGAATTCATAATGCCCGTACCGAGTTCTGAAGGCAGTCTTTAGAATATCCTCAGTTCTAACCTTCAGCTGATGATATCCAGAACGAAGATCGATTTTTGAAAAGAATTATGCTCCTTGCAACTGGTCAAACAGGTCATCAATACGTGGTAATGGGTACCTATTTTTAATGGTGATATGATTCAACTTCGGATAATCAATACAAAGTCGCATACTCCCATCTTTCTTCTTCATGAATAGAACTGGAGCACCCCAAGGAGAAGTACTAGGACGAATAAAGCCAATGTCTAACAATTCCTGTAGTTGGGTCTTTAACTCCTGAAGTTCAATAGGAGCCATTCGATATGGGGCTTTGGAAATGAGTTTTGTACCGAGTTCAAGGTCGATACAAAATTTAATTTCACACTCTGGGGGTAGGCCAGGAAGTTCTTCAGGGAATACGCCAGGAAATTCATTAACAATAAAAATATCATTCAAAACTGAAGTATTTTTGTTTAGATCCGTGACATGAGCTAAGAAAGCTTGACATCCGTTTTTCAATAAACGAAAAGCTTTATGACTTGAGATGACAGTGATTGATTTTAATGGTCTGGTTGTTTGAATTCGCATAATAGGTTGATTAGGAATATGAAAGCTAACAACCTTACGAAAATAATTAATTTTTGCATGATGAGTAGTTAACCAATCAATCCCTAGAATTACATCAAATGCAAGTATTTTCAATGAAATAAGATTGACATGTAATGTGAGGGTACCGATTTAAACCAAAAAAGACCTATAAATAGTGGATGTAATGAAGGTTTCTCCCAACGGAGTTTCCACAGATAAGTCAAAGCCTAATTTCTCCGTAGTCAAATTTAATCGTTGAGCGTAAATAGGAGAAATAAAAGAATGGATAGAATCGGTATCAAATAAGGTATAGACTTCGCTAGAGTTTATGATAAACTTACCTGTGATGACCTCATTTGGGTTCCTTGCTTTCTGGGAGGTCAGAACAAACGCTCTCCCTTGCACTACCGGTTTTGACTTTTCTGGGACATCTTTTGGTGCCTCCATCCTAGCTGAACTTGTCTTCGGTGAACGACAAAATCGGGCTAGGTGACCTTCTCTTCCACAATTATAACATGCTTTGGATGGCATCACGCAGTTTGGACTGATGTGTCCCTCCCCCCGCATTTGAAGCATATGATCGGTGGTCGTTCTCCTTCCTTAACCACGGGTGCTGGTGCTGACGTCTTTCCATCATTATTGAATTTCCTCTTCTTGAAATGTCCATTCTTATTGTTTTGGCCATGATTACCACCGAAGTGGTTACCATTTCTGGCCTGTTGATTCCCTCCACGCTTGTTGTCACCGCTTCGATGACTGCTTTAACTGGTATTATCATTTTGCCTGTTGCTCTCTTTAGGTTGCGTTGACTCATTATCGCGCTCCCCTAACTGAGCCATATTTATAACATTTGAATACAAACACAGTTTATGAGAAATAAGATGTTGACGTATCTCCGGCTTCAAACCTTTTAAAAACATCCACGTCATTCTCTCTTCATTATCCACCAAGTGTGACGCAAACCGGGACAGCTCGGCAAACTTAGCTTCGTACTGCGACACGGTCATATTATTCTGCTCCAACTTGATGAACTCTATCTCCTTCATGTGATGAATACTTTCGGGAAAGTACTCGTCATTGAACAGTTCTTGGAACTTCTCCCAAGACATCTTCAGTGTAGCAGGTTGAGTACGCTTTACCGATTCCCACCAGTAATCTGCCTCTCCTCGCAACATAAAGGTGGCAAAGGGAACCTTTTGCTCCTCGACGCATCTCAAGACATCAAATATCTTGGTGATCTGCTTTATCCACGTTTTCGCCTTAAGTGGTTTTGGTTCTCCAATAAACTTCGGGGGTCCCAGCTCCTTGGACTGTTTAGCGGTGACCGTCTGTGAGTTTTTAGTGTTTCCACCTACAATTTGGACAAGAGCCGCTTTCGCCTGCTGTTGCATGAATTGCATTAAGCCTCTGAACATTCCATCATTCATCATTTGGTCAGTGTTGTTGTTTGCATGAGGATTATCGCCTTCCTGATGCACATTATCCTGATTATTGATATGTGGTGAATCAACGGTCGCCTGTGCCCATTGCTATTCTCAACATTCTCGGATGTCATTTTTAAATACTGCCACAAAACTAGGGTTAATTAACATATCACATATTATCTCTATACTCTGACCGACCAATTAAATAACAAGTAAACTTAGGTAGGTCATATTAGCGAAGAAATTCCCCGTCTCTTCCCTCCTAGTTCTTATCTCACATCTCAGCCAGGGATCATATCCCTAAGCTCTGATACCAACTGCGACGCCCCCAAAATAGGTATACATCACCTATTCTGAGTCGTCAACTACATGGTATAAAATACAAATAAAACTTAACTATACAATTGTCGTGTGCAATACGAGAAAACATAAACTATGAGTTTGAATACAAATATTGTCTACTAGAGAGTATACAAACTATAAAGGTGTCCTCATTACAATTATTATCACACTATTTCACAGAATAATGAGGACTACTAATGCTATCTTCTAGACCATCACTCCGTTCCTCGACTCGTCCCAGCTATATTCTCATTTCCCTAAGAGAACAGTGAAAGAAAGGGTGAGCTCAACTAGCCTAGTAAGAAATATTATTACTAAGATAATGCAGAATAAATTATCATTAGTCTCCAACAATGTTAAACTGATAAAATATAATAGACATCAAGTTTAACTGCAGCGGAACAAGCAATCCATTAAAAGAGTCAAGTAGAAAATAAAATCTACTATCTTTTATTATTTAAAAGGTTTTTCATCACTGTTATCGCTGAGACTCAGCTTAATAATTATTTCACATCATCGAATCACCCCTGCACTACGGCCAAGGATATTCTTTAGTATCACGACCACAATTATCCATGCACTACGGGTCAAGAATATTTGTGTATTCATTAATGGTCATGATCATGCCAACAAGTGTCCATCAATGCACTACGGGCCAATGAGGACTTTTACCACATCATTTGTAACATTACGGTCATGATTACACCGAATAATCCCTGGTTATAATCATACCAAGTCCATCTATGCACTACATGCCATAGATGACTTTCAACAAAATATAAACATGAGGATGATGACAATGATATAAGAATTTAATAAAACAAGTTCAAGAATTAATTAATCTAAGAAACAATAACGTCCAAATTGTCAACATGATACTGCTTTGTGCAGTAAAATTCAAGAATGCTCAAAAAAATATTTCCATGAAAATATACTCGATAAAGCACAAATATCAAGGATATTCTACTAATTTCAAGGAGTATATAAGTCAAAACTTTAACCAACTGAGTATAATAAAGAATGGAATAAGAAAAGAAATTACTATGCATGCGGTACTTTGCATACACAAGTTATTCCAACAGAATAATAATAACGGAATCAGGTCAGGCAAAATTTGCACTAACATGATGTTCCAACAAAAAATATAAAGACGGAACCAGGTCTGGTGTAAAACACACAGACAAGATGTTCCAACAGAATAATAATAAAGACGGAACCAGGTCCGGTGTAAAACACACAGACATGATGTTCCAACAGAATAGTAATAAAGACGGAACAAGGTCCGGTGTAAAATACACAGACAGGATGTTCCAACAGAATAAAAGAAGAATATCACCAAGTATAGGGTAGACCGCGTATACAGGTTATTCCAACAGAATAATAAGAAATGGAATAACAACAGTTCTCTTCATGAATAAGAAAGAATAACACCCCTTACCGTAAAAAAATAGAATATAAGAGTAGGGAAGTAGCAGAATACTTTTCTTCTTTCTCTCTAGAGTTTTAATGAATTCATAAGAAAATGATGAAGGAATGAGCTTCTATTTATAGGAGAATTGATGGTGTACTGTTGAGAAACGGACGCAACATTTATTTTAAAAAAATCACAGACGGAACATCACAGCAACATATCAGTATTCATTTTTCAAAGAGTTGTCCAACGAATGTCTAGGTTTGAAAATCATCCCACAATCTGCCAAACAAAGCTACAAAATGTCAAGGCCCCAACCAATCAAAATAAAGGAGAAAGATTATAAAACATATCTATATATATAATCAACACATGTTGTAAACCTAATATATATATATATATATATATATATATATATATATATATAATAATAATAATAATTGCTCTCTCCTCCCACGTGAACACAAATTTTCCTCCACCCACTTTGTCAACTTGACAACTTTATATATATATATATATATATATATATATATATATATATATATATATATATATATATATATATATATATATATATATAAGTAATAAAACAAAACTGAGATGACTTCTCACGTAAGCATTAATAATCAATACCGTGTGCTACTATGCAACCACACGTATTATTGTACTTTTACTACCGAGTAGTTCAACATTATTAACGGTAAAACTTTCGCCGTTATTTTCATAAAAATATTTTTGTCGTTTTCTCAATCCGACAATAATTCTGTTGTGGGGTCCACCCATGATTGCGCCGTTGTACGAATATTTTCTGTTAAAACGAATATTTCCCGACCAATCGAATATTATGTAGCAACTTGCATACTTTGCAAAATTTATAAATATTACCCACAACTATAACATTATATTAATTTCACTCCATAATATTCAAAAATAATATTTATAGAAAATTTATCTTTATTTATAAAAGTTGGGGTCTTACAACCTCCCATTCTTATGAAATTTCGCCCTCAAAATTAGGGTACATACCTGGTATATCGAAGAGGTAAGGATACCTTGACTTCATTTCAGATTCTAACTCCTAGGTCATTTCCTCAACATCGTGGTTTCTCCACAAAACTTTGACTTGAGGTATAACCTTGGAGTGTAGAATATGTTCCATCTTATCCAAGATTTGAATAGGAACCTCTTCATACGTTAAATCTTTCGCTATTTCGTCCGGTTCTAACTCAATAATATGGTTCGGGTCTTCCACATATTTACATAACATGGATATGTAAAAAATATTATGAACACGAGACATACTTGGCGGTAAAGCGAGTCTATAGGCCACAGTTCCTACTCGATCGAGGATTAAAAATGGGCCAATGAATCGAGGATTGAGCTTTCCTCTCTTTCCAAATCTCGTAACTCCTTTCCACGGAGCAACTCGTAACAACACATGATCTCCTATATCAAATTCCACGTCCTTTCGATGAAGATCAGCATAACTCTTTTGTCGATCTTGTGAGGTTTTTATACGTTGTCGGATTGTTTGAATCTTTTCCGTAGTCATACGTACCAACTCCGGTCCCAACAACGTTGCTTCACCCACCTCATCCCAGCATACTAGAGAACAACACTTTCTTCTATACAACGCCTCGAAAGGAGCTATGCCAATACTTGCTTGATAACTGTTATTGTAGGAAAACTCCACCAATGGTAAGAACTTATCCCAACTTTCCTTGAAGTCAAGGACACAGAGTCTTAATAAATCTTCAAGAGTTTGAATAGTCCTCTCTGATTGTCCATCCGTCTGGGGATGATATGCTGAACTAAATCGTAAATTCGTGCCCATAGCTTTTTGCAAACTAACCCAAAATCGTGAAGTGAATCTTGTGTCTCGATCAGAAACTATGGATACTGGCGTACCATGCAGTCTTACAATCTCGTTTATGTACATACGAGCAAGACGTTCAAGTGTGTAAGTTTCTCGTATTGGTAAGAAATGAGCAGATTTGGTCAATCTATCAACAATGACCCAAATTGCATCAATACCTTGAGAAACCTTGGGAAGACCAGTAACGAAATCCATGGTAATGTGCTCCCACTTCTATTCTAGAATTTTAAGTGGTTGCAATGGACCTTTTGGTACTTGATGCTCTGCTTTAACTTGTTGACAAGTTAGACACCTTGAGATAAACATCGATGTCTCTCTCTTCATATTGCTCCACCAAAATGTATGACGAAGATCACGATACATTTTGGTACACCCAAGATGGATTGCAAACGGTGTGTTGTGTGCCTCCATAATGATTTTATACTTTAAATCAGGGTCGTTAGGAACACAAAGTCTGGAGTTGACTTGAAGTATTCCTTCTTCATCGATTCTTGCTTCCGGTATAGCACCTTCTTGCACTTTCTTCCTCATACGCATAAGCTCCATGTCTGTAGCTTGAGCAGCCTTAACTTTATCAATTAAAGTCGGTTCTACTCGTATATTCGCCATTATCACATGGGTCCCTGGAGTCTTTAACTCTATCTCCATCCTTTGCAAGTCACACAAAATGGGCCTTTGCGTTGACAATATCGCGGTCGTACTTGCATATGATCTTCTACTCAATGCATCAACTACCACGTTAGCTTTTCCAAGATGGTATTTAACGGTATGATCATAATCTTTCAACAGTTCTAGCCAACGTATTTGTCGCATGTTGAGTTCCTTTTGAGTGAAGAAATATTTAAGGCTTTTTTGATCCGTAAAAATCTCCACTTTCTCCTCATACAAGTAATGCCTCCAAATTTTAAGTGCGAAGAAAACAACTGCCAACTCTAGATCATTAGTAGGATAATTCCTCTCATATTCTTTGAGATGTCTTGAGGCATAGGCTATGACTTTCCCATGTTGCATGAGAACACATCCCATCCCTTTGCCCGAAGCATCACTGTAGATGACAAATCCCTCCGAGCCAGATGGTATTGTCAGAACAGGTGCTAAAATGAGTCTCTTCTTGAGTTCTTGAAAACTCTTCTCACATTCTTCGCTCCAATAGAACTTTGTATCTTTTTAAGTCAGCTGAGTTAATGGAGTAGTTATTCGAGAAAATCCTTCCACGAATATCTGATAATAATCAGCTAAACCGAGAAAGCTACGTACTTCGGTCACTGATTTAGGTTGCTCCCAGCTTTGAATTGCTTCAATCTTTGCTAGGTCAACAGATATTCCATGACTTGATACTACGTGCCCAAGGAATGCTACTTCCTCAAGCCAGAACTCGCATTTCTTCAACTTGGCATAAAGCTTGTATTCACGAAGCTTTTGGAGTGTCAGCCTCAAGTGTTGCTCATGATCTTCACGACTTTTGGAATAAATAAGGATGTCATCAATAAAGACGACCACAAAGTGATCCAAATATTCCTTGAATACTCGGTTCATCAAATCCATGAAGGCAGCAGGAGCATTAGTCAATCCAAAAGACATGACTAAGAATTCATAATGCCCGTACCGAGTTCTGAAGGCAGTCTTTAGAATATCCTCAGTTCTAACCTTCAGCTGATGATATCCAGAACGAAGATCGATTTTTGAAAAGAATTATGCTCCTTGCAACTGGTCAAACAGGTCATCAATACGTGGTAATGGGTACCTATTTTTAATGGTGATATGATTCAACTCCGGATAATCAATACAAAGTCGCATACTCCCATCTTTCTTCTTCATGAATAGAACTGGAGCACCCCAAGGAGAAGTACTAGGACGAATAAAGCCAATGTCTAACAATTCCTGTAGTTGGGTCTTTAACTCCTGAAGTTCAATAGGAGCCATTCGATATGGGGCTTTGGAAATGAGTTTTGTACCGAGTTCAAGGTCGATACAAAATTTAATTTCACACTCTGGGGGTAGGCCAGGAAGTTCTTCAGGGACTACGTCAGGAAATTCATTAACAATAAAAATATCATTCAAAATTGAAGTATTTTTGTTTAGATCCGTGACATGAGCTAAGAAAGCTTGACATCCGTTTTTCAATAAACGAAAAGCTTTATGGCTTGAGATGACAGTGATTGATTTTAATGGTTTGGTTGTTTGAATTTGCATAATAGGTTGATTAGGAATATGAAAGCTAACAACCTTACGAAAATAATTAATTTTTGCATGACGAGTAGTTAACCAATCAATCCCTAGAATTACATCAAATGCAAGTATTTTCAATGAAATAAGATCGACATGTAATGTGAGGGTACCGATTTGAACCAAACAAGACCTATAAATAGTGGATGTAATGAAGGTTTCTCCCAACGGAGTTTCCACAGATAAGTCAAAGCCTAATTTCTCCGGAGTCAAATTTAATCGTTGAGCGCAAATAGAAGAAATAAAAGAATGGGTAGAATCGGTATCAAATAAGGTATATACTTCGCTAGAGTTTATGATAAGCTTACCTGTGATGACCTCATTCGGGTTCCTTGCTTTCTGGGTGGTCACAACAAACGCTCTCTCTTGCACTATCGGTTTTGACTTTTCTGGGACATCCTTTGGTGCCTCCATCCTAGCTGAACTTGTCTTCGGTGAATGACAAAATCGGGCTAGGTGACCTTCTCTTCCACAATTATAACATGCTTTGGATGGCATCACGCAGTTTGGACTGATGTGTCCCTCCCCCCGCATTTGAAGCATATGATCGGTGGTCGTTCTCCTTCCTTAACCACGGGTGCTGGTGCTGACGTCTTTCCATCATTATTGAATCTCCTCTTCTTGAAATGTCCATTCTTATTGTTTTGGCCATGATTACCACCGAAGTGGTTACCATTTCTGGCCTGTTGATTCCCTCCACGCTTGTTGTCACCGCTTCGATGACTGCTTTAACTGGTATTATCATTTTGCCTGTTGCTCTCTTTAGGTTGCGTTGACTCATTATCGCGCTCCCCTAACTGAGCCATATTTATAACATTTGAATACAAACACAGTTTATGAGAAATAAGATGTTGACGTATCTCCGGCTTCAAACCTTTTAAAAACATCCACATCATTCTCTCTTCATTATCCACCAAGTGTGACGTAAACCGGGACAGCTCGGCAAACTTAGCTTCGTACTGCGACACGGTCATATTATTCTGCTCCAACTTGATGAACTCTATCTCCTTCATGTGATGAATACTTTCGGGAAAGTACTTGTCATTGAACAGTTCTTGGAACTTCTCCCAAGACATCTTCAGTGTAGCAGGTTGAGTACGCTTTACCGATTCCCACCAGTAATCTGCCTCTCCTCGCAACATAAAGGTGGCAAAGGGAACCTTTTGCTCCTCGGCGCATCTCAAGACATCAAATATCTTGGTGATCTGCTTTATCCACGTTTTCGCCTTAAGTGGTTTTGGTTCTCCAATAAACTTCAGTGGTCCCAGCTCCTTGGACTGTTTAGCGGTGACCGTCCGTGAGTTTTCAGTGTTTCCACCTATATTTTGGACAGGAGCCACTCTCGCTTGCTGTTGCATGAATTGCATAAAGCCTCTGAACATTCCATCATTCATCATTTGGTCAGTGTTGTTGTTTGCATGAGGATTATCGCCTTCCTGATGCACATTATCCTGATTATTGATATGTGGTGAATCAACGGTCGCCTGTGCCCATTGCTATTCTCAACATTCTCGGATGTCATTTTTAAATACTGCCACAAAACAAGGGTTAATTAACATATCACATATTATCTCTATACTCTGACCGACCAATTAAATAACAAGTAAACTTAGGTAGGTCATACTAGCGAAGAAATTCCCCGTCTCTTCCCTCCTAGTTCTTATCTCACATCTCAGCCAGGGATCGTATCCCTAAGCTCTGATACCAACTGCGACGCCCCCAAAATAGGTATACATCACCTATTCTGAGTCGTCAACAACATGGTATAAAATACAAATAAAACTTAACTATACAATTGTCGTGTACAATACGAGAAAACATAAACTATGAGTTTGAATACAAATATTGTCTACTAGAGAGTATACAAACTATAAAGGTGTCCTCATTACAATTATTATCACACTATTTCACAGAATAATGAGGACTACTAATGCTATCTTCTAGACCATCACTCCGTTCCCTGACTCGTCCCAGCTATATTCTCATTTCCCTAAGAGAACAGTGAAAGAAAGGGTGAGCTCAACTAGCCTAGTAAGAAATATTATGACTAAGATAATGCAGAATAAATTATCATTAGTCTCCAACAATGTTAAACTGATAAAATATAATAGACATCAAGTTTAACTGCAGCGGAACAAGCAATCCATTAAAAGAGTCAAGTAGAAAATAAAATCTACTATCTTTTATTATTTAAAAGGTTTTTCATCACTGTTATCGCTGAGACTCAGCTTAATAAATATTTCACATCATCGAATCACCCCTGCACTACGACCAAGGATATTCTTTAGTATCACGACCACAATTATCCATGCACTACGGGCCAAGAATATTTGTGTATTCATTAATGGTCATGATCATGCCAACAACTGTCCATCAATGCACTACGGGCCAATGAGGACATTTACCACATCATTTGTAACATTACGGTCATGATTACACCGAATAATCCCTAGTTATATTCATACCAAGTCCATCTATGCACTACATGCCATAGATGACTTTCAACAAAATATAAACATAAGGATGATGACAATGGTATAAGAATTTAATAAAACAAGTTTAAGAATTAATTAATCCAAGAACCAATAACGTCCAAATTGTCAACATGATACTGCTTTGTGCAGTAAAATTGAAGAATGCTCAGAAAAATATTTCCATGAAAATATACTGGATGAAGCGCAAATATCAAGGATATTCTACTAATTTCAAGGAGTATAGAAGTCAAAACTTTAACCAACTGAGTATAATAAAGAATGGAATAACAAAAGAAATCACCATGCATGCGGTACTTTGCATAGACAGGTTATTCCAGCAGAATAATAATAACAGAACCAGGTCAGGCAAAATTTGTACCGGTAGGATGTTCCAACAGAATAATAAAGACGGAACCAGGTCTGGTGTAAAACACACAGACATGATGTTCTAACAGAGTAATAATAAAGACGGAACCTGGTCCGGTGTAAAACACACAGACAAGATGTTCCAACAGAATAATAATAAAGACGGAACCAGGTCAGTTGTAAAACACACAGACAGGATGTTCCAACAGAATAAAAGAAGAATATCACCAAGTATAAGGTAGGCCGCGTATACAGGTTATTCCAACATATTAATAAGAAATGGAATAACAACAATTCTCTTCATGAATAAGAAAGAATAACACCCCTTACCGTAAAAGAAACTGAATATAAGAGTAGGGAAGTAGCAGAATACTTTTCTTCTTTCTCTCTACAGTTTATCACTCTAGAGTTTCAGTGAATTCGTAAGAAAATAATGAAGGAATGAGCTTCTATTTATAGGAGAATTGAAGGTGTACTGTTGAGAAATGGACGCAACATTTATTTTTAAAAAATCACAGACGGAACATCACAGCAACATATCAGTATTCATTTGTTCAAAGAGTTCTCCAATGAATGTTTAGGTTTGAAAATCATCCCACAATCTGCCAAACAAAGTTACCAAATGTCAAGGCCCCAACCAATCAAAATAAAGGAGAAAGATTATAAAACATATCTATATATATAATCAACACATGTTGTAAACCTAAATATATATATAATAATAGTAATTGCTCTCTCCTCCCACGTGAACACAAATTTTCCTCCACCCACTTTGTCAACTTGACAACTTTATACACATACATACATACATATATATATATATATATATATATATATATATATATATATATATATATAAATACCTATCTTATATATATAACTCTAATATATATATATATAAGTAATAAAACAAAATTTAGATGACTTCTCACGTAAGCATTAATAATCAATACCGTATACTACTATGCAATCACACGTATTACTGTACTTTTACTACCGAGTAGTTCAACAGTATTAACGTTAAAACTTCCGTCGTTATTTTCATAAAAATATTTTTTTCATTTTCTCAATTCGACAATAATTCTATTGTGGGGTCCACCCATGATTGCGCCGTTGTACGAATATTCCCTATTAAAACGAATATTCCCCGACCAATCGAATATTATATAGCAACTTGCGTACTTTGCAAAATTTATAAATATTACCCACAACTATAACATTATATCAATTTCACTTCATAATATTCAAAAATGATATTTATAGAAAATTTATCTTTATTTATAAACGTTGGGGTCTTACATTAGGGTTTAAAAATTTTGTACCTTACCCGATCAATCATTGATCAATAATTCTAAACAGTACAAACACGTACTCACTAATATAATTATTTTAATTATATTTTCTATCAAATCCCTATCCGTAACTAGGGTTAGGGTTTCTAAATCTGTTAATCATAACTCTACTCTTATTTTCTTAGTCAATACACAAATTGACCACATCTCGAGACTCGTATCACAGATACACCACATAATATTAATAATCAATATCAATATTAAATAAAAAAAATTATTCGTAGAATTCGGGTTATTCGAAATCTCGGGTTATTACATTCTCCCCTCCTTATAAGGATTCCGTCCTCGGAATCACCGCTTCCTTACTCTTTACAATCTTTTAGAGTTGTATCATCAATTCATTTTTGTCAACACAATATCAATTTGTGTCTCAAATTCTAACATGTGACTTGGATCTATAAAAGAAAACAATTCACAGCGATATATATCCCATATTACTCTCGTAATTTAATTTCTTAACAAAATCGTTACCTGTCGCCACTTCATGGACAACTGCTGCATCTGGAACTGTCATGCTAAAAGTGAATGTTGTTGGTCTACCTGGCTGTGCAAGTCCTCGAATTGCCAAGGTTCCGCTACCAGGTCCCTTGTTGGCACTTCCCCTCTCTACATTTCTCTTCGGACAATTCCGGACCAAATGATCAGTCGACCCACAAGCAAAACAAACTTGTACCTTCTTCGAATTGGGACAATTGGGTGACATGTGTCCCTCTTGACCACAGTTATAACAGACTCTTTATTTCTTCAAACAAACTCCTTGATGATGCTTCCTGCAAACTACACACGGCGTACCGTTCCTCCTACTCTCTTTTGGATTATTTCCTAAATTAACATTATCATCCCTCTTACGTTTATTAAAATCACTGCATCCATTACCACCTATTATATTATTTCCTTCAGCCTCCTTTCTTTGTTCTTGACTATTCTTTAACACAGCTTCCATTTCTCCCTCAGCGATAATGGCTTTGTCCAATAAAGTTGAAAATGAATTAATTTGCAGCACATCTAACTTCTTGAGTACCAATGATTTCAATCTGTTCCTAAAACATCGTGCATTAAGCTCCTCAGTGTCCACTCGATGTGGAGCATATTTAGCTAACTCGTTGAACTTGACAAAATATTATGTCACTATCATATTCTTCTGCTTCAGATTCAAAAATTGTTCCACTACTACAAAGTAGTAAATAGATAACGCGTAAAAAACGTTGTGGTTTCAATCAAAAAAACATCGTGGTTAAGGGTGTCATCTATTTGACACCCTTATACAACGTTTTTAAAACGTTGTAGTTAGACACATTTTACAACGTTTTTTAAGAAAAAAACGTTGTAGATTTATTTTCCATAAATTAGCAGATGCTTGAAAACGTTGTAGAAAGTATAATTCCACAATATTTTCTGGCTAAAAATGTTGTAGAAAGTATGATTCCACAACATTTTTAAAATGTTGTAGATAAAAAAAGAAAAGAAAAAAAAAGGTTGTGGTTCACCTACATTACCAATGCACCTGCATTACCAATGTACCTGCAATATGCTAATGCCATGAATTATAGCTAAAAGGTCTAAATTCTCATTTAAATTTAAAGTCAAAATGTATCAACCATTCAAAATATATCCCAATAATACCATTCGTTTATAGTTTCAAATTACTATATCCACAAAATATATACCAAACTATCCTTATATGCATCTCAAATTCACTTTTCAATATAAATATAAATGAACATGTTACATAGCACTGTAGAAACTAGAAATGAATATGATCATAAAAAGAAACATTTATGTCAATGTAAAAACAAAAAAAATAATCAAATTTTGAGAAGACAAACCAACTCTACATTAAGAAATCAAAAGAATTATACACTTATGTCAACACAATATTACCCACACTCTTCATGGTCATGGTGTTGGCAAGGCCCTCCATGAGACCAGGTATGGTGTTGAACTGTCTGCGAATTTCCTCAACCATCTTTAGAGCTGCACTACCCATACTCTTCATGGTCACGGCAGAGAACCAGCAAGGAAGCATAGCACCAACGAGCAAACCAATGAAGACCTTTGGGGTCAATACATCAACTGTTGAAATTACTGTACGACTAACATAGGCACCAAACAGTGCCAATGAAACCAGAGCAGCAGACCCAATGGCAAATCCCTACAGAAATGTAAAATTTGTAGTTAATAAATGGCAACCAATGTTTGTGGAAGCAAGAAAAAGCACCACTGCCATTTCTTCAATTCATGAACAGCTAATTTATTGATATATATGGGAGGAATTTTAATCAGTTTGGGAACTAGATGTGGCATTTGTCCAGAACTTACGAGATGCTAAGAGACCTTTTAGTATCCATGAAATTGAACATTCACAAACATGTTGAATATCACTAAAGTATATGCATGCATGTAGCTTACATGCTTAGAAAATTCACAAGCATCCACACAAGGTACTAACATACACAAATACGAACTGCAGTAACAAATATCCCAATCAATATATAATAACATGATACCTTTCCAATGGCAGCAGTGGTGTTTCTAGCAGCATCAAGGGCATCAGTCCTTTCACGTCAACTGTAAATGCATTCAATGGCTAAGAACTACCCCTTTCCCTGAAAAAAAGCCAGTTCGAAAGTTGTAACTCTATTCGCATAAGTATGATAAGGTTCGTTTTTCTGAAGTCCTTGGACTTAAAATTCTCTGTAGATGTGAAATTTGGTTAAATATTATGTTTAGCATGTAAGTTTTAACTCTAATCTACTCAACCTAGCATCCTGTAGTGATTGAACAAACTAAGACAGATGAACAATATCATCAGGAAACCAAGAGTATAAAGAAAATACTTAACAACTATTTTCATTCAAAATTTCAAACTAGTACTTATATAAATGTCATTTTGTGATTTCAAACCAGTACTAATTAAATAAGTGAGACATGATGAATCCACATTCTATACTCATGGTATATCAAAAAATTAGTAACAATAAAAAGGGCAATTCATCAGAGCAATAGACACATAACGTAATTCAAATTGATGTAACCAAGTGGCAAATTTCCAACTAAATTAGCAGGGCAAGGCAAACCGAGAAGAGTTGACTGCCAAAACAAAGATACAGTGATACACCATATCAGTGACTACCAAAACACCATATCACAAAGATACAGTGACTGCCAAAACAAGTATATTGTAATATATGTGATTTCTCTATGCAAGTATACTGTAATACTTTGCTTAAGAATTTTCAAATATTGTATCAAGAGAGTTTATCAAAAAGAATTTTGGTGTTCAAGCTATCCACAAAGAAGTGAAGGTCTTGAACAAACTTGTAAAGCAAACAGGCCACTGCCAACACACAACTGTATGCAGATAGTGGGAACTGAGCTATAAACATGGGAGTATAGGACTGTAACAAAGGTAGCTCAGTAAAAACTAAGAGCCTTATAACAAAGGTAGCTCAGTAAAAACTGATATACCTTTGGAGCAGCCATTGGGTATTATTCAGGTAAAAAAAATTCTAGCAAATCATGGAAACTAACATGAATACAAATGTAAAGTCCTTATCTAAGTAACACAGAAATGTGATTCAGCTAATGGCTGTCTGACAAAGCAAAGCCCAAAGACTAATTCAAAAGTTGATGCAATTTGTTTGTAGCCAGTCTGTATTTTCTTTTTTTGTTGTCACTAGACATGTGGATTCTTTTAACTTGATAATCCAAGATATAACTATATAAGAACAAACTTGAATTACATGGATATTTCTAAAAAGGGTGAATGAAACAATTGGAAAGGAAGGTCAAACACTTTAAGTGGTGATAAAATAATCAATTGTAAAAAAACTCACCAACAGCATGTTTTGGGCGGCAAAACTCCCAGCCGTCTCTGATGCACAAGGTTGTGTGTGCAGGATAACGTTTGGCAATCGCTATTTCTTCACGAGAAATATCTACAAGGATTGTCCATCTTCAAAGCATTAGGGACAATAGATAGTGAGTTTCAATTATAAGAAACTTAAAACTTCCAGGTGGGTCTTCAAAATAGAGATTTGATATGCAAATGAGCTACCATACTTCAATGGAAAGGAAATATAAAGTGGTTGAAGAAAGAGGAATAAGATGCTCACAGATCAATTTGTTATGTGCATAAAAACAAAAGTAGTAAAAAAATATGCAAAGTAAATAATAATTTGAGGGAACAAAGATATCACAGCTGATGATTTAAAAAAATGAAATCAGAATGCACTTCTATCATTGAACTTTTTCAACGTTGGGTCAACAAGCAAAATGGAAGAGGCTTCTACGTGAAACATCTCAAGTATAGGATTCTCCTCCATCCGTAAATGATGCATCATGTCACAATAGCCAAGGAATATAGATCATCAGTCTGTGTAAGGAAAAACCATAATAATATGTTTTATAATATAAAGCTGACACCTCTATAACCAGTGGATTTCACATACTAAGCTCAAAGTAAGAACGGAGAAAGAAGAAAAAAAATCTCTTCAATGTCTTTCTTTTCTGTTGCTAAGTTGTTGGATTCACATCCCTTTCACTCACCCACAAAACCAGACAAAAATTAAATTAATTAAAAAAAATTGTCCCCTCACAATATAAACGAGACCATTGAAAATGTATCTAATTATTAAATTAGAAAAGTTACCTAAAACTAACATAATGAGAAAAGCATTTGGGAAGCTTCAACAATCACAAAATCTCATATATTGCTTTTTCATGTCATCAAATTTTAAAAGAAGAAACCATTACTTTTGATAAGACAAAATGAAAAGGACAAATATTTTTTACAAACTCATTGATGTGAGATCATCTTTTATTTCAATATTTTTTGGGGGGGAGAGGGTTTCATCAACAACAAAGCGGAAAATACTGAAATGGAGACCACCATAGTTCAATAAGCATGCATGTGCAACTCTAAAATTGTATTATACAGAAGTATCACAACTCTCAAAAAGGAACTCATAAATTAAATATCTGGTACCTATCATCTCCATATAAGATATGCTAGATGCTAAATGCACCACTGAAATGACACAATCAACACCGGAATGACATTTTTCTCAAAATTATAACAGGACATGATGCTCAACTAAATATACATTTTTATACCTCATAAATACACTTGTGGTTGTTTAAAAACTAACTGTTGGATTTACTTGTCCAACATCATATGCAAGAATTTGAGCTTAGATTATGATGCTCATTTTTTCTATGTATATGTTTGTATTTGTATATTGGGTAGTGCAAGCAAAAAATATCATATTCCAAGGATCCTAAACTGAAATCCCTACAAAAACATATCAACTGACTTGTACCACAAGCATTTTGACATTAGCTGATTATGCGTATCCATTAGTAACAAGGCACACAGATAGAATGACTAACCTCAAGTGCTGGTAAATGAGGGAAATCCTTCAAGGTTGTTAATTTGTTTTTGTTGGCAACTAATACCTAAAACAATAGCAGAAAGTGTCTTATTGAAGAACATTAACAAGAAGCAACTATTATCAAATATACAAAGGAAGAAAGAAACCTGTAATCTAGGTTGACTTGCCATAGAAAGAGACTTTAACCTGTTTTGAGCAACAGACAAGAACTAGAAAAAATATAGATATACAAGTTCATATTAAATGTAAACAATTATTGAAGAACATAGCAGGAAGCAAAAATAAAATTACAAATTAATTGAAATTTTAGTTCTTATGCTTTACCTCCAAATTAGGAAGCTCGGGAAGGGTTACAAGTGATGTGATTTGATTACCAGCAAGGTAAAGTTGCTACAGCAAACATTAAAAATTTTCAGAACCTTGTTGCATAAATATAGGTAGAAAATTTCAACATTTGTCACTCTGGCAGAGACTAATAAAATCGAACTACACCTATAGGGCTTTACAATTCTCAAGCGGTTCAACCCTCATGCCAGCCATTTCATTGCATCAGTCATTTATTGTAAGACCCCAACTTTTATAAATAAAGATGAATTTTCTATAAATATCATTTTTGAATATTATGGAGTTAATTTGATATAATGTTATAGTTGTGGGTAATATTTATAAATTTTGCAAAGTAAGCAAGTTGTTTTAAAATATTCGTTTGGTCGGGGAATATTCTTTTTGTCGGGGAATATTCGTACGATGGCACAATCATTAGTGGACCCCACAACAGAAGTATAGTCGTAGTTAGAAAACGACAAAATTATCTTTCTATAAAAATAACGGCTGAGGTGTTACCGTTAAAACTGTTAAAACTGTTGAACTACCCGGTAGTAAAAGTACAGTAATACGCGTGGTTGCATAGTAGCACACGGTATTGATTATTGATGCTTACGTGAGAAGTCACTCAGCTATACTTAATTATTGCTACAGTAATTGCTGCATTATATCTCTTAAATTATTGTCATAGTATCATCTGTATAATATGTTATATTATTAAATCAATAATTGAGACGTTGTGGTAAGTTTGGTTATTTTTTATGGGGGGCCCATATGCCATCATCTAAGAGTCTCTTCGTCAATAGTATTTCCCTTGGTCAATAGTATTTACCTTGGTCAATAGTAATTACCTTCGTCAATAGTATTTACCTTGGTCAATAGTAATTACCTTCGTCAATAGTATTTACCTTGGTCAATAGTAATTACTTTCGTCAATAGTAGTTGTCCCTTAAATATTACCAAGAGTCATTTGACCCTTCGTTAAGATCAAGAGTCATTTGACCCTTCGTTAAGACCAAGAGCCACCTTCAGTTTTTCTATAAATAGAGGCCTAGGGCTTCATTATTTTTCACGAATTCATTCAAGCTATAGAGAGAGAAAGTATAGAGAGAATAAGAGAGAGAGAATAAAAGCATTCTGCTACTTCACTTTTCCAATATCCAGTTCTTTTAAGGTAAGGGGTGTTATTCTTTCTTATTCATGAAGAGAACTGTTGTTATTCCATTTCTTATTATTCTGTTGGAATAACCTGTATACGTGGTCTACCCTATACTTGGTGACATTCTTCTATTATTCTGTTGGAACATCCTATCTGTGTGTTTTACACCGGACCTGGTTCCGTTTTTATTATTATTCTATTGGAACATCCTGTCTGTGTGTTTTACACCGGACCTGGTTCCGTCTTGTTATTATTCTGTTGGAACATCCTGTCTGTGTGTTTTACACCGGACCTGGTTCCATTATTTATTATTCTGTCGGAATATCCTGTCTGTGCATTTACGCCGGACCTGGTTCCATTATTTATTATTCTGTTGGAATAACCTGTCTGTGCGGTCTATGCATGCATGGTGATTTCTTTTGTTATTCCATTCTTTATTATACTCAGTTGGTTAAGTTTTGACTTCTATACTCCATGAAATTTGTGGAATATCCTTGACATTTGCGCTTCATCTAGTATCTATTCATGAAAATATTCTCCTGATCATTCTTGAATTTTACTCCACAAAGTAGTATCATGTTGACAATTTGGACGTTGTTAAATCTTGGATAAATTAATTCTTGAACTTGTTTTATTGAATTCTTATATCATTGTCATCATCCTCATGTTTATATTCTGTTGAAAGTCATCTGTGGCCTGTAGTGCATAGATGGACTTGGTATGATTATGACCAGGGATTATTCGGTGTAATCATGACCGTAATGTTACAAATGATGTGGTAAAAGTCCTCATTGGCCCGTAGTGCATTGATGGACAGTTGTTGGCATGATCATGACCATTAATGAATATACGAATATCCTTGGCCGTAGTGCAGGGGTGATTCCATGATGTGGATTATTTTATTAAGCTGAGTCCCAGCGATCACAGTGTTGGAAAATCTTTTAAATCATAAAAGATAGTAGAGTTTATTTTCTACTTGACTCTCTTAATGGATTGCTTGTTCCGCTACAGTTAAACTTGATGTCTATTATATTTTATCAGTTTAACATTGTTGAAGGCTAATGATAATTTATTCTGCATTATCTTAGTCATAATATTTCTTACTGGGCTAGTTGAGCTCACCCTTTCTTTCACTGTTCTCTTCAGGAAATGAGAACGTAGCTGGGGCAAGTCGGGGAATGGAGTGATGGTCCGAATGATAGTATTAGTTAGTAGTCCTCACTATTCTATGTAATGGTGTGTTAATAAATGTAATGAGGACTCCTTTTGAGTATGAATACTCTCTAGAAGATAATATTTATATTCAAACTCACAGTTTATGTTTTGTCGTATTGTACACGACAGTTGTATTAGTAAGTTGTATTTGTATTCTGTACTATGTATCTGACAACCCAAGATGGGTGATGTATACCTAATTTTGGGGGCGTCACATTTATAGATATTCAAGAGAGAAAAGGTCCACTTGAATTTCAATTTTCTCCCAAGACCTTCTCTCTCTAAAAATCGGGAATAGGAAGTGAGAGAGAGTAAGATACAAAGCTGGGATCACGTGTTAGCATTCCAAGGTCAAAAATCAATGATCAGATTCAAGATCAAGCACTAGATAGGTATAAGAACCCTAATTTTTAAAATCTCATGATTTGATGTTATATGTTGTAATTTGTTGGCTAGATATGTGTAATAGAATGATATTTAGTGATCTGGGTTGTAAAATCCCAGATTCATAACATTAAAGTCCTCGAATCTAGCATTTTGTGAAATATGAAAATATTAAAAATAGTGGTCTAACAGCCATATGTCAGGGCCCATAGATCATTATCTGTTAGTTGTTATGTGTTATGGTAGGAATCTATTCTATAACATGAAGACTATGATCTAAAACTGGAAGCAGGGTCGGATCAAGTCTAGATTTCATGTTATGATCAGTCAAACGGCGTTGACCAGTCACAAAAATGGGTTTCTGGACAACCCAGAAACCCAGATCTTGTTTGACAGCGTTTTTTGCAGGGCTTAAATCTTGTTGTTTATAAGTTTTTTGGCTCTGTTGTTGTTACATACTTGTAGTGTGACATGCGTACTACACTTTTAAGCCTTTATATCAATTAAATCCATAACAGAATCGAAGTTGTAGCCGGTAAAACTATAGTTGACCATTCTGCCTGGTGAATAATCTGGGTAACCCAGAATCTTCATGAACCATTTTTCTGTCAGAACTTTGACCATCCGTAATCGCTTAGTGTTATGTTATTAGATTGGTTTGATGCATTATACTTGTACCCTGACATATGAAATACAGGGTGAAACCTTTACATCACATAAATAAGTCATAAAAAGCAAAGATTCAAGGCTTGTAATGGGATACCTTGGTTGTTCTTCACTTCTGGGAAACCCAAAAACTGAAGAACAGGCCTGACAAGGAGTTCAAAGGCTTATAACTTTCTGTTATTTGATAGGATTACTAGAAAATCGGTTGATGATGGTAGTATTAAATTAGTAATACGATCATAACAAACTTTCAAGCCCATAAATGTAACAAACATGAATCAGTGAGTGGTTAAACCACCCACCCTATAAGCTGATAGAATTTCTAGGTATAGGGTCAAGATCACGAAGAAAACTTTCGGCGACGGATTCGTCGCAAAAAAACCCTATAGCGATACTTTATTTAGAAAATAATTATTTTATTTAAATAAATCGAATTTGTGACACCCCCAAATCCGGGTACTTCGATTCCACGTGATTTGGTGTTCACTGTACAAGCATCATCTATCTATCTACCCATAAATAATATCAAACCATACAATAGATAGAAATCATAATAAAATCTCTTCCCTTAAGGGTTACATCAACTGAATCATAAATAAATCCCAGGTCACTCTAACCTTAAAACATCTGTGCGGAATTCTAAACAAATAAGTCTTAACATCAACATAACTCAAGTCTTAAACAATACATCAGTTAATAAATAACAGGTCTTCATCATTTGCTAACTTTGCCCTTGCCCTTACTAGTGGAGGGTTCATCGCTTCTTTCATTCTTAACTGCAATGTTATTATTAAGCAAGAGTGAGCACAAATGCCCACAAGTATAATAATGAAATAACATTATAATAACATGCGAATAAATCAAAGACATCTGAATAAAAGCTCAACTGTTGAATCGAGAATGAATAACAAGAATCAAAAGAATTCTGAGGGTCATAAGACCTTGAACTATGTCCTAGGTTAACAAGGGTTATACTTGAAACCTTTAACAGTCATAAGACTATGGACCTCCTTCTCGTACTTAGGGGGATCAGCCCTTAGTACCATACTGTGCACAATATCTTAACGCTAAAGCGTAAATAAATCCCTTTGCAGGGTTGTTCATCTCAGTTTGACATTCGAGTCCATACCAAAGGAAGTTTGGATTGGATATTTTATCAAGGGTTCTGAAATTTAGAACGCTCATCAACTAAGGACTAGTTGAATCAATAAGGTTCACTAGTCTAATAAGGTTCAACAATAATTGATATTCGATTTGAATTACAACCTCAAAAGTATACAATAGGACAATTATTGTATAACTGAATCATGCTTTGGAAAGATAATAAATCTTTAATATCATGCTTGAACTTGAATAATAACAAGGATAATTTATTCAAGGTAAATAATAAACTTGAACAATAATGACAAGTAGGGTTAGGGAAACTTGCTCAACATAAAAGTAACGTTTAAGTTTAAATAAACTTGCTCAATAGAATGGAGTTAGGGATAGGATACTTGCTCAATGTAAAAGTAAAGTTAAGAAACTTGCCTCGTGCGTAGATTACACTTTAACTAAGCACGTTCTTTGAATTAAATCCTATATACCATTCATATACACAATACCAGTTAATTATAAATCAACTAATCAATATAACTCATTCTCGTTGTCTACTTTAATTATTGACTAAACTTAATCACTTTATCACATTTACTGCCACATAAAACCACTTCATGAATAATAATCTAATTATGAAATCAATAATTTAATCCACATGTAATTATGTTATTTACATGTTATACAACTATCTTATCATCACATTATTCTTCTAACATGTTTACATGTTCATTACAATAATTCACTAACACATTGTTAGACTTAAACATTTTTAAAATCTCATTTCTGAGTTTTCTGGGGAGTGGCGCTACGGCGCCACGTTTGAACTGGCCCTTGGCGCTGCGGCCGGGCCTCTGGCGATGCGGCGCGGTGGCGCTGTGGCGCGGGAAATGAATAGGCAGCCGGCGCTGCGGCGCGGCGTACCAGGTACAGAAATGGCAGTTCGCGAAAATCGCAGAACTTGCCAATTTCTCCCAATTTCTTAAAGTTCTACTCGAAATTAAACATACCCATATGCTATAATTTATATATAATCATTACCCAACATTTATATACTGACAAAACCAATTTTAAACACTTATTAACAGATTTAGAAACTTTATATGAAAATTCTCCCTACGGATTCGTTATAACACCGAATCCGTTCATTTAAACTCCGATCTCTCCGTATCGACATGCTCAATAATGTAAGGGTGTAAATTTTAGGGATAATATATAATCAATACATCAATTATCACATATAAGGCCATATGGCCATATCACGTACTCTGTTTATTTTGAAATAACATATGTACGACATGTTTTCACAACACTGATGTTATGGTTTGCAACATATATATAATTAAATACGATTTGATATAACATAACACAATTTCTCACTTCACAGAGGTTAACAGAATATATGAAAGTCATAATCATAAAACTTAAAAAGACGTGAAATAAGAATTTGGATTTCTAAATCTCTCTCTGTGATGCTATGCCAGACTTAACAAATGAAGAAAAGAAAAGACGTATGATAATAAAGGGGAAAACTGACGCGCGTTATGGAGATCAGTTACCCATCATGGGTTAACTGCTCCTAACTCCCATTAGGGCTCCGTTTGGCTAGCTAGAATAGATTCCAAAAGTCATTTAATTAAATAAAACTCTTATACTATAGTTTAAATCATGTCACACCCACTTGCACAATAATTTATATATCTTATTTAATATAAATAAAATATAATAACTTCTCATAATTTCACATAGTCATATAATAAATTATTTCATTAATAAATAATGTCAATTTATTAAATCTTTAATTAATAATTAAATTAATTAAATAACATCATGCTTAATTAAATTATTCATTTAATTCAATAAGCTCACATAATCACATACTTGAATAATAAAATTCTCTACATTAATTTAATAAATGTAACACATATGATTAAATTAATCTATCACAATTGCATCAATAAATTATTAAATCCAATAATTAAATCGTCGAAAAATATTTATTTACTTCAATAAATATTAAAATTAAATTACAAATTTCTCGTTCGTCATATCTTTCCCCCCTTAAAAGGATTTTGTCCCCAGAATCACGACTCAATAAATTCGACCCGTTACATTCTCCCCCCCTTACAAAGATTCTGTCCCCAAAATCGCTTACAAATAATTAAGTAAATAAATGAGGGTAATTCTTCATCATATTCTCTTCGAGTTCCCACGTAGCTTCTTCAGCGTTGTGGTTCCTCCAAATTACCTTAACAGAAGGTATAACTTTATTTCTGAGAACTTGTTCTTTTCGGTCGACAATTTGGACAGGAATTTCTTCATAAGATAAGTCTTTCTCAAAATGCAGGGGTTCGTATTCAATTACATGCTTGTAATCAGGTTTGTAAGGTCGCAACACAGAAACATGGAAGACGTTGTTGATATTCTCGAGTGCTAGAGGTAAGGCTACCTCGTACGCAACTTCTCCAATTCTTCGCAGTACCTCAAAGGGTCCAATAAATCTTGGGCTCAATTTTCCTTTCTTTCCGAACCTGATCTTTCCCTTCCAGGGAGAGACCTTCAAGAAAACATAACTACCTGATTCAAACTCGATATTTTTACGATGTGGATCAGCGTATTTCTTCTGTCGATCTTGAGCTGCTATCAGTCGTGCTCGGATCACTTTGACTATTTCTGCCGTCTGCTGTACCAATTTTGGCCCTAGCAATTGTCTTTCACCAACTTCATCCCAATAAAGCGGAGTTCTGCACTTTCTGCTGTATAACGCTTCGTAAGGCGGCATACCAATACTAGCGTGGTAACTGTTGTTGTAGCCGAACTCTACCAACGGTAGGTGATCATCCCAATTTCCTTTGAAGTCCATTACACAGGCTCGTAACATATCTTCCAGTGTTTGAATCGTTCGTTCGCTCTGTCTGTCTGTTTGAGGGTGGTAAGCTGTACTCATTCGCAGTTGTGTACCCATGCATTCCTGAAGACGTTTCCAAAAATTTGATGTGAAGCGCGGATCCCTATCGGAAACAATAGACACCGGCACTCCGTGCCTCGAAACAATCTCTTTCACATATAATATTGCCAACTGATCTAAGTTAAATCTGATTTTGATAGGAAGGAAGTGCGCGGATTTCGTCAGTCGGCCAACGATAACCCATACTGCGTCGTAGCCTTTCTGAGTCGTCGGAAGGCCAACTACGAAGTCCATCGTAATATGTTCCCATTTCCCTTCTGGGATCTCCAACGGTTGTAGCAATCCACTCGGTCTCTGATGTTCTGCTTTAACTTTCTGACATGTCAGGCATTTGGCAATACATTCTGCAACATCACGTTCCAAATTCGGCCACCAAAAATTTTGTCTAAGATCTTGGTACATCTTGGTACTACCAGGGTGAATTGAATATCGTGAACTATGAGCCTCGCTTAAAATTTCTTCCTTAATTTCTTGTACTGGCGGAACCCAAATTCTGCTTTCAAATCTCAATATTCCTTCCTTATCCATCTTAAATCTTGGTTCGGTTCCTTCAGATATCTTCGATGTTACCTTTTTGCATTCATCATCCTGAAGCTGAGCCTCCTTCACTCTATCTAGTAGAGTTGTACCAGATTGCATCTGAAATAGCTTCTCATCAATCTCTATAGGATACTTCACTTCTAACTCCAGTTTCTCTATATCTGCAATTAGCTCCTGCTGAGCAGTCAACATCATCAATTTCTCACGACCCTTTCTACTTAAGGCGTCGGCAACCACATTAGCCTTACCCGGATGGTATAAAATCTCACAGTCATAATCCTTGATTAATTCCAACCATCTTCTTTGACGCATATTCAAATCTTTCTGTGTAAAAATATATTTCAGACTCTTGTGGTCCGTATATATTTCACACTTCTCCCCGTATAGATAGTGCCTCCAAATTTTCAAAGCAAAAACAACTGCAGCTAACTCCAAATCATGGGTTGGGTAACCCTTCTCATAATCCTTCAACTGCCGTGATGCATACGCAATGACTTTCCCGTTTTGCATCAGCACACATCCAAGTCCTTTATGCGACGCATCGCTAAAAATAACAAAATTTCCTGTATCATCCGGAAGAGATAACACAGGCGCTGTACTCAACCTCTTCTTTAATTCTTGAAAACTCTCCTCACACTTCTCCGTCCAAACAAATTTCACAACTTTTCGAGTTAAATTCGTTAACGGAGTTGCGATCTTAGAAAAATCTTGTATGAATCTTCTATAATATCCCGCTGATCCAAGAAAACTTCTTACTTCTGACGACGTTCTCGGCTGATCCCAGTTAATCACAGCATCTACTTTGGATGGATCTACCGAAATTCCATCTTTATCGATTACGTGACCAAGAAATTGTACTCTCTCGATCCAGAATTTGCATTTCGAAAATTTAGCATACAACTTCTCCCTTCTCAATACTTCCAACGTTAACCTCAAGTGTTCTTCATGTTCCTCTTTGGTTTTGGAATATACCAAAATATCGTCTATAAATACCACCACGAATTTGTCCAAAAACGGCTTGAATACACCATTCATTAGTCCCATAAATGTTGCAGGAGCATTTGTAAGACCAAACGACATTACTAAAAACTCATAATGACCATATCGCGTTCGGAACGCTGTCTTCGGTACATCCTCTGGCCTCACCTTCAGTTGGTGATAACCACTCCTCAAGTCAATCTTGGAAAAGTATTTTGCTCCCTTCAATTGATCAAACAGATCATCGATCCTTGGTAATGGATATCTGTTCTTAATCGTGACCTTATTTAATTCTTTGTAGTCAATGCAGAGCCTCATCGATCCGTCCTTCTTTTTCACGAACAACACCGGCGCTCCCCACGGCGATACGCTCGGTTGAATGTACTTTTTGTCCAACAATTCTTGTAGTTGTACCATTAATTCCTTCATCTCTACT
This sequence comes from Panax notoginseng, assembly GCA_016801055.1. NCBI lineage: Eukaryota > Viridiplantae > Streptophyta > Magnoliopsida > Apiales > Araliaceae > Panax > Panax notoginseng. The sequence goes on along the minus strand of CM029014.1, from coordinate 120,446,683 downwards.
GGCACCATTCGGTATGGTGCCTTCGATATTGGAGCAGTTTCGGGCGCCAAATCAATCACAAAGTCTACTTCTCTATCTGGTGGAAGTCCTGGCAAATCGTCTGGAAATACATCGACGAAGTCCCTCACAATCGGTATCTCCTCTACCTTCGGGTTCTCTTTTCGATTGTCGACTATGTAAGCTAAATATCCTACACAGCCTTGTCTTAATTACTTCCTGGCCTGCAACATCGTCAGACAACTCGCTTGTCTAGACGACTTGCTACCATAAAACACAACCTTTGACGGAGTCATAAGGTTAATACGCTTCTTTTGGCAGTCAATTACAGCCCCATAATTGGATAGCCAATCCATACCCAATATAACGTCGAATTCCCCCAATCGAATAGGGATAAGATCTATGATCATGATATTACCCTTAATATCCACTCTACAATTCTTATACACATGCTTAACAGGAATTATCTCTCTATTCGTAATTTCTATAATCATGGGATATTCCAATTCATCCTTAAGCAAATCTAAACTATTAGCAAAGTCATCGGATATAAAGGAACAAGTAGCACCCGAATCAAATAAAATGTAAGCATTAATTTCATTGATCGGAATGATACTTGACACCACCTCACGAGACTGGATTGCATCCTGCACCGTCATATTGAAAGTTCTGGCAGTTGGTCGGTTTGTTACAGGTGGTCCGGTGATGGTTAATGTATTTCCACTGCTATTTCCCCGGTTTCCTCCTTGTCCTGATCCTCCCGATCCTTTCTTGGGATAGTCTCTTGCTAAATGATCTTTTGAACCACAGTTGAAACAAGCACCCTTCTTTGGGTTTGGACAATTTGGTGCAATGTGGCCTTCCTGACCACAATTGTAGCACACTCTCTTTCCCTTCAAACAAACTCCTAGATGTGCCTTGCCGCAAGTCGGACATGCTTCTATCTTCTTTTTCTGCCCTCCGTGTTGACTTCCAGCTGTCGAGTTATCCGTCCACTTCCTCTTCTGATTATTATTATTCCCAGTATTACTTCCACCAGTCTTGTTATTACCTTCATTCTCACTCTTTTTCTTTTTCTGTTCTTGGTTGTACTTAGTCACTGCATCACTTCCTCCTTCCGCGAGAATGGCCTTTTCCAAAACTCCCGCAAACGTGTTAAGTTGAAACATTGATACCTTGCTGTATACCCAAAGCTTCAGTCCTTGTTCGAATCGTCTGGCTTTCCTCTCGTCAGTGTGTACTTGATACGGGGCAAACCTTGCCAACTCATCGAATTTAGCCGCGTATTCAGGCACGCTCATGTTTCCCTGTTTCAGTTCCAGAAATTGCACCTCCATCTGATTCTGCGAACTAGCTGGGAAATACATTTCGAAAAACATCTCTTTGAATCTCTCCCACATAATTACACCTTCACCTCCTTGCATCTTTTTTGCCTGCCACCAGTAGCTAGCCTCCGACTTCAGCATAAATGTCGTAAAAACGGTCTTCTGATCTTCTCGAACCCTAGCAACGTCGAAAACCTTCTCTATTTCCATCACCCACGTTTGAGCCTCGATTGGGTTTCTGGAACCTTTAAACTCTGGCGGTCCCACCACCTTAAAATCTTTAAACGTTGTTCTAGGTGGAGCTTGCAGTTGGTTATTCATGACTCCAGTTAGTAAATTAACTAGCTGTTGAACTGGATTAACGTTGGCATTATTGTTATTATTGGTTGACCCTTCCTGAGTCGGTTGACGTTGTTGTCTCCTCCTTGGCGGCATATTTTTTTTTCTGTTAAATAATCGTTTATTAGAACTTTATTTATTTCTCTACATAGTTAAGACATAACTCAACAATTTAACATATCACTTAACACATCATCTCAAACAACTTGATATCTTTTCATTCAAATAAAAAGTTTTAACATTAAACTATAGCATACTGTTATTTACATCATCTATCCTGGAATAAAGAATCCACAGGATTTAAAACATTCAAATATTAACATATTCCTTAGTTCATAAACACATCGGAATTTACATAAAACTATATAAGTCTTTCACATAGATAAACAGATTCTATTCCTTTCTTCCAAGGTGCTTAATAGCCTTGCCACGCTCCTCATTCATGATACGAGACATCGTCCTGCGATCCAACATATACGATGGAAGTCCTTCAAACTGGATGGGGTACCTTAACACTCGCTCTTGAACCTCATCCATCGCATGATTAAGTATGGCGTACGTGTCTTCAAGCTTTGCCTTCTTTGCACGACTATCATTTTCTGCACGATCAGCTCGATGTGATTCTCTTACCCATCCTTCCTCTGCTATTTTCAGTCTTCCGGAGGTTTCCTTCAGTTCCTTCTTCAGCTTCTCTATCTCCTCGGTCTTATCTTCGGTTTGACCCTTCTCATGAACCAGATCCCACTCCACGTTTCCTAAACGTGTATGAAGGGTCACAATCTCTCTATCCTTCTCCTCTAAAGTAGACTGCTGAACAGTCGCTTGCTCAGTCAATTCCTGAACCTCATCTTGTAACTCCACGTTATGATCATATAGTGTGTCATACATCTCAGCATCAACAGTGTACCGTGGAAGCTCCTCTTCTTCTTCCTCCTCATCAAACTCCTCCTCAGGATCCTCCTCAGGATCAATCTCAGGTTCATGCTCCTGACCAACAACGGTGATCAATGGAGATGACTCCCTCTGAACTAACTGTTCCCTAACAATATGTATGTCTCGGGTCTCCTCCTCTGTAGGTACTATAGGTAATCGGGGTTCTTCCTCCCCAGCTTGACTAGCTTCTCCAACATTCGTCATCCTGACAACAAAATTTTAAGTTTTAGTTACTAAGTTGTACTAACGAGCACATAAATTAACACATAGACACATAATGTATTTTATTATCTTCAATGAATTACCAAAAATTCATTTCTTAAAACTCGATAAGAGTTTTCCTTTACTATCTTCTTTCTATAAGGTTACTACCTAAGGTTGTTCCCCCACCTAAGTTTCATAACCTACAACTCTGATACCAACTTGTGACACCCCCAAATCCGGGTACTTCGATTCCACGGGATTTGGTGTTCACTGTACAAGCATCATCTATCTATCTACCCATAAATAATATCAAACCATACAATAGATAGAAATCATAATAAAATCTCTTCCCTTAAGGGTTACATTAACTGAATCATAAATAAATCCCAGGTCACTCTAATCTTAAAACATCTGTGCGGAATTCTAAACAAATAAGTCCTAACATCAACATAACTCAAGTCTTAAACAAATACATCAGTTAATAAATAATAGGACTTCATCATTTGCTAACTTTGCCCTTGCCCTTACTAGTGGAGGGTTCATCGCTTCTTTCATTCTTAACTGCAATGTTATTATTAAGCAAGAGTGAGCACAAATGCCCACAAGTATAATAATGAAATAACATTATAATAACATGCGAATAAATCAAAGACATCTGAATAAAAGCTCAACTTTTGAATCTAGATTGAATAACAAGAATCAAAAGAATTCTAAGGGTCATAAGACCTTGAACTATGTCCTAGGTTAACAAGGGTTATACTTGAAACCTTTAATAGTCATAAGACTATTGACCTCCTTCTCGTACTTAGGGGGATCAGCCCTTAGTACCATACTGTGCACAATATCTTAACGCTAAAGCGTAAATAAATCCCTTTGCAGGGTTGTTCATCTCAGTTTGACATTCGAGTCCATACCAAAGGAAGTTTGGATTGGATATTTTATCAAGGGTTCTGAAATTTAGAACGCTCATCAACTAAGGACTAGTTGAATCAATAAGGTTCACTAGTCTAATAAGGTTCAACAATAATTGATATTCGATTTGAATAACAACCTCAAAAGTATACAATAGGACAATTATTGTATAACTGAATCATGCTTTGGAAAGATAATCAATCTTTAATATCATGCTTGAACTTGAATAATAACAAGGATAATTTATTCAAGGTAAATAATATACTTGAACAATAATGACAAGTAGGGTTAGGGAAACTTGCTCAACATAAAAGTAACGTTTAAGTTTAAATAAACTTGCTCAATATAATGGAGTTAGGGATAGGATACTTGCTCAATGTAAAAGTAAAGTTAAGAAACTTGCCTCGTGCGTAGATTACACTTTAACTAAGCACGTTCTTTGAATTAAATTCTATATACCATTCATATACACAATACCAGTTAATTATAAATCAACTAATCAATATAACTCATTCTCGTTGTCTACTTTAATTATTGACTAAACTTAATCACTTTATCACATTTACTGCCACATAAAACCACTTCATGAATAATAATCTAATTATGAAATCAATAATTTAATCCACATGTAATTATGTTATTTACATGTTATACAACTATCTTATCATCACATTATTCTTCTAACATGTTTACATGTTCATTACAATAATCCACTAACACATTGTTAGACTTAAACATTTTTAAAATCTCATTTCTGAGTTTTCTGGGGAGTGGCGCTGCGGCGCCACGTTTGAACTGGCCCTTGGCGCTGCGACGCCATGGCGCTGCGGCTGGGCCTCTGGCGATGCGGCGCTGCGGCGCGGGAAATGAACAGGCAGCCGGCGCTACGGCGCGGCGTACCAGGTACAGAAATGGCAGTTCGCGAAAATCGCAGAACTTGCCAATTTCTCCCAATTTCTTAAAGTTCTACTCGAAATTAAACATACCCATATGCTATAATTTATATATAATCATTACCCAACATTTATATACTGACAAAACCAATTTTAAACACTTATTAACAGATTTAAAGCCTAACAAAATTACTGACTTTGATGTTCGTGAAGTTTAGAAAACTTTATATGAAAATTGTCCCTACGGATTCGTTATAACACCGAATCCGTTCATTTAAACTCCGATCTCTCCGTATCGACATGCTCAATAATGTAAGGGTGTAAATTTTAGGGATAATATATAATCAATACATCAATTATCACATATAAGGCCATATGGCCATATCACGTACTCTGTTTATTTTGAAATAACATATGTACGACATGTTTTCACAACACTGATGTTATGGTTTGCAACATATATATAATTAAATATGATTTGATATAATATAACACAATTTCTCACTTCACAGAGGTTAACAGAATATATGAAAGCCATAATCATAAAACTTAAAAAGACGTGAAATAAGAATTTGGATTTGGAGAAAATTACCCAGAGTATGAATGAGTAGAATTAAAACCTTCTCAATTAATCCTTTAATTCACACAACTTACACTCTCCTTCAAAAATTTCTAAATCTCTCTCTGTGATGCTATGCCAGACTTAACAAATGAAGAAAAGAAAAGACGTATGATAATAAAGGGGAAAACTCAAACGCGTTATGGAGATCAGTTACCCATCATGGGTTAACTGCTCCTAACTCCCATTAGGGCTCCGTTTGGCTAGCTAGAATAGATTCCAAAAGTCATTTAATTAAATAAACCTCTTATACTATAGTTTAAATCATGTCACACCCACTTGCACAATAATTTATATATCTTATTTAATATAAATAAAATATAATAACTTCTCATAATTTCACATAGTCATATAATTAATTATTTCATTAATAAATAATGTCAATTTATTAAATCTTTAATTAATAATTAAATTAATTAAATAACATCATGCTTAATTAAATTATTCATTTAATTCAATAAGCTCACATAATCACATACATGAATAATAAAATTCTCTACATTAATTTAATAAATGTAACACATATGATTAAATTAATTTATCACAATTGCATCAATTAATTATTAAATCTAATAATTAAATCGTCAAAAAATATTTATTTACTTCAATAAATATTAAAATTAAATTATAAATTTCTCGTTCGTCACAGAATTAAATGGTTTTTAATTAACAAAAATGCAAAATAAATTCCGAAAAATTATTTTAAAGTCTGAAAAATAGTTTTTAATTATTTTGAGTATATTTCATAAATATTTAATATTTTTAGAATATAAATGGTATTTAATTTATTTAATTATAATATTAAATAAATTATTTAAAAGTGATTTTAATACATAAAAAATCGTGAAAAATTATATTATGATATAAGAAAATATTTTAAGTTATTTTCAATGACTTTTGATATTTTTTGATGAATTTTATTAATTAATCAATATTAATGATAATTAGTTTATTTAATAAATATATTAACTAAATTATAAAAAAATAGAATTAATGATTTATAAATCATATAAAAATGATTTAAATGTTAGAAAAATATTATAAGTTATAAAATATAACTTTTGATATTTTGTCATGAAAATATTAATATTTTAATATTAATAGCAATTGTCGGATAAAGAATTTCGACTATTAATAAATTATTTGAGATAATAGTTAAGTGTTTAGACAGATTTTAATTGAACTTAAACTCGAATTTTGTCCGACTAGACCGTCAGTAATAACCAAGAATTTCTGTGGTGTATTGTAACTAAATATATTAAATAATCTGTAATATCTTATGGATGGTTAAGTGATTATGTGAATAATATGCTCTAATATTTAAAGGAAGTCTCACTAATAAGTTATATAAGTTAGTGAACTAGCCTAAGTATTTTAATAATCTAGGAAATAGATTTAAGGTGCTAAACCCTAGCTAAGTACTCAATAAACTTTAATACGACAAGTCTAATTGGGTTATGTAAGTTAATTAACATTATTGATTGATGTGAATGTGTAAATATCAATAATAATGAATAATAGTTCATGTGATAATAGGATTAATATTACTAAAGATGACAAGTAATTTAAACAAGCCCAATAATTTATTTAAGCATTGGACTTGTAGATAATTTGATTGTTAAGCTAGCCCACTATTAAAATTTAATGGGCAAGTATGCTAGTAGCACAATTATTTAATTGTGGAGGTCCAAGTTCATGTTATTTAGTAAGTCAAATAGTGAATTAAAAGTCCAATAGGTTATTGGTGGAAAGCCCAAAACATCTTTTATAATGGCCCAACTTGTAGCCCAATTGATGAGGGTACTATAGACATTTTGTATGCTAGATATTTCAATAAAAACAAAAGTAAAACATGGAGATTGTGAGGCCACATGGCCGGCCAAGCAAGAGGAAAAAAGGGGGGATGAATGTCATCATTGCATGCTTCTAATTTTCCAAAGATAAGTTCAAGATTGGCTAGGTGTCACTTTGTTTGTGGAGCCACCTACATTGTCAATATCCCATATATCTAAGTAATGAGTAGAGAGCGAGGAAGATATATGAAGATATTGGAGAAATATCTTTCCATACATATTTTATATCTATACATTACAATCCAACAAAAATCTAATCACATTGTCTTTCTTCTTTTACTTTACTTCATTTATCTTACTTTCCATTAAGCTAGTAAAGCAAAAACATAAGAGAGAGAGAGAGAGAGAGAGAGAGAGAGAGAGAAATTCGTTGGAAAGAGGAAGAAGGAGGAGGAAGAGTTCCACTCTTGATGCACACTAAGTTCATCCTATACTTTGGAAGGGAAATAATGTGTGCCCAAAAATCAAGGTGAAAACTAATCTAGCTTATTTTTTTTATTTTGTTTGATTTTGGAGATCTAAAGTTTATGATCTAGAGGTCGAAAACCCTCTATCTACTTATTTTATATGGTTTCATGTATGGATCTAACATATTTGAGTGTTAAAAAGTAAATCAAAAGGATAGAAGAGAAACTAGTTTTGTTTTGTTAGAAAACTCTACTTTTTTTCACTTCCTTTGATTGACTACCGTTTTTGATCTACACCTTCTTTTTGTAATCCGTCAAAGAGGGGTGATAGATATGTAAGTTAACTACTAAACTCAAGTGGTAGCACTCAAAAATGTTTAGTACACAAGTTGTAGCGACGGTTTTAGGAAAAACAGTTTTGTCTTTAGAAAGAAAAACAAACTATTTTTGGACAATCAATACTAGGGACAGTTTTGTCATTTTTTTGGCATTTAAAATTTCTGGAAAAATTTGGGATGTTAGTATGATGAGTTATCTTTCAAACCCAAGTGGAATCACCTAAAAAGGAGTTGTAGATTTCTGTATGGACTGATTTTAGCAAAGTAGGTAAAAGAGGAAAAGTCCAAAAATAATCTGCCCAAAATTTTGCAAGGGCAGTTTCGGCCATTTAAATTATGGACTAAATTCCAGCCTTTTGGGACATGAAAATATATGACATAAAGTAGCTCCTGTCCAAAAATGAGCTCATTCCGACTTAAAATGGCCAAGTTATGACCATTTCAATATTTAGGTTTTTCGGATGAAAATTGCTATAACCGGAGTTCTATAACTCCAATGACCAAGAAATTTAAACTGGAGGGTCACGTTAACATGTATAAGATTATGCCAAGAGATGGGAATTTCTGGAGTTGTGCATGATGGGGCTAATTTCTTAAGCCACACACTAAAAATAATTTTTGAAAAATACTAAAATAAATTGAAAAATTTTGAAAAAATACTTTTTGTGCATGAAATACATGTATATATGTATGGCCAAAAGATAGAAAAATAATAAGTTGATTTGGTATTTTCGTAAAGGAGATATGGAATCCAGCTTGCTGGATTGAAGGATTTAGAATCCAGGCTTGCTGGATTAAAGGATTTAGAATCCAGGCTTGCTGGATTGAAGGATTTGGAATCCAGGCTTGCTGGATTGAAGGATTTAGAATCCAGGCTTGTTGGATTGAAGGATTTAGAATTCAGGCTTGCTGGATTGAAGGATTTAGAATCCAGGCTTGCTAGATTGGAAGTTTGTTGAATCTAGTTTGCTGGATTAGCCAATCCAGGTGGCTGGATTGCATGTTTGAATAATCTAGACTATGATATTAGTATTCAGCTTAATAGATTATAAGGAAGAGCTAATAAAAGGAAAAGATTAAGTGTTAAATCATAAGGAATATGATAAAGTAATTAAATTATTATCAAAGAATGATAATAATAAAGATGTTTTCAGGTAATTGATTATGTGGTTATGTGTTAACCAAATTACTAATAGAGTAATTGTATTATGATATAAAGTATGATATGCTGATTGTAAGATCAATCTTAACAATGATAGGTCTTTACAATAAAGAGATTAAATTAAATTGTGTAGCAGTAGATCGTAGTCGAGGCAAGTTCTCTAACTCAAGCTTGAGTTATTCTTTTCAAAGCATGTTAGTGAATAATTATTGTTTATTATTCACATCTATATTGATTATTGATACTCGCACTCGGTGCAATTAAATTCCTGTTCTATTATTATTGAACTGTGAATTAGTTAAAGTTCCTTTATATGTGAACTGTTTAAGATATGGATCTATGCACATTGTATCAGCTAGATCAAGTATGTTTAAATTTGTTAAATCAAATATGTTGTTTAAAGCTGTTCTTCACCAATTGATTTGGTAAGGACTCAAGACTGAGAAAAAGAACAAGTTGATTAAAGCATTATTGAAAAACAATTATTGCTCGTACATTAAGTGTTTATGCATAATACACCGGGTATGAAAGGCTGATCCCCTTGATTACCAAAACTTATTAAAAGGACCAGTTTAAATACTGACAACCTTAGCATATGTTCATGGTCATTATGACCACTCAGTATCTGTTATTCAATTGTTCGAATATTCAGTTATCAAGACTTAATTCATGTTCTTTCACAATTAATTTCTATTGTTGAACATTGAACGATAAATTTCTTGCTAATCATGATATATCTTCTTTGTACTTAAACTTGTTAAGCAAATTAGTTGCTTACTCTTGCTATATCATGACATTTATTTCAGCTAAGCCAGAGAGTTCAATTAAGAAGGACAAGGGCAAGGGAAAGGTCTAAGAATAGTTATTATAAATGTTTAAGTATCATGAAATACTACGTTTGATGTTTATGTAAACCTTTTGTGTTACTTTATGTAACTTAAGTAAGGTATATTTATGTTAAGATAATAGACCTTGGGATATTGTATAAGACTTTATTATAATGAACAACGTATGTTTATTATTCTGCAATAGTATATAGAATGCTTATGTTGATGATGGTTAGTGAGCACCAAATCCGGGGTTGAGAACTCGAATTTGAGGCTATCACAAACTGGTATCAAAGCTGTAGGTTATAAACTTTAAGATGTGAAACTTAGGTTATAACCTTAGAAGAAAACTCGTATAGAGTATGCTAAGAGGTGGATTGTGGAGATTCATCTAGTATAGAGTGTACATAATAAAATATTGTTTCATTTTATCAATGAATATATTTTATTGTGATACTGATGTTGTGTTTGTTTGGTTATAGGATACCTGAGGAAGGTCAAGGTAGCCATACAGTCGAGCAAGAGCCGTTAGATCTGGTAGAGGATCATGCTGTTAGTGACGAGCGTAACGAGGATGTGATGGAGGTTTTGTTTGAAAATAACATGGCGCTGGAGAATTGAGTGACAGAGTTAGAGCAGGAGAATGCCACTCATCAGTTTACTGAAACTCAATACAAGGAACTGGCATATCAAGCTCAGAACGAGCTTGCTGAGATGAAGATATAGTTGCAGGAGCAGACGACCTTGGCTACTCATATGGTTGCCAAGAATGCTGAGCTGAGAGAGATATTAGAACAAGAGCAGAATAAGTTTGCGATATTGACTATTGAGCATCAGGCATTGCACCTGAGGTTTGACTTAGAGATTGCTGATAGGATCCGAGTTGAGGATGCTTGGGTATGAGCAGCGAGAAGAGTGGATCAGTTAGAGGTTGAGGCAGAGGTTGGACGGGTTAGGATGGAGTCCTTGGGACGGGCTTTAGATGTAGCCTATACTGGTCCCCAAGAAAGAGTGAGGAGATCCTTTGAGATAGGCAAGTCAAGTCGAGCTGTTAGACGTCGACTTATGGATGGACTCTTTCCACTAGAGCAGGAGCATTCAGGCGCACCCTCTCTAGACGCGCAGTGATAGTTTATTAGCTTTCTATTGTATATAGATGCAGTAGGACCACTTTTGTTTATTAGGGTTTTATGCTTGATGTAAACCTCAGACTGTGTGAGGTAGTATGTAAATATGATGTATTCCCATCTTAGGTGTGTAGGGGAGTATGTCTTTTGGTAGATCCCATCTTTTGATGTTTAAAAATGGGATAGTTAGCGTTTATAAAAATATGCCAAGTATGTAAGTATTTGACGCTAAAATTTGGTATATGAATATAAATGCATTATTATAATTACATGTTGGATCAAATAGAAAAGTATTAAGAATTAAAATTAGAAGCTATCTGTTTGAAAAGTCAGTAAATTGAATATGTTAATTCGGCAAGCTGAATGTGTTATTCAGCAAGCTGAATATGATATTCAATAAGCTGAATGTGTTATTTAGCAAGCTGAATATGTTAATTAAGTAAGATGAATATGTTAATTCAGCAAGCTGAATTAGTCAATTCAGTAGGTTGAATTCGTTAATACAACATTATGATAATATGATTGTTAGAGTTTAAATTACATACTATATTTTAAACACTTAGAAGATATATCATATAATTAAACTCGATGTAATAAATTACGGTTTTGTTTAATCAGATAATGCCACCAAGACGTCAAAATCGTAACCAGAGGGAGGAACGTTCTGTGAACAATGAAAGGAATCAAGATGACCCAATGCAGAACTTTGCTGATATGATAGCTCAACCTATACGAACTCGTACACCTACAGCAAGGGGGCAAACAAATAATAGATCGGCAAATTTTAAAGATTTTAAATCTGTAGGACAACCAGAATTCAGCGGAACTACGGACCCCATAGCAGCTCAAACATGGGTGAAAGAGATGGAAAAGGCCTTTATCATTGCAAGGGTAGCCGAAGAGCAAAAGACGACTTTTGCTACCTACTTGATGAAATGTGAGGCTAATTACTGGTGGGAGACGAACCAGCTAGAGCAAGAACGGAGGGAGTGACATGGACTGGGTTTAAGGAGTTATTCTTCAAAACTTATTTCTCCGAGACCATGCAAGCCAGAATGGAAGTGCAGTTTCTTGAATTAAAGCAAGAAAACATGTCAGTTGCCGAATATACAGCAAAATTCAATAAGTTAGCCAGATTCGCACGTCATCAGGTGGATACAGAACTATGAAAGGCACGTAGGTTTGAAAATGGGTTGAGGCCGTGGATTCACAGCAAAGTTGCAGTGTTGCAAATTACTACATTCTCAGCACAGTTAGAAAAAGCCATTATTGCAGAAGGTAGTAGTGAGGCAGTTTCTAGATTCAACCGAGAGAAGAATAAAAAGAAGATTGAAGGTGGACATCAGGGTGCCAGTAGTGGTGGCAGTAACAGCAAGAAACGCAAGTGGAACAATAGTGGCAATGAATCAGGAACGCAACAAGGGAATACTCAGCAGAAGAAGGCAGCGTGTTCAAAGTGTGAGAAGAATCACGCTGGAGAGTGTATGAAAGGGAAAAACGTTTGTTATAATTGTGGTCAGGAAGGACATATTTCACCAAATTGTCCTAAACCGAAGAAAGGTGGTTGTTTTTCTTGTGGAGGAACGGGGCATCGATTCAAGGATTGTCCATTGAAGAAGAATACAGATGGAGGAAGTGAAAACAAGAGCAGTTCTACAAAGTTAACCATTGGAGGACCAGTTCAGCAGAGCAAGCCGATAGCTCGAACGTTCAACATGACTGTGCAAGATGCAGTTGTATCAAAGGAGGTGGTGTCAGGTATTATTCCAAACAATAATATAAATGCCTACGTATTATTTGATTCGGGAGCTACCTGTTCATTTGTGTCTAATGAATTTGCTAGAAGATTAAACTTACCATGTGAAAAGTTAAAGAACCCAATGAATATAGAAGTTGCAAACAAAGAAGTGATCCCTATAGAGTTTATCCATAACAACTGCGGTGTGGAAATAAGGGGACATAAGTTAAGCGTGAATTTGATTCCGATATGCTTAGGAGAATTTGATGTTATCATAGGGATGGATTGGTTGTTTAACCATGAGGCAGTTATAGATTGCTAGAAAAAGAGCATACAGCTTAAGACACCAGATAAGTCTAATGTTGTATTTTATGGTAGCAAGTCGCCAAGGCAAACAAGTTGTCTGACGATGATGCAGACCAGGAGGATGCTACGAAAAGGATGTGAAGGTTATTTGGCTCATGTAGTGGATACACGAGTTGTGAATTCGGACATGGGGCAGATACCTATAGTTAATGAGTTTGGGGATGTCTTTCCAAAAGAACTTCTGGTACTTCCTCCAGACAGAGAAATAGAGTTTGTGATTGATTTAGGTGTTGTTTGTTTACATCTGATTGCCTCTTAATGGACTGTATCTTATTCGCTAAGAGGCATGATGCTGTTTGTTTTATTTTTTGTTACCTCTGAATGCCTCTTAATCGGTAAGACAGAAAATGAAATCTTAATAATTAAGAGGTACCTCTTAATGAAATTTTTTTGATAATTTTTTTTTATATAAATATTTTCAACAATATTATGCACTCATTTTTATTAAATTGAATATTTAAAATTATTAAATAAAATTTTACCCTTTAAAATAGTAAAATAGTATCATTAAGAGACAACTTATTTTTTAGTTATCAAATAATTTTTTAGATTCAGACCTCATAACCATTCAGATGATCTAATTTATTAAGACATCATAATCATTCAGATCTTAATTCTCAGATTTATCAAACACAACCTTAGTACCAGGGATAGCGCTGATATCAAAAGCGCCGTATCGAATGGCTCCTGTAGAAATGGAAGAGTTGATGATCCAGCTACAAGAGTTGTTGGATAAGAAGTACATCCAACCTAGTGTATCTCCGTGGAGAGCACCGGTGTTGTTTGTAAAGAAGAAAGATGGTTCGATGAGGTTGTGTATGGATTATACAGAGCTGAATAAGGTGACAATCAAGAACAAGTATCCGTTACCGAGAATAGACGATCTGTTTGATCAACTTAAGGGAGCGAGATGTTTTTCGAAGATTGACCTGAGAACTGGTTATCATCAGTTGAAGGTGAGAACATAGGATGTTCCAAAAACAGCATTTAGAACTCGTTATGGTCATTATGAGTTCTTAGTGATGTCGTTTGGACAGACAAATGCGCCAGTTGCTTTTATGGACTTGATGAACAGAGTATTTAAACCGTATTTGGATAAATTTGTGGTGGTATTCATTGACGACATTTTGGTGTATTCAAAGACTGAAGAGGAGCATGCTGAAAATCTATGGATGGTGTTGGTAACGTTGAGAAGAGAGAAGCTATATGCAAAATATTCAAAGTGTGAGTTCTGGTTGAAGAGAGTTCAATTTCTGGGGCATGTCATCGATAACGAGGGAATTTCTGTTGATCCAGCGAAAGTAGAAGCGGTGAAAAATTGGGGACAACCGAAGACACCGACAGAGATCCGAAGTTTCTTGGGATTGGCAGGATATTACCGAAGGTTTATTCAGGATTTCTCGAAGATAGCAACACCATTAACTAATCTGACGAGGAAGACTGTTAAGTATGTGTGGACAGAGAAGTGTGAACAGAGTTTTCAAGAATTGAAGAAAAGATTAAGTGAAGCACTTCTGTTATCTTTACCAGATAGTATATAGGGTTTTACAGTGTATAGTGATGCGTCACACAAGGGACTGGGTTACGTATTAATGCAAAATGGTAAAGTCATTGCGTACGCGTCACGACAATTAAAAGACTATGAGAAGGGATACCCTACCCATGACCTTGAATTGGCTGCGGTAGTATTTGCCCTTAAGATTTGGAGACATTATCTCTACAGAGAAAAGTGTGAGATATACACAGATCACAAGAGTCTGAAGTACATCTTTACACAATAGGAGTTAAACATGAGGCAGAGGAGATGGTTAGAATTGATCAAGGACTATGATTGTGATATTCTATATCATCCGGGAAAGGCTAATGTAGTGGCAGTTGCTTTAAGCAGAAAGAACCAAGAAAAAATGTTTGTATTAACAGACCATGAAGAGTTAGTAAGAGAAATGGAGAAAATGGAGTTGGAGGTGAAAAATCCGAAGAATTCTGATAAAGTAATAGAAATGGAAGCAAGTCCAACTTTATTAGACAAAGTGAAAGAATCACAAGGGAATGATGAAGAATGTGGTAACATAAAGAAGCGGTTGGCTGAAGGCGAAGACCTGAAGTATAAGATCAATGACACTGGATTGCTGAGATTTGAAGGAAGAATTTGGGTAACTGCAGTACCCAAATTAAGAGAAGAGATTCTTCAAGAAGCGCATAATACGAGATACTCAATACACCCAGGAAGAACGAAGATGTATCAAGATTTGCGTCAACATTATTGGTGGCCAAACATGAAGAGAGAGGTTGCTGAATGCGTCAGCCGCTGTTTAACTTGTCAGAGAGTCAAGGCAGAGCATCAGCGACCAAGTGGACTATTACAGCCATTGGAAATTCCAGAATGGAAATGGGAGCACGTCACGATGGATTTTGTGGTAGGACTTCCAGCGACACAGAAGGGTTATGACGCTCTATGAGTGATTGTAATAACCCGATATTTTCTATATAAATAAATAAGAAATTTTGTGAATAAATTTTTTTTTTATTAAGGATGAGGATTTGTACAAGATTATGTGTATGTGTATCTATGTGGTAAATAAAAATATATTTATTACATAAATATTTACAAATAAATTTATTTTAGAATTATTGATTTTTATAAAGTATATTCCTATAATAATTAATTTATAGTAGAAATACTTTATTAACTATTTTCCATGAAAATATAATCATATATTTTTTTAAATAATATATGGAGTGATTTTTAGAATAAATATAATAATTATTTTATTATATGAATTTAGTATAGGTTATTAAGTTAATTATTTTACCTTAATTATTAAGGTTAAATATGGCAGATAAATCAGATATGGAATCCAAACCCTAATTTTGGATTATTGTCAAGGTATGAGAATAATAATATAATATTAAGTATATTTTGATTTTTCAGTGCTATAAATATGTACAGTATATTTGTATTGATAATGATTGGTCAATTATGGTATTTAATTTCAAAACCCTAATTTAAAACTTGAATTCGAGTTCGAAGCTTTTTGGTAACTGTGAATTATGAGATTAAGACTGTGATATAACTGTGTTATATATTTTATGTTGTGTATTAAGTAATTAATTAGGTAAACACTAATTAAAGTTTTAGAAACCCTAATAAATTTATTAAAAACCCTATTTTAAGTGTTAAACCCTAGTTTGAAACTCAATTATGAGTTCGAGATTATTATGTAGCGATGTTATGTGATTTTATGCATAATTAGGTAAACCCTAATTAACATTTTGAAATATTAATTTTTAGAAACCCTAATTTCTATAATTAGTAACCCTAATTAGAAATTATAAAACTTAATTACCAATTTGTAAACCCTAATTGCTATTTTAGCAAAGTTAACGCTAATTTTATGATTTAAACCCTAATGTTCCTGTATAAAGTAATTATAAAATTAATCATAATTAGAAAATTCTAATTTCAAAATTTTAGAAACTAAAAGTTATTAAATTTTTATTTTATTTTATTTTTGAGCAAACCCTAAATTGGAAATCCTAGACTTTTGCTAAAATGACTCAAACCCTAAACCCTAACCCTAAACCCTAAGGGTTTGCATGATTACAAGTATGCCATTAAATTATCAAGCCCAAGGTCCAAAATGCCCTTATTTGTAATTTTTATTTATTTAGCTTACTTGTGTATCTTGCCAAGATTGGAGTTGTTCACCAACTCTAGATTACTCCACATGCTCAAAAATCTCAGTAGATCAACCACACATTTCAGCCATACATGCACCATACACTTCTATTTATAGATTGGAAGAGAGAGAAATAACATTTGTTACTTTCATTTTTCATAACACTCAAACTAAGCTCTCTCTCTCTCTAACCATCAAAATACACAAGTATATTAGTCCCAAATCAAAGCCCCACGTTTACCATAAACAGATCAGCAACACAAAATAAGAAAATTTTCAAAGAAAGGTATGAACGAACCCTAGAATTTCTGTCCAACGATGCTGTGTTAGATGTTAATTTTTTTGTGTTAAACATGTTATATAAGGTGTCTAGGGATGATCTGGGTTGCTAGATGTTAGATCCATAACATCTAGAGGCTCGGATTTGAAGATTTGCAAAATCTAAAAAAAATAAAATTTTAGTCTTCTGACAGTGAATGTCAGTCCTTATATCTCGGTGATCTGTATAGATTTTGGTGTTTTGAAAGCTTTTAGTTGTAGTCGTGTATGTGTTCTTTAGTCTGAAAGTTGAATCAAGGTCATATCTTGATCAGATTGCATGTTATTATTGGTCAAAGGTCGTTGACCGACCATGACCAGACCAATTCTGGGTAACCCAGAAACTAATTTGCAGTGTCTGACAACATTTTGTCAAGCTCGTACCTGTAATGTTATTGATGTTCTGATGTTGTTATTTAGTACATCTTGTAGCATGTTAGTTGTACTATAGATCCATGCTTTTAAATCCCTTAAACATCAAATTGATTTAACATAGTGGCCGGTCAAAGTAGGTAAATTGTTCACGGATTCGGTTTTCTGGGTAACCTAGAAAACCTATGAGCACAGTTTCTGACGAGGTTTGACCGGTCTGGATCTGACGATTTTGTTATGTTTTTTGTTGATATTATGTGATAGATCTACTCTCCTACATGTTAGCTACACACTACCGGTTTTAAATCACAAAAATATTACGAGATTAACAAGTTGTGGAAGCCCAAAACGAGCCAGTCAAACTGTTCTTCATTTCTGGGTAACCCAGAAAATGAAGAACAGCTCTGACAGCTTGTTCAAGGCTACAGATCTCGTTGGTTATGCATGTTTTGATGATGTTGTTTGTGGGATCGAGTAATCTTGTATTTGTACTACATTCTCTGATCAACAAAACACCCAGAAACACAACACACACTAGATTATGATTGGTCAAAGTAAGTAACTCGGAAACTGGCTATGCATTTCTGGGTTTGGCCAAGAACATGAAGAACACCTATAGCGACGGTTCTGTCGCTATAGGTTGTCTTTAGCGACAGATAATATACTATTTTCCGGAAATTAATAAAAAATAAAAAAAAATTAGTTTTAAATTATTAAAAATACAAAATAAATTATAAAAAATTATTTTAAATTCCTAAAATTAGTTTTTTATTATTTTAAATATATTTCATAAATATTTAATATTTTTGAAATATTAAAAGTATTTAATTTATTTAATTATAATATTAAATAAATTATTTAAAAATGATTTTAATATTAGAAAAATCATTAAAAATTATATTATGATATAATAAAATATTTTAAGTTATTTTTAATGACTTTTAATATTTTGTGGTAAATTTAATTAATAAATTGATATTAATGGTAATTAATTTATTTACTAAATGAATTAAATAAATTAATTAAAAATGATTTTATTATATTAAAAAAAATTATTTTAAAATGAAAATAAAGTGTTTAAAAATATTTTAAGTTATAAAATATAACTTTTAATATTTAAAGAATAATTTCGTTAATAATTAAATATTAATGATTATTAAGTTATTACTAATAATATTAAATTTATTTAATATTTATATTAAGTAAATAGTTTATAAATGGTTTTATTAATTTAAAAATCATTTAAAAGGGATATAAATGAATTAAAAATATTTTAAGTTATACTTAATGACTTTTAATATTTTGATAAATGAAACATTAATACTTTAATATTAATGATAATTATTTAAAAATGATTTTAAATGTTTTAAAAATCATTTAAGGGTAATATTAATACTTTAAAAGTATTTTGAGTTATTATACATAACTTTAATATTTTGGAAATGATTTCATTAATAGTTTAATACTAATTAAATATTAATGATAATAGAATTGATTGGTATTTAAATCATTTAAATATGATTCCGGTGTTTGAAAATTTATGATAAATTATAATTAATGTTTTAAAATTTTATTGAGTCATTTAAAAATAATATGACTGATACATACTGATGTTAAGTTATAAAATAGAGTCTTAGACTCGATAATTACCCGATAAAATTGTCGGTAGACCGACATGTTTCAGAAATTGATATGGACTTAGATAATGCGATTAGATAAGTGATTATTTGTGATTCAATGGTTGTTAAATTTATATGTTAATGTGATTAGGTTATGTGTTGACTGCAATAAGCAGTGTTATGTGTTATAGTATGTTGTTCTAATCGAACGAACTATCTTATTAATGATAGGTCGTGAGATAAGCGATAGATTTTAATTACAAGTTGTAAGCAGCGCTTCAGGCAAGTATCTAACCTTTGCATTTTCTTTATGCAATGGATGTGAGTAAGAATATTTCTAAACTATATTATTATTGTACATATTATGAACTTTATATTATATAAGCTCATTGAATATCAACATGTTAGTATATGATAATTCGGATATATATATTCTGTTTGTTAATTTCTAGAAATGGTTAAACAAGTGTCCCCACTTGGATAATCATTGTATTTAATCACATGTTGATATACCTTTGTCAATTACCCGTATACAGATATATTAAATTATAGATTATTGTTGAACAGGATAAAACCTTTGATTTAGAACCCAGACAGGTATGAACATCCCTACATGGGAAAATTTTTATGCGCTCCGGCGGACAAAGGATGAACGATAATATCGTTCTAGCAATGTAGTATTGATCAATGCAGGGCATAACGGGCTGATCACCCTCGTGCCCGTAAGTTATGACGGTTTACAGATGAATTTCTGTTTAACTTTTTCGAAAATGAAAACAATGTTCATGGCATGTCACCATAACCCCAGTTATAGTCATTATGTAGTTTCAAAAATTTGAAAGAAAGTTGTTATGTTATTATTATTGGTCCAGAATACTTCACAACTATTGACTTGTTGTAGAAGAATAGTACAAAGAAAACATTTAAATCCTTTCAGCTTATATATATATATATATATATATATAATTGTTGTTACTTGCTGGGCACTCAAATGCTCATCCTTGCTTAAATTTAAATGTTTTCAGCTAAGTGCGAACGATCAGAGAACTCTGCTAAGAACAAAGGAAAAAGGGAAGGTTGCTGAATGAACGAATTACTATGTTATGTAATAGTTTAATGTTATTAATACAATTATGATATATATTATCTATCATGGGTTGTAATGAATGTTTAAAGGTTACGTACTTGGGAGTTAGACTCTGATAATTATGTAAATTAATTTGATCTTTTATATTATTGTTATTATTATTAGTATTTTTCCGCTCATAGAAATGGTATCGTGAAGAACCGAGTTCGAGTTTCAAGTATCTGAGTTTGGGGTCCTCACAGGTTGGTATCAGAGCTATAGGGTTAAAAAAAACCTTAGGTGGGTTAGACCTTAGGCTATAACCTTAGAACAGAGGGAAACGTTCAAAATATAAATAACTCATATAGAGTTTAAAAAGAGATGAATTGACTAAATTCATCGTCAAACTAAATAAAAGATAACTTGTATAAAACTCTTATTTGTTGTGTGTATATACTATATGCTAATTAGGATAATCTATGTGTGTAGATGTCAGGTGAAAAAGGATTCGATTACCCTCGGATCGTAAAGAAGGAGCCCATATCGAAGCCGATAGCTGACATAGAGGCTAACAATGAAAATAACTCAGAAGATGTGGTTATTGTAGAAAATATAGTACCAGATCCGGAGATGGTGGAGCTGACAGATAGAGATTCAGACACTAAAGTTGGAGCTGATCAAGCATCAACAGAGGTGCAGAATCTGAAGAACAAGGTTTCTTCTCTGGAAAGGCTGTGGGAGATAGAAAGGTTGTTGAATAGTCAGTTGCGTCAAGCGTTAATAGAAATATTAGAAGGACAAGATAAGCTTAAAATCTAAATTGGTCAGATGGGAGCCACAAGCAGCACATCGTGTGCAGCTCCGGATAAGAAGGGGAAAAGAAAGATAGAAGACCATGACTTAGGAAAATCCAATAAGAAGAAATGGAAAAGAATATGTTATCTTTGCGGCTATAAAGGACATACCACTCCGTACTGTCCTGACTACAAAAAAGGAGTATGTTATGTCTGTGGTATAGAAGGTCATCAGGCGAGAGAATGTCCAAGGAAAAGGTGTAATAAATAGGTAGTATATGTTCTGTTGTGTAGGAGTGTTTAATATAATACATATGATAAGTATGTTTGTGTAATGTAATGTTTCCAACTTTTGTATTAAGTCAAGACTGTAAATCCCGACTTTTGAGGTCAAAAAGGGATAGCTGAAGTTCAAAGCATTTTGTGCTATGTAAAATATTCGTTAAATGAATATGAATCTATGTTTGAGAAATGATGAAATAAGTTTAAAATATTAAACTTATGTGATAAGGTTTAGAATGTAAGTTAAATTATGATTTTTTTCAATCAGATAATGCCGACAAGACGTCGAACTCGCAATCAAAGGGCAGAGGAATCTGTCAACAACGTTGAGGGACAACAACAACCAGATCCGATGCAGTAATTTGCGAACATGTTAGCTCAGGCTATGCAACAGGGAATACCGGTCGCTGGAAACCAACCGGGCAATCGCTTAGCGAACTTCAAAGACTTTAAGGCTGTAGGACCACCAGAATTTAGAGGTACAACTGACCCTGTAGAAGCTCAAATTTGGGTTAAGGAAATTGAAAAAGCATTTATGGTAGCTAGGGTAGATGAGGGGCAGAAAACTGCTTTTGCCACCTACATGATGAAGGGGGAAGCAAATTTTTGGTGGGAAGCGAATCAGGCTAGGGCAAGAGAAGCTGTAGTCACAGGGGATAGATTTAAAACTTTGTTTTTCGAAAATTATTTTTCACCAAGTATGCAGGCGAGGATGGAGGTTAAATTTTTAGAGTTGAAGCAGGAGAATATGACGGTGTCTGAATACGCCGCCAAATTCAATGAGTTAGCTAGGTTTGCTCCGCATCAAGTTGATACGGAGGCTAGGAAACTAGAAGGTTTGAGCTGGGATTGAAACCCTGGCTCTATAACAAAGTGGCGGTGTTGCAAATTCCTACATTTACAGCACTCATGGAGAAAGCGATCATAGCTGAGGAGGGAAGTGAGGCCATGAGCCTTTACAATAAGGAGAGGAAAAATAAGGGTAAGATAGAAGGAGCTAGGAAGGTGGAAATTAATAGTGGGAGCAGGAGTGGTGATAGTAAGAGGAAGGTGAGCAGTTTTGCAAGTATACAAGTGAAACAGGAAGGTGTTAAGAAACAGATAGTGCCATGTAAGACATGTGGCAAGAATCATTCGGGGGAGTGTTTGCAAGGAAAATTTGTTTGCTATAAGTGCGGGCAGGAGGGCCATATCTCTCCCAACTGCCCCAATCCTAGGATGAATAGTAGATGTTTTATATGCGGATCGACAGAGCACAGGGTGAAAGATTGTCCAAAGAGGAGGGTGGAGACAGGAAGTGTGAACATGGGCACTGGCAGTGGAACTTTAGCAATCACAGGACCGACTTCGTCAAGCAAGCCAACAAAATCTACGGCAAGGGTCTACAACATGACAGTTCAGGATACGGTAGCAGCTGGCACTGGAACTCCAGGTATTATTCGTATGCCTTTTTATTTTCTTATGCATGATTTTCCTATATATAGTAAATTATTTTATAAAAAAATTTTGAGGAGGAATTTGAGTTCTGTTAGAAACTAATTTTTCGGTGTAATCAGAAAGACAAGCTTCATTGGAATAGTTAAAGAACAGTTCGATTAAAGCTGATCGAGATTTACTTACAATAATTGTGTACGCTATGTGACCGTGTATGTATAGGTTTTAAAACGGTGATTCCGAGGACGGAATCTTTATAAGGGAGGGTGAATGTAACAACCCGATATTTTCTATATAAATAAATAAGAAATTTTGTGAATAATTTTTTTTTATTAAGGATGAGGATTTGTACAAGATTATGTGTATGTGTATATATGTGGTAAATAAAAATATATTTATTACATAAATATTTACAAATAAATTTATTTTAGAATTATTGATTTTTATAAAGTATATTCCTATAATAATTAATTTATAGTAGAAATACTTTATTAACTATTTTCCATGAAAATATAATCATATATTTTTTTAAATAATATATGGAGTGATTTTTAGAATAAATATAATAATTATTTTATTATATGAATTTAGTACAGTTTATTAAGTTAATTATTTTACCTTAATTATTAAGGTTAAATATGGCAGATAAATCAGATATGGAATCCAAACCCAAATTTTAGATTATTGTCAAAGTATGAGAATAATAATATAATATTAAGTATATTTTGATTTTTCAGTGCTATAAATATGTACAGTATATTTGTATTGATAATGATTGGTCAATTATGGTATTTAATTTCAAAACCCTAATTTAAAACTTGAATTCGAGTTCGAAGCTTTTTGGTAACTGTGAATTATGAGATTAAGACTGTGATATAACTGTGTTATATATTTTATGTTGTGTATTAAGTGATTAATTAGGTAAACCCTAAATAAAGTTTTAGAAACCCTAATAAATTTATTAAAAACCCTATTTTAAGTGTTAAACCCTAGTTTGAAACTCAATTATGAGTTCGAGATTATTATGTAGCGATGTTATGTGATTTTATGCATAATTAGGTAAACCCTAATTAACATTTTGAAATATTAATTTTTAGAAACCCTAATTTCTATAATTAGTAACCCTAATTAGAAATTATAAAACTTAATTACCAATTTGTAAACCCTAATCGCTATTTTAGCAAAGTTAATGCTAATTTTATGATTTAAACCCTAATGTTCCTGTATAAAGTAATTATAAAATTAATCATAATTAGAAAATTCTAATTTCAAAATTTTAGAAACTAAAAGTTATTAAAATTTTATTTTATTTTATTTTTGAGCAAACCCTAAATTGGAAATCCTAGACTTTTGCTAAAATGACTCAAACCCTAAACCCTAACCCTAAACCCTAAGGGTTTGCATGATTACAAGTATGCCATTAAATTATCAAGCCCAAGGTCCAAAATGCCCTTATTTGTAATTTTTATTTATTTAGCTTACTTGTGTATCTTGCCAAGATTGGAGTTGTTCACCAACTCTAGATTACTCCACATGCTCAAAAATCTCAGTAGATCAACCACACATTTCAGCCATACATGCACCATACACTTCTATTTATAGATTGGAAGAGAGAGAAATAACATTTGTTACTTTCATTTTTCATAACACTCAAACTAAGCTCTCTCTCTCTCTAACCATCAAAATACACAAGTATATTAGTCCCAAATCAAAGCCCCACGTTTACCATAAATAGATCAGCAACACAAAATAAGAAATTTTTCAAAGAAAGGTATGAACGAACCCTAGAATTTCTGTCCAACGATGCTGTGTTAGATGTAAATTTTTTTGTGTTAAACATGTTATATAAGGTGTCTAGGGATGATCTGGGTTGCTAGATGTTAGATCCATAACATCTAGAGGCTCGGATTTGAAGATTTGCAAAATCTGGAAAAAATAAAATTTTGTCTTCTGACAGTGAATGTCAGTCCTTATATCTCGGTGATCTGTATAGATTTTGGTGTTTTGAAAGCTTTTAGTTGTAGTCGTGTATGTGTTCTTTAGTCTGAAAGTTGAATCAAGGTCATATCTTGATCAGATTGCATGTTATTATTGGTCAAAGGTCGTTGACCGACCATGACCAGACCAATTCTGGGTAACCCAGAAACTAATTTGCAGTGTCTGACAACATTTTGTCAAGCTCGTATCTGTAATGTTATTGATGTTCTGATGTTGTTATTTAGTACATCTTGTAGCCTGTTAGTTGTACTATAGATCCATGCTTTTAAATCCCTTAAACATCAAATGGATTTAACATAGTGGCCGGTCAAAGTAGGTACATTGTTCACGGATTCGGTTTTCTGGGTAACCCAGAAAACCTATGAGCACAGTTTCTGACGAGGTTTGACCGGTCTGGATCTGACGATTTTGTAATGTTTTTTGTTGATAGTATGTGATAGATCTACTCTCCTACATGTTAGCTACACACTACCGGTTTTAAATCACAAAAATATTACGAGATTAACAAGTTGTGGAAGCCCAAAACGAGCCAGTCAAACTGTTCTTCATTTCTGGGTAACCCAGAAAATGAAGAACATCTCTGACAGCTTGTTCAAGGCTACAGATCTCGTTGGATATGCATGTTTTGATGATGTTGTTTGTGGGATCGAGTAATCTTGTATTTGTACTACATTCTCTGATCAACAAAACACCCAGAAACACAACACACACTAGATTATGATTGGTCAAAGTAAGTAACTCGGAAACTGGCTATGCATTTCTGGGTTTGGCCAAGAACATGAAGAACACCTATAGCGACGGTTCTGTCGCTATAGGTTGTCTTTAGCGACAGATAATATACTATTTTCTGGAAATTAATAAAAAATAGAAAAAAATTAGTTTTAAATTATTAAAAATACAAAATAAATTATAAAAAATTATTTTAAATTCCAAAAATTAGTTTTTTATTATTTTAAATATATTTTATAAATATTTAATATTTTTGAAATATTAAAAGTATTTAATTTATTTAATTATAATATTAAATAAATTATTTAAAAATGATTTTAATATTAGAAAAATCATTAAAAATTATATTATGATATAATAAAATATTTTAAGTTATTTTTAATGACTTTTAATATTTTGTGGTAAATTTAATTAATAAATTGATATTAATGGTAATTAATTTATTTACTAAATGAATTAAATAAATTAATTAAAAATGATTTTATTATATTAAAAAAAATTATTTTAAAATGAAAATAAAGTGTTTAAAAATATTTTAAGTTATAAAATATAACTTTTAATATTTAAAGAATAATTTCATTAATAATTAAATATTAATGATTATTATGTTACTACTAATAATATTAAATTTATTTAATATTTATGTTAAGTAAATAGTTTATAAATGGTTTTATTAATTTAAAAATCATTTAAAAGGGATATAAATGAATTAAAAATATTTTAAGTTATACTTAATGACTTTTAATATTTTGATAAATAAAACATTAATACTTTAATATTAATGATAATTATTTAAAAATGATTTTAAATGTTTTAAAAATCATTTAAGGGTAATATTAATACTTTAAAGTATTTTGAGTTATTATACATAACTTTAATATTTTGAAAATGATTTCATTAATAGTTTAATACTAATTAAATATTAATGATAATAGAATTGATTGGTATTTAAATCATTTAAATATGATTCCGGTGTTTGAAAATTTATGATAAATTATAATAAATGTTTTAAAATTTTATTGAGTCATTTAAAAATAATATGACTGATACGTACTGATGTTAAGTTATAAAATAGAGTCTTAGACTCGATAATTACCCGATAAAATTGTCGGTAGACCGACATGTTTCAGAAATTGATCTGGACTTAGATAATGCGATTAGATAAGTGATTATTTGTGATTCAATGGTTGTTAAATTTATATGTTAATGTGATTAGGTTATGTGTTGACTGCAATAAGCAGTGTTATGTGTTATAGTATGTTGTTCTAATCGAACGAACTATCTTATTAATGATAGGTCGTGAGATAAGCGATAGATTTTAATTACAAGTTGTAAGCAGCGCTTCAGGCAAATATCTAACCTTTGCATTTTCTTTATGCAATGGATGTGAGTAAGAATGTTTCTAAAGTATATTATTATTGTACAGATTATGAACTTTATATTATATAAGCTCATTGAATATCAACATATTAGTATATGATAATTCGGATATATATATATTCTGTTTGTTAATTTCTAGAAATGGTTAAACAAGTGTCCCCACTTGGATAATCATTGTATTTAATCACATGTTGATATACCTTTGTCAATTACCCGTATACAGATATATTGAATTATAGATTATTGTTGAACAAGATAAAATCTTTGATTTAGAACCCAGACAGGTATGAACATCCCTACATGGGAAAATTTTTATGCGCTCCGGCGGACAAAGGATGAACGATAATATCGTTCTAGCAATGTAGTATTGATCAATGCAGGGCATAACGGGTTGATCACCCCCGTGCCCGTAAGTTATGACGGTTTACAGATGAATTTCTGTTTAACCTTTTTCGAAAATGAAAACAATGTTAATGGCATGTCACCATAACCCCAGTTATAGTCATTATGTAGTTTCAAAAATTTGAAAGAGAGTTGTTATGTTATTATTATTGGTCCAGAATACTTCACAACTATTGACTTGTTGTAGAAGAATAGTACAAGGAAAACATTTAAATCTTTTCAGCTTATATATATATATATATATATATATATATATATATATATATATATAATTGATGTTACTTGCTGGGCACTCAAATGCTCATCCTTGCTTAAATTTAAATGTTTTCAGCGAAGTGCGAACGATCAGAGAACTCTGCTAAGAACAAAGGAAAAAGGGAAGGTTGCTGAATGAACGAATTACTATGTTATGTAATAGTTTAATGCTATTAATACAATTATGATATATATTATCTATCATGGGTTGTAATGAATGTTTAAAGGTTACGTACTTGGGAGCTAGACTCTGATAATTATGTAAATTAATTTGATCTTTTATATTATTGTTATTATTATTAGTATTATTCCGCTCATAGAAATGGTATCGTGAAGAACTGAGTTCGGGTTTCAAGTATCCGAGTTTGGGGTCCTCACAGTGATTGTCGACCGTCTTACAAAGTCAACACACTTTTTGCCGATCAAGATTAGGTATAATTTGGATCAGCTAGCAAAATTGTATATCAAGGAAATTATTTCAAGACATGGAGTGCCAGTATCAATCGTGTCTGATAGATATCCACGCTTCACATCAAACTTTTGGAGGAATCTTCAAGAAAGAATGGGGACACAATTAAGATTGAGTACTGCGTATCGTCCACATATAGATGGGCAAAGCGAGAAAACGATTCAAACATTAGAAGACATGCTCAGAGCCTGTGTGATGGATTTCAAGGGAAGCTGGGAAGATCATCTTTCATTAGTGGAGTTTGCGTATAACAATAGTTATCATGCAAGCATTGGAATGCCGCCGTATGAAGCCCTGTATGGGAGAAAATGCAGAATGCCCTTATGTTGGGACGAGGTAGGTGAAAGAAGATTGTTAGGGCCAAAATTGGTGTAGCAAACTGTGGAGATCATCAAAGTGATAAGAGCGCGACTGGTAGCAGCTCAGGATCGACAAAAGAAGTACGCAGATATTCATCGCAAGAAAAGAGATTTTGAAGTGGGAAGCTACACATTTTTGAAGGTATCTCCTTGGAAAGGGATGATAAGGTTTGGGAAGAAAGGTAAACTAAGTCCAAGGTTTATTGGACCGTTCGAAATACTGAAGAAGATAGGGGAAGTAGCGTACGAGGTAGCTCTACCTCCTAAACTGGAACATGTTCATAATGTGTTTCATGTATCAGTGTTACGTCCGTACAAGCCAGATTACAAGCATGTGATATCTTACGAGCCGATTCAAGTCGAGAAGGACTTATCATACGAGGAGGTTCCTATAGAAATTTTGGATAGGAAAGAGCATAAATTAAGAAATAAGGTTATACACTTTGTCAAAGTGCTTTAGAGGAACCACAATGCTGATGAAGCTACGTGGAAACTTGAAGAAAAGATGAGAAAGAATTATCCTAATCTTTTTGAGTAACCTTAAAGAAATTCCGGGGACGAAATTTCTATAAGGAGGGGAGAATGTAATAACCAAGAATTTCTGTGGTACATTGTAACTAAATATATTAAATAATTTGTAATATCTTATGGATGGTTAAGTGACTATGTGAATAATATGCTATAATATTTAAAGGAAGTCTCACTAATAAGTTATATAAGTTAGTGAACTAGCCTACGTATTTTAATAATCTAGGAAATAGATTTAAGGTGCTAAACCCTAACTAAGTACTCAATAAACTTTAATAAGACAAGTCTAATTGGGTTATGTAAGTTAATTAACATTATTGATTGATGTGAATGTGTAAATATCAATAATAATAAATAATAGTTCATGTGATAATAGGATTAATATTACTAAGGATGGCAAGTAATTTAAACAAGCCCAATAATTTATTTAAGCATTGTACTTGTAGATAATTTGATTGTTAAGCTAGCCCACTATTAAAATTTAATGGTCAAGTATGCTAGTAGCACAATTATTTAATTGTGGAGGCCCAAGTTCATATTATTTAGTAAGTCAAATTAGTGAATTAAAAGTCCAATAGGTTATTGGTGGAAAGCCCAAAACATCTTTTATAATGGCCCATCTTGTAGACCAATTGATGAGGGTACTATAGACATTTTGTATGCTAGATATTTTAATAAAAATAAAAGTAAAAGTAAAACTTGGAGATTGTGAGGCCACATGGCCGGCCAAGCAAGAGGGAAAAAGGGGGGATGAATGTCATCATTGCATGCTTCTAATTTTCCAAAGATAAGTTCAAGATTAGCTAGGTGTCACTTTGTTTGTGGAGCCACCTACATTGTCAATATCCCATATATCTAAGTAATGAGTAGAGAGCGAGGAAGATATATGAAGATATTGGAGAAATATCTTTCGATACATATTTTATATCTATACATTACAATCCAACAAAAATCTAATCACATTAACTTTCTTCTTTTACTTTACTTCATTTATCTTACTTACCATTAAGCTAGTAAAGCAAAAACATAGAGAGAGAGAGAGAGAGAGAGAGAGAGAGAGAGAGAGAGAGAAATTCGTTGGAAAGAGGAAGAAGAAGGAGGAAGAGTTTCACTCTTGATGCACCCTAAGTTCATCCTATACTTTGGAAGGAAAAGAATGTGTGCCCAAAAATCAAGGTGAAAAATAATCTAGCTTATTTTTTTTTATTTTGTTTGATTTTGAAGATCTAAAGTTTATGATCTAGAAGTCGAAAACCCTCTATCTACTTGGTTTATATGGTTTCATGTATGGATCTAACATATTTGAGTGTTAAAAAGTAAATCAAAAGGATAGAAGAGAAACTAGTTTTGTTTTGTAAGAAAACTCTAGTTTTTTTCACTTCCTTTGATCGACTACCGTTTTTGATCTACACCTTCTTTTTATAATCCGTCAAAGAGGGGTGATAGATATGTAAGTTAACTACTAAACTCAAGTGGTAGGACTCAAAAATGTTTAGTACACAAGTTGTAGCGACGGTTTTAGGAAAAATAGTTTTGTCTTTAGAAAGAAAAACAAACTATTTTTGGACAGTCAATACTAGGGACAACTTTGTAATTTTTCTGGCATTTAAAAATTTTGAAAAAATTTGGGGTGTTAGTATGATGAGTTATCTTTCAAACCCAAGTGGAATCACCTAAAAAGGAGTTGTAGATTTCCGTATGGACTGATTTTAGCAAAGTAGGTAAAAGAGGAAAAGTCCGAAAATAATCTGCCCAAAATTTTGCAAGGGCAGTTTTGGCCATTTAAATTATGTACTAAATTCCGGACTTTTGGGACATGAAAATATATGACATAAAGTAGCTCCTGTCCAAAAATGAGCTCATTCCGACTTAAAATGGCCAAGTTATGACCATTTCAATATTTGGGTTTTTCGGACAAAAATTGCTATAACCGGAGTTCTATAACTCCGATGGCCACGAAATTTAAACTGGAGTGTTACGTTAACATGTATAAGATTATGCTAAGAGATGGGAATTTCTGGAGTTGTGCATGATGGGGTTAATTTCTTAAGCCACGCACTAAAAATGATTTTTGAAAAATACTAAAATAAATTGAAAAATTTTGAAAAAATACTTTTTGTGCATGAAATACATGTATATAAGTATGGCCAAAAGATAGAAAAATAATAAGTTGATTTGGTATTTACGTAAAGGACATATGGAATCCAGTTTGCTGGATTGAAGGATTTAGAATCTAGGCTTGCTGGATTGAAGGATTTGAAATCCAGGCTTGCTGGATTGAAGGAT